>CM051455.1:46219174-46765828 GCA_028274465.1 Plantago ovata | reverse complement strand
AAACCTCACTGAGTTAAGCCATGCAAAAGGATCAATTCCATACACTTTAATGAAATAAATTTCAGTGGCTTGACCTATTAAAGAAAACAACCAAAGACACATACTGTTGAAGTTTACCAAAGTGATTAAATAGCAAAACTTCACTTCCAAAAAAAAATGAAATAATCGAATCATTAGCTTCCCTGAAGCAATAAAGGCATTCAAGACTTGATTAATTAATCATGTAGATTCTTCACCAAAACCGGCATTAAAGATTTAGAGTACAAAAAGCAAGTTTAAAGGTCACAACACTAAACAAATTAATTAACCATGTAACTTGTTAATCTACTCCTGGCATGGGCTCCAAACAGTAACATCAAATCAGATCATTGAAATTACAGTACCATATATATATGATAACCAAGTTCCAAAAGCTTGAAAAACTGAGCATGCGTATTGAAATAGCCCAGTAAATAAAGGAATCTGAACAAATTTACCAAACATGCTAAATATTACTAATCACAATAACTTAAGTGAGGTGATCATGTAAGGTCAGGTCCAGGTATATAAATAACCTAGTCTTTAAGTAATAAATTACACACATCAAGGTACATCAATTAGGACAACCTTCAAATTAACATAATATATACTACTACAAATACTACCCAGTAACGACTAAGCTAACATGCAATATCAACCCTTAATTAATTACAAGACATATGATCATTAACCCGTCAATCACATCAATACTACTCGGGTTGGTCAGGTGACACATGCATATTTACTACAACAACTAGTAAGGTACATGCATGGTAGTTAATTATTACTTAATTAATCAACATGCGTTCAAAGGATTTAACAAGGAGTCGGCGGTGTTTTCTGCTAGGGGAGTGGAGGCGAACGTGGAGTGGTTGAGGTTTGTTTGGGTGGCTTCGGTTCCTTCTAAGGTAGCCGGTTTTATGTGGAAGTTGGCTAGAAACCGGGTGCCTACTGTTGATAATTTGATACGGAGAGGGATTGTTCATAGTACAGTGCCCAACGTGTGTGTTTTGTGTCACGAGGAGGAGGAGTCGGCTTTGCATCTCTTTGCTCGTTGTTGTTTTGCTCAAGAGGTTTGGAGGGGTATTGCGTCTTGGGTTGGATGTAGGTGTCGAGTGGCCGAGTTGGTGTTAGAAGTCGTCGAAGGCTGTTTTTTGGAGGATGAGACGTTGAATAGGAACTTGAAGGCGACTCTTGTTCATAGCGTTTGTTGGACGCTTTGGTTAATTCGGAATAGTCGGGTGTTTCAGAGGGTGGAGTGCTCTTCTGTAGATGTGTTGGATAAGGTAAAATTCTCGACTTGGCACTGGGCCAGGTGTAAGGGTTGTTTGGGGGCTCCTTATACGTTGACGGACTGGTTAATAGCGCCTAGGCAGTGCTGGGAATAACGGCGTTAGTGTTTGTGTGAAGGTTTATGTTATTCACCTTAATCTTGGTATTGTTGTATTGTTTCAATATATAGTACAAAATACATAGATTTACAAGGAAAGAATCAATCTACACTAAAGTGAATTGGGCAGACAATTGCCGTGAAAGTAGTCTGAATAAATATAAAGAGTATCAATTATCCTTAATATCAGCTTGCCTAACATCCCCCCTCAAGCAAAGCGTGGGATTGACATTGACGCGAAGCTTGGAACGGAAAAACTCAAATAATGGACGAGGGAGACCTTTCGTAAAGATATCTGCAAGCTGAAGATGCGAGGGAACAAACGCTGTAGTGATCTTGCCGGAAGATACAAGTTCCCGAACAAAGTGATAGTCAATATCGATATGCTTGGCTCTCTTATGGGACACCGGATTCTGACTTAAAAATAACGCACTCTTATTATCACACAACAAAGTCGATGATGGTGACGTAACATACAATTCACGAAGCAAGTGTTGTAGCCACATCACTTCAGCCGAAGTATTAGCAAGAGCCCTGTACTCAGATTCACAGCTGGACCGTGAAACAGTAGGCTGCTTTTTGGCACTCCAGGAAACCAAATTATCTCCAAGAAAAATAGAGTACCCATAAGTGGAACGACGAGTATCCAAACATCGTGCCCAATCAGCATCAGAATAAGCGATAATTGTTGAGTTCGAGGGACGAGTAAAAGTGAGACCATGTGTAAGAGTGCCTTTAACATAGCGGAGTATGCGTTTGACAGCTTGAAAGTGATCCTTAGTAGGGGCCTGTAGAAACTGACTAACAGTGTTAACCGCAAATGCAATGTCGGGACGAGTAATCGTTAGATACTGCAATGCACCAACTAAAGAGCGGTAGAGAGTAGGATCAGAAAATGGAGAACCATCTTTACCCAAAAAGGAATTAGCAACAAATGGTGTCCCCATGGGATTTGATTCAAGTAGTTGGGCACGAACCAAAATGTCATGTGCATATTTAGCCTGACTCAGGAAGATGCCAGTAGGTGTATATGTGACTTCAAGTCCCAGAAAATAGCTTAGACGACCAAGATCTTTAATAGCAAATTCACTATTAATACGAGAAATGAATTTGCTGATCAAAGTTGAATCACTGCCGGTTAAAATAATGTCATCAACATACACCAATAAATAAAGAAGTGCAGTACCTTGATGAAAAACAAAGAGAGACGTGTCTGCCCGGCTGCAAGTGAAGCCCAAACCAAGGAGAAACGTGCTGAAACGTTGGAACCAAGCTCGAGGCGCCTGCTTGAGACCATAGAGAGCTTTCTTTAAGCGACATACATGATGAGGATAATGGGGATCAATATAACCCGGGGGTTGTTCCATAAAAACTGTTTCTGATAAATCACCGTTAAGAAATGCATTCTTAACATCCAACTGGTGAAGGGGCCAATTTCTTGTGACAACAAGTGAGAGAACCACACGGACTGTAGACGCCTTAACAACAGGGCTAAAGGTGTGAGTATAATCATACCCCAAAAGTTGAGTAAACCCCTGAGCCACAAGACGAGCCTTAAGCCTGTCAATGGATCCATCAGAATGATATTTGGTGCGAAATACCCATTTTGAGCCCACAATATTAACACCATTTGGCCGAGGGACAAGTTCCCAAGTCTCGTTGCGGCGAAGAGCATCAATTTCCTCATTCATGGCAGAGAGCCAAGCAGGGTCTTTGGCAGCAGATTTGAACCCACGTGGTTCAGAAGATGCAATAAGTGCTGTTTGTAATGATGTGAGATGAGAATAAATGAAATCTTTATCTCGCTTGGGTTTGTGTGTACCTACACGGCTGCGAGTAACCATGAGTGGCTCAACTGGAGCAAGGACATGAGTAGGTGATGCTTGAATTGTTGAGGCAGGGACTGGTGGCTCTTGAAGAGGAGAAGAAATGTCCACAATAGGCTGATCTGGTTCAGTACTAGTAGACAAAGGAGGGGGCTGGTCCATTTGATAACAAAGTGGACATGGCCCTGCGAAGCAACCATTGGTGATGGCAGGTTGTGAACTGCAAGGATTAGTGTGAGAATGTGGAACTGAAACAGGTCCTGGCTCCAAAAAGTGTGAAAACTCCATATTCTGAGTGGAAGAGGGCATCGGGTGAGTGGTAGCATAAGGAAAATAATACTCATCAAATTGGGCGTGGCGAGTAACATAGACACGACCCGTCGTAGGATCATAACACCGGAACCCCTTGTGACTCGAGCTGTACCCAAAGAACACACACGGGATGCTGCGTGGTGAGAATTTATTTTCAGCATAGTCACGCAAACAAGGAAATACTCGACATCCGAATGTATGAAAGTTGGAGTAATCCGGCGAAGCACCAAATAAAATTTCAAAAGGAGATGTTCCCTGCAGAACTGGAGAAGGCAATCTATTGATAATGTAGACGGAAGTACTAAATGCCTCAACCCAAAACTTGGAAGGGACTGCAGCATGAAACAACATAGCTAGACCGGTTTCAGTGATGTGTCGATGTTTTCGCTCAACACGGCCATTCTGAGATGGAGTATAAGGGCAAGACATGTTGTGTTGAATTCCAGAAGAACGAAACATTCTTGTAAACGATGATTTGTGAATTCAGTCCCTCCATCACTCATGAAAACCTTAATTTTTCTAGAAAACTGGTTCTCAACAAGATGCTGAAAATTTACAAAAGTGTCATAAAAATCTGATTTGTGACGTAGAGGATAAAACCATGAGAAACGAGAATGATCATCAACAAATAAAGCATAATAGCGAAAACCAGACGGAGATGTAGTAGGGGCAGGCCCCCATAAATCACAGTGAACAAGATCAAGAACATGCGCAGAGCGCTTTTCATTAAGAGTAAAAGGCAAGCGTTTGCTCTTTGCCAACTGACAAGAGGAACACAATACCGGACTTGGTAAAACAGAAGAAACATCTAACAACCCTTTTTTATTCAATTGTGAAATTACTTCAAAATTAACATGACCAAGACGAGAATGCCATAAATCAAAAGATCCATGTAACTTCTTGGATCGGAGAGCAGAAACTAAGGCAGAATGACCTTTCTCCAAGACATAAAGACCTTTCTCACGATGCCCTTGAGCGAGTGTGATTCCTGTTGTTCGATTCTGAATGCGAAAAGAATTATCAGTAAAAACAACATCAACAGGGTAATCATTTGTCAGTTTGCTGATAGAAAGCAAATTTTTTGTGAGATGCGGAACCACTAACACATCTAATAGAGAAAGATTATCATTAAGAGAGCATGAACCAGTATGAGAGATGGATAGAGAATCACCATTACCAATTATAACCTGATTGGAGCCTGGATAAGGAGTAGCGGCATCAAGAGTGGAGGATGAGGGGGTCATGTGCGCGGAGGCTCCTGTATCAACATACCAATCAGACTGATCACCTGGTTTAAAAGAACATGCAGCAAAAGCTTCTGCTAAATTAGCAGATTCAGCAGGGGAAGTTTGAACAAAGCGTTCAGGGCATCGATCTGCATAGTGACCATTAGTTCGGCATATCTGACAATGAGGTGGACGACGTATAGTACCACTACGCCCACTGCTTCCAGAATTGCGATTGCCACCGCCGCCTCGAAAAGCACCACGGCCACGAACAAAGCTATTATTATTACGCATTTGCTGATCACGACGTGGAGTAGTGAAAGTGGGAGAGCGCGAAGCTTGAGCAACAAACGCAGCACTAGATTGATGAGAGGCAAGCGAGGAAAGAAATATTTCATAGCTTTCAGCTTGTGGCTGCAAATCTTTGAGCGGAGGCAAGGAAGCATGAGTCATGTATGATCCTGAGAAGGATGAGAAATCAGGCCCCAATCCACGAAGAAACCAGTGGGCCTTGTCTGTTTCATCAACAGGGCAACCAATTGCTGCCAATTGATCACACAAAGCCTTGAATTTACCACCATAGTCTTTAACGGATTGAGTTCCCTTCTGCATATACTGAAGTTTATCCTTAAGGCTAAATTCACGAGCCTTGGAGCCATGGCTGAATGCATTCTGTAAGGCAACCCAAACCTCACGAGATGAGTGACAGCCAATTGTTTGAGCCAGGGCCTCCTCTGTAAGTGTGGACAGAAGAAGGGACTTGACGAGTTGATCTCTTTCAAGCCAATCCAGATACTTGGGATTCAGAGTTTTCAGATTATTCGATTCTTTGATCATAGTTTCAGGGGCCACAATGGTGCCGTCAACATAACCAACAAAACGCTGAGAAGTGAGGAGAGAAAGCACACTGGAATGCCACATTAGATAATTGGTAGAGGAAAGTCTGAGATTGCTCAAGAGATGAACCATAGTGGAGATGGAGAGGGAAGTTTCAGTGGTGGGAGGGGGAGAAGAATTATCACCGGCCATGGAGAAAAGGGTGACGACACTAGAAGAAAAAGGAAGATAGGGTTTTGGTATTTTTACTGGCTCGATACCATGTGAAGGTTTATGTTATTCACCTTAATCTTGGTATTGTTGTATTGTTTCAATATATAGTACAAAATACATAGATTTACAAGGAAAGAATCAATCTACACTAAAGTGAATTGGGCAGACAATTGACGTGAAAGTAGTCTGAATAAATATAAAGAGTATCAATTATCCTTAATATCAGCTTGCCTAACAGTTTGGAGGGTGAAAGAGTGCGAATGGGGACCTATTTTGTTCGTTCTTCTGCAGATGCGAGCTAGTCTGTTGCTGTGCGGCTTCCTTATTATTTGCGCGCTTGGTCGGGTTACTTGCTTAGTAGCAGCTTGCGTTTCATCAGGTATTTTTTCTGTTTTGTCGCTTTCCTGTTGTTGCCTAACGATGTTGCAGCTGTACGTGATTTGGGATCTCGGTGGAGAGTCTTTTTTGCTGTTTCTGCTGCGTTTCGGAGGGCCAGGTTTGCGTTATTTTCAGTTTAATTTTTCTGGTGCTTAGTCTGGTTTTTTTTGGTGATGTGTTATGCGTTTTCTCCGAGTCTTCGAGTCAACAAGTTTTGAGGTGACGGGAGTTGCATTGCTCGCCCATTTTTCCAGCTGCTACGTACGGACGCGTGGTTGCAGGAATCAGGGAGTTTTGTTGCTTTCTTTTCTGTTCTTACTCACGTGTGTTTCATTGTGGAATGGATTTATGGGTTGGTTAGTGTTTTTTGGTCTCAACAGGTTGGACGATTGTCTCCAGTTTTGCTCGTGTCAGAAGCTGATGGTCATGGGTGCTTTGTTTTCTGTTCTTGTTCATTAAAATCGAGGTTTGTTGTCAAACGGAAGCTGATGTGGTCTCTACTCGCGTTTCCATGAGTTGGAAGTGGGGTTGTGGTATTATAACATCGCCTTGGGAGCTGTGGAAATGACGGCTCGTGTTTTGGTTCGGATCACAGACATGGTCTGGAGTTCGAAGAGCTTTATAGAGTGTGGCCTTTCAGTTTTAGATTCACCATAGATCATAGCATAGCTAGAGTCTGTGGGTTTCGTCCCGGTTTTGGCACGTCCAGTAGTCTTGTTGGCTATTTGGGTCCTCCTGGGTACTTGAGATTGTTGACACGCCTTGTGTCATGATTGGGGTATGCCCCTCTTACTCTTGTACAACACTTTTGGTTTTAATGAACTTTTTGCCATTACAAAAAAAAAAAAAAAAAAAAGGGTATCCGAACATGAAATTAACAGACTTGAAAGTAACAGGTTAACTATCTGATAAATAGATAAACTAGGAAATAATACACGCTAATGCACCAGATCGCTCACGAACCCCCACAACCCCTAGATAACCAAAGGAAGGGTTAAAACTTACCGAACGACAACCAGCTGGCTAGCTAAACACAGACACAACGAACTGATCAACGAATATAACGCAGAAGCCTCCTTAGCAAATCTACGAGAAACAGATCCAAGTTCTTTCGAGTGAGGAACAAATGATCAAGTGTTTACAGATCAGATCAAAAGGTGTGGATCAAAACGTACTTACCGAAAGACAACGAGCAGATGATTAACAAAAGCAGGCAAGGCGAAACCAAACAACGGACAAAACGTACCAAGCCCCAACGATTCTACGAGGAGAAAAGATTGCATAGATTTTGAGTCAAAAGAAAGGATTAAGGTGAAGAACCAATTGAATGAAGAGTCGAAGAGCTTACCGGAAGACACCGCGGTAACCAAGAAGTACGTAGCTTCTGTTCAAAACCAAGAGTGATGGCAGGTTAATTGATGTTGATGTAGTTGAGATGATAATGGTGATGAAAATTTGGATGATAATAATGGTGAGATGGATAAAAGAAGTTGAAGACGATGGATGGATGATGATGTACGAGAGTTGAGAGAAAAGCAGCAAGTTTTTCTTTCTTTTTTTTTTTTTTTTTTTTTCCTTCTTTCTGATGATAGAGGCGTGGAAGAAGAAGAGTGGGGATGAAGGAAAAGAATTAGATGGTTTAGGTTAGGGTTTTGACTAGAAAATTAGGGATTTGACTGAGCTAAGATTGGACCAAGAAATCAAATGCTAGCTGATCCAATAACGAGACGAATCGAATTAACTCTTCGCGAACTAACAAATGACGAATTCGATTGCGCGGGAAAGAAATTAAATAATTACCACATAAATTAATTTATTCAGGTAATTAAATAATTGAAATAAAATGAATAAATAAATAAAATACGGGGTGTTACAATTACTTTAACAGGATCCTTATTTTTGCCCCTTGCATAAAACAAAACCTTTGTCCTGTTTATTTCTTTTGAAACGATTAGTATACATTTAAAGATCACACTAAACTTATTTTGCATGTGTAAAATATTTTGCACATAACTTATACCTTGGAGTAATATTTTCAATAGTTTTTCCATTGCATCCCTTCCCATGACATTCATCCCCAACCTTTTTATCCTTAGCTGAGCCATTGCATCTTGAGCAAGCAACATAGTTCCATGGTACATCATCTATAACGGAGATAAAGTAAACATAGCATATATAGAATCCAGCCTGCAAACATATGCACATTAGCACTATAAATTAAAAATCTAATACTTTTGAAAGTATTTTAAAACTATAAGTGTAAGGTTTTTAAGTACCACGGTGCATGTGCTGAGCCACTTTACAGTCCTATGGTTGGCCGCATTGAGCCATTCCTTCTCGCTCAATGAACGGCTTGAACTTAAATGGGTAATGGAGCTTCTTGCTGAACCACCTTCTTTTTTTCTGTAAATATGAAAAATATAAATCAGCATGAGATACAAAAAATAAAGTTGATTGGTAAAGTTCAGAGTATTTACTTCAAATTGAACTCTTCAAATTCAGGGAGAGCACTGTTGATCCACAGTTTAGTTGCATTAACTGTGGACTGAACATGGTTCTCACCTGCAATGAATAATTTAGAACGATTAGTAATAGAAATTTGTATGGATTCTTGTCATGTTTTAAACCATAGAAAGAACTTACTCCTCCATGTATACTTGTGTCCAAATTGCAGAATTATGTTGAGACCCTCGGGTTTTTCTTCAGTTGACTCGTACAACTGATGAACCCTCTCTGCATAAGATTCCCACAAAATCAAATTGAGCTTCTGATTTCTTTCATCTACTATATGTAGTTGCATTTTCTTAGCCTTGGCTTTTTCCACGAAAGTGAAATCACCAATCTTGGTGATTCTTCCAATAACATCTGCATAATACGTGTTTAGTCTTGCAACTGAGAGTGGTATCTTTAATTTTTAACAACATAAAAGTTTCTTACCGACGAAAAACTTGTCATCATGCTTATCCAATTCATCAAATGCAACCAAGTTGAAACCATTTAATGAAATGTTCTCATCAGGTAGGGTTGTACGACTTCTCGTACCTGTATTGAGAACAATTTTTCAAGGGCAGTTTACCTTGGCCTTGGCAAACCTTGGCTGCCCATTAACCTCCACGTGAAAATCTTCGATTATCACCGTGGCTCCTTCCACTATTGTATTCCTGAGCCTAATCATAGCATTTTTCCGACCCGTCGCTGAGATTATTGATCCCTGTATGTATATGAGTTAATTTAGTATGAGCAGTATTAAAGTAGTAAAAAAAGTCATATTTAAAAGTAAACAGTACCTCAGTGTCAATTAAAATTGCTTCTATGCCGACGTTGTTCTTGTTTGTATCCTGTGTAAACCAAACTCTCAAAACCTTCACTAAGATTGAGCACTATGTTGTATTTTTTGTTAAATCTTGTACCAAAACAAACTCCATTTGTTGCTAATCAGTTTTTGTTTTTTCTTACAATACTGGGAATTATCTCGATGTGAGTAGAATACTAAGGTACCTGAGTTGTATTTATACACTTACTACCGGAGAAATATGAAAATTATATTGTGTATATTGACTTTTAAATAAGATATTATATTCTAATTCGTAATTAATATGCATTCCTTATATTGAAGTTGGGTGTGGAGCAAGATTATTTATTATAGAAAGAAATAATAATATAGATTTAATTGTGATTTGGTTTCCTAAGTTGAAATTTGGGTGGGACGCAAGTAACAATAATCAGTTAAATATATTATTTAAAACTCGATTTAAAATAAATTTGTTATGATATTTCTTACAGAAATAATTTAAATTCGAGATTTACTTTTGATATGATTTCCTAAATAGATTATGAGTGGGGCGAAAGTAATAATAATTAGTTAACTATAATATATTCGACTAAGTATTTTTATATTATTATTACCATCTTGTCGTAATTATATTTGATATTAATATATTTTCCATATATGGCATTTGAGTAAGGAGCAAAATTACAGATTGGCAAAATTACTTGGTTTTCGAAATTTATTATTTTCATAACTATTAGATATACTTGAACTCTGTCTCTATTGAGAAAAAAAATTAAAATCGTGCCATGTTTTTTCTGTGGAAAAACCACTTGATCACGTGGTATTTCCACATAAAACTTGGCATGGTTTTAATTCGGTAACTCTTTAGTGACTCCATATTTCATTGGAATTTTGTGTTGAAATTTCACATATTTCTGAATACGTAAAATGAAACTTGATAAACATATACGGATATGGGCGAATTATTATATATATATAGATATTGTAAAAATCGTTGTTCATAAAACTTACAAATGAAAAATTAAAATTAAAAAGCCTAGTGTTCGAATCGAAAAACTATTTAAATTCGTAGTACACCATCCATATGTTCTTGCCTGCCGAATTACTTATAGACCTGTTGGTGTTAAAATATGTCCAGTCCGTATTTACGAACTAGGACGGTCTAAGAGCAAGCCTTTAAAGACTTCCTTAAGCTGGAGCGACCACCCATAGGTCTGTCACCTAAGGGTGGCTCGACCAGCATATCTCCTGCACTAACAGGACAAGACTCTACAGTGGGGCTCGAGGAGCATCACTAGGTATGAGGAGCACCTTACGTCAAGGAAGACTCTACCAGAGAAGGTGCGAGGACCGGGTGACCGACCACCCTGGTCGAGTCCAAGGGGGCCCACCTTCAAGAAAGTACATATGACCCTCCAAACCCTAGTCAACGATGCTTGGGTCAAAGCCCATGGACCTCCTTATTGGGCTTGGGCCTAAGGAGGATTCCATCTCAGCCGGACACTTGTCATCATCCTATGAGGGATCACCCCAAGATGACACATCTATATAAAGGGACCTCATTTATGATCCCAAGGTAAGCCATCATTACTGTTCACCTACCACCATTACTACTGTCTAACTAGGGAAGCACTTCAAACTCCCTATCCGTAAAGTCGTCCTCTGGTCTGATCATAGACAGACCGGGCTAGAGGCACTAACCCCCCTCCTAGTACATTTCATGTGCGAGGAGCAATATGGAGGTGACTTGAAGAATAAAGGAAGACCCTGGACTTAGTAGCTAGTGTATTCCTTTGGACATAATAAGCATTTAGAAGAAGTACCAAATTACCCTACAACATTTGGCGCCGTCTGTGGGAATCGATCAAAAGGTTACCCTTGCCCCACTAGTTGAGCCAAGAGGCATTCCTCCAAGATGCCACCTAAAAGAAGCAATCGGCTAGCTAATGCTGCTCCCAGAGATCCACCCCGTAGAAGGGGCCGTCCCCCTACTAATCCACCGAGGAATCAACCAGCAGCATCACGGGCTCCTACAAATGATAATGTTGTTAGGAATGTTCCTATGGTAGAAGGACAGTTCACCCATGTCACCCCGTCAAGGGACGAGCGAACAACGGAAAGCAATCCTCAAGCGGTACGCGCTGGTGGAGGATTTGGAGCACTCAATCTCTCCAATAATGCTCCCCAAGACATTTTGCCGCTGGCAGTGGTTCACCCTCAACCAATTGTGAACAATCCACCTGCACCCTAGCTAGGAATGCACTTCACCTTGCCAAATGGGGATGTAGTGCGACCACAAGACTATGGATTTGATGAGAGGAATTATGCACTGTTCCTACTTACAATTCAGGTACCTTGGGTAACCAAGAGGCAGCCAGGGTAGGACAAGAGATTCATGCACAAGAATTAAGGAGATCTAGGGGTAACCCTCCAGCCCCATCTTTAGCCAACGCTCCCCTCCCGTCAAGGGTTAACGTTGCACAAGATGAGGCTCACTCAAGAGTTAACACAAGGTCCGTTCATTCTAGGCTTGGTCCTCCAAGAGTTCAATCTAGAATTGGACCCCAAGGTGCACCCGAAGATTTGAGAGAGTTGATAGATGGGCGGATAAGAGCATCCATCCAGAATATCTTGCCTCAAGGGACTCCTCCCCAAAATGAACAACCTTTCCAAGTTACTCTAAATCAAGGAACACCTCAGAACCATCCTGAAGCTATGGACGAGAACAATGCTGTTCGAACAATGATTGCTCCAACAATGGTCGCTCCCACCCTGGTCGCGCCAACCTTGGCCGCACCTGTGCAGGTCGAGCCCAATCCTGGTCGAACTCTCTCCCTGGAAGAGCTGGACGCTCAAAGGGCAAGGATAGATGCTCAGATAGCTGCTCTCAGAAATAACATCCAAGAAAGGGAGCAAGACCAAGAGGACAACCCATTGTCCGATGAGATAAGAAGGCACCAAGGCGGAATGGAGAGAGGCCTTCCTACTCTAGAAAGTTACGATGGAACAAGCTGTCCCAAGGACTACCTCGCGAGATTTGGAGCCAAGATGGATGCTTATGGCTATGACTCTAAAATCAAAGCCAAGGTCTTCCCGGCCAACCTCATGGGTGAAGCAATGAGATGGTGGTCGCGTATCCCTTCTCGCTCGATCAAGTCCTACAAGGAGCTTGGTCAAGAATTCTGCAAAAGGTTCGAGAAGGTGATGAATACCAAAAGAAGAGTGAGGTACTTGGCCCAAATTGTTCAAAAACCTAATGAAGATCTCAGAGACTTCATCAATAGGTTTCATGAGGCTGCCCTCCAAGTGGAAGAGCATTCCATCAATGAAAGAAAAGATTACTTGTATGGTAACACTACCAACATCAGGTTCAAAGAAGAGCTTTCCTCGAAAATAGTGACAAGTGAATCCCAACTTAGAGAAGTTTGCAAAGAATTCTAGGATGCGGAAGAGTTTCGAGAGACTGTCCCTGTGAGGGCAAACCCTCCAAGAGACAAAGGCAAAGAGAAAGAAAGAGAGAAGGATTACCCTCCAAGACAACAAAACAATGGAAAGCAGAGAAGAGACCAAAAGCAAAACTATGGGCTGGTCAAGGAAGGCTCCTCGAAAGGAGGTCCTCTTCGAGACGACTACCGAGACAAGAGAATCCCTCCCAGGAGATCTCCTTCAATGAGGTATACCAACTACACAGACTTAAATAGGCCAAGATCCGACATCTTGAACTATATTGTCTCAAGAAGGCTTAATGTCTCATGGCCACCCCCAGTCAAGGAAACCCAGAGGAATAGAGATTCCAACAAGTATTGTCAATTTCACAAGGGCAAGGGACACACTGCCGACGAGTGTGTTGACCTAAAAAATGAAATCGAAAGAATGGTGAGGAACGGGCAGTTGGTCAACTATGTAAGAAGAGATGAACCCCCAATGGACCCTCCTCCACCTCCACCACCAGTGAGGCACGACCACCAAGTCCCCCTTGACAATCCCAGGGCATCACAAGGAAGGAATGACCAGCAGAACAACCAAGGACCCCAAGGGTACAACAATCTCCATGATTATAATAATTATGAGAACCGACCAGTACATGGAGTCATTCACTCCCTAGTGATTGCCGGAGGACCAGCTGGAGGTGATACCCGGAACCAAAGGAAAATCACAGCAGAGAATCTCATGATCAATGATGAAAAATACTCCCAGGTTGCTCGACCAGGGAATCAAGTGATCTCCTTTGATGATAGTGAACTTCCTCTGCGAAGTGCTGGTGGAGGACATCTCTATGATCCTTGTGTTCCCTTGGTAGTGTCCCTTGACGTCCAGGGGTTTAAGCTGAAGAAGATCCTGGTCGATACCGGTTGCTCGGCCAACCTAATTTTCACCGGAACATTGAAGAAGATGCAGATAAACCCAAGAGAGAATCTCAAAGAAGTGAGGAGTGCACTGATCGGATTCGGAGGAGCCCCTATCATGCCTCTAGGGATAATCGTCCTAACAGTCTCTATGGGAAGCGTCCCTAGAAGGGTAACACACCAAGTTCCCTTTGTGGTGGTTGACATGCCCTTCGACTACTTCGCCGTCCTTGGAAGACCAGGCCTATCTCAATTCCAAGCGGTAGTCTCAACCGTTCATAACAGACTGAAATTCCCTACTTTGATGGGAACAGGACAAGAGGTAGGAGACATCCGAGAAGCGTGGGAGTGTTACTCTTTGTCTGCTCGAGAAACTTCCAATGTAGTGGTAGGAGAGCTCAACTCTGGTAGAGCTCATGATGAAAAACCACTTGAACACCACGCTAGCTATCGGTGCTATGCCGTTCGAGGAGTAAAGAGAAGAGCTAAAAATCCAAGTCCGTCCCTTAGGCGAAGAAGAGCTAAACTCAGAAGAGAAAAAGGAAAGTTAGTAGGAGCAGTCAAGGAAGTCGAAGAGTACCAAGTGTTACCCCCGGTACCACCTTCGTCCAAGAAAAAGAAATTTGAAGCAAGGGAGACACTTGAGAAAATCCAAATCGTGGAAGGGTGCCCCGAGAAGGTCACCAAAATCGGGACAGAAATGACCACAGAAGTGAGATTGAAGCTCATTCAATGTTTGAAAGACAACAACGATGTGTTCGCTTGGAGTACCGATGATCTAAAAGGGATTGACCCAAGGGTAGCGGTTCACCATCTGAACCTCGATCCTTCAATCACTCACATCCGGGAAAAGCGAAGAGACTTCAGTGCCGAAGATAATGCTATCATAGAAGCAGAGGTCAAAAGGCTCCTAAAAGTTGTCCATATAAAAGAAGTGCGTTACTTCGATTGGGTTTGCAACGTGGTCCTGGTCGAGAAAAGTGAAGGGAACTGGAGAATGTGCAACAATTTCACAAGGTTGAACAAATTCTGTCCAAAGGACCCCTACCCACTACCCAGGATCGACCAGCTAGTCGATTCCACAGCTGGATGCGCCCTCTTGAGTTTCATGGACGCTTATCAGGGGTTCTATCAGATAAAAATGGCCAAGGATGATGTCCCGAAGACAACTTTCTTTGCAAATGGAAATGTCTATTGCTTCAACGTCATGCCATTCGGACTGAAAAATGCAGGGGCAACCTACCAGAGACTAGTGAACAAAATGTTCAAGGAAGAGTTGTGGAAAACTATGGAAGTCTACATTGATGACATGCTGGTCGAGAGCAAGACCGAGGAGCAGCATATTGAATACCTCATCAATTGCTTCTCGATACTGAGAAAATACGGGATGAAGCTTAACCCTGCTAAATGCACTTTTGGAGTCAAATGAGGGAAGTTCCTCGGATACATGGTCACTGAAAGAGGAATTGAAGCCAACCCTGAGAAAATCAAAGCCATCCTCGAGCTTCCTCAACCCCAAACAGTGAATGAAGTGCAGCAGCTGGTAGGGGAGTCCATTGCTCTGAGCAGATTCATCTCAAGATCAGTGGAGAAGAACCTCCCATTCTTCAAAGTACTCAGAAAGAGCGATCACTTCAAATGGACCAAAGAGTGTGAGGAGGCTTTCAATAAGCTCAAAGAATACTTGCTCTCCCCTCCACTCCTGTCCAAACCAGTAGAAGGAGAGGTGCTCTACCCGTATCTCGCAACGACCATTGAAGCAATAAGCTCTGTTTTGGTGAGAATCCAAGGGAACGACCACCTTCCCATCTATTACTTAAGCAAAGTCCTTTCAGGAGCGGAGACCCGCTACCTAGATATTGAGCGGTTGGCATTTGCACTGGTCTACACAGCGAGAAGGCTCAAACCTTACTTCGGAGCGCATAAGGTGGTAGTGCTGACAAAGAAGCCCTTGAAGCAAGTACTTGGGAAACCAGAGAACTCGGGGAGACTCACTCGGTGGGCAATCGAACTTAGTGAGTACGACATCGACTACCAGACACCCATGGCCAAAAAAGCCCAAGTTATTGCTGATTTCTTGGTAGAGTATCCCTCCCGAGAAACGCAAGGAGAGCCTTCCTCGAGCCAGAGAAATTCCATGATGATGATAGAAGAGCAACCCCACCAGAATAGGGCAATGAGGGATCTCGAGAACGCCCTCAGAGAACTTAAAGAGCTATCCCAAGCTAAAAGAAAGAGGCAAGAAGTATTCCTAACCAGTGAGCTCGAGGACCCAAAGGCCAAAATTGAGGAGACCGTCTCTCCCAAGCCTAATTCGATCATCGATCATGGAGATGTCTGGACTCTCCATGTTGATGGATCTTCCTCAGGGAAAAATGGTGGAATAGGGATATACTTCAGAAGTCCTGGTGGTGCAGAGCTCGACTATGCTGTGACTTTGAGCTTTCCCGTCTCAAACAATGAAGCAGAATATGAAGCTATCCTCATCGCACTTCGTATGGCAAAGGCGCTCCAGATAAAGAAGTTGCATCTTTTCACAGATTCCCAGCTGGCCGAGAAGCAACTCTCCGGGATATTCAGAACCAAGAAAGATTCACTGATCGATTACAAGAAAGCCAATACCGAAAAGATGCAAGAATTCAAGAAATGCGAGATCGAGAAGTTTTCTAGAGATCTTAATGAGAGAGCAGACGCTCTATCAAAGTATGCTGCTGCATCAGGAGGAGTTGACACCAGAAATGTCATTCTTATGAAGATCACTGCATCCTCTCTTTGGACATCAAGTCCTAACATCTTGACAATAGAAGAGAAGCCAAGATGGATGCAAGAAATAGCTGCATACCTTAAGCAGGGAACCCTCCCTAAGGATAGAGCTGAGGCCAGAAGAATCAAAGGAAAAGCTCCTCGATATGTTATACAAGGGGACCACTTGTACAAAAGATCCTTTGAAGTAGTCTATTTAAGGTGTGTATCCGAAGACGAAGTCCCGAGAATCCTGGAAGAGATGCATCGCGGATGTTGTGGGGACCATGCTGGTGGTCGAGCACTCTCCCAAAAGGTCATCCGACAAGGCTTCTACTGGCCTACCCTTAGAGAAGATTCTGCCCACTTTGTTAAGAAGTGCGAGGAGTGCCAACGCTTCGCTAACCTGATCAACGTCCCAGCAAAGCCACTCATGCCTATAACAATCACTTGCCCCTTTGATGTTTGGGGAATTGATATAGTTGGCCCATTCCCCAGAGGCACTAGACAGAAGAAATTTATTATAGTGGCAGTGGAGTAATTTAGCAAGTGGGCAGAGGTAGAGGCTATCTCGACCATCACTGAGCAGAAGGTCATGAACTTCGTCTGGAGAAACATCGTTTGTCGCTTTGGCCTTCCTAGAGTTCTCATCTCTGATAATGGCTCACAATTTTGTGGAAAGAGATTCAATGAATGGTGCAATGAAATGAAAATCGAGAGAAGATACACTTCGGTAGGGAACCCTCAGGCCAATGGGCAAACAGAGGCCGTCAACAAGACTTTGGTGAACAATCTTCAGAAGAGATTCTCCTCGAACAAAGATTGGGTTGACGAGCTAGATGGAGTTGTTTGGGCTTATCGAACTACATCAAAAACTGCTACCAGGGAAACCCCTTTCTCCTTGGTTTATGGTTCTGAAGCAGTCATACCAGCTGAAGTGGCCGTAGAAACACTCAGAATTCAAGGGTATCAACCAGAGGACAACCACACTGCTCGAATGTACGACCTGGAAATGCTCGATGAAGTCAGGACTACTGCTCTAGCTAACATTCTGAGGTACCAAGCACTGATCTCCAAGGCCTATAACAAGAGAGTCCGAGAACGAGACTTCCAAGTTGGAGATTTGGTACTTCGAAGAGCAGACATTCTGAGCAAAGTGGGGAAAATGATGCCTAACTGGGAAGGCCCTTACAAGATCATTGAGGCTAGAGCCAATGGAAGCTACAAGCTGGAAGACTTAGAAGGAAGAAGGCTCAAGAACTCTTGGAACACCTCAAACCTCCAAAGGTTTTATGCATGAGGATGTTCCTCATAAGCTCCTGTGAAAGGCCCCCTCTAGAGCTCCTGTGAAAGGCCCCCCTTGTCTTTTTAGTACTTTTGTTTGTTAGGAAGAGATGTTGAGGTTTTGGAAGTAGAGCAACCTGAGTAGAACCAAGAAGTTGTAAGAAACAGGCCTTCAAGCCCCCATTGTAATTGAATTTCCGTCAAATCAATACAATGAGTATCTTTCAACAAAGAAGGAGCTTTATTTTCATTTACCAATTATTGTTCGAAACGACTGAACAAACAAAATGCAAAAGAAAGGCAAGGTTGAACAAAGCCTAAAAACAATATTGAGGAAAACCTCTCGAGCAGTATTTCACTAGTAAAGCTCGAGGAGCAGGACTACATGCCCGAGGAGTAAAATTCCGTGTTCGAAGAATATAACTTGAGAAAAATCTCCTTTCATCTTGCTAAAAGAAGTGGTCGAACTATCATATCCCGAGGAAGGTTTGAAATTGCGAGAAGTTCAGACTCCTGAGTTAAAGAATCTCTTACCCGATTGGAAAGTTGAGTACGACGAGGGGTAAATTTTCCTTAAAACATTTGTGTTTCGATTTAAGAGCATCAATTCTCGAGCAGTAGAGATCCGAGAAGCATGCCTTGAACGATTTTTTAGCATTTGTTTCAACTTAAGAGCATCAATTCTCGAAAAGCGATGTACCGAGAAGCATGCCTTGAATGATTTCAAACAAACAAAACTCCTACAGTTGATGATTCTCGAGCTACCAAGTGCGACCATGTATTGACAAGATCAATATAGAAACGGAGAAAAATCACAAAGACACACATTCATACAAAGGCGTTCGACCAAGAACACTTGGTGAATTTGTTGTAAAGATTAACAGAGATGTTCTAACACATTGCCACAAGGGGCCGAATAGGAAAATTATGATCGAGAACTAAGTAGAGCTATTACAACAAAGGTAAATACTTGTCCAGAAGTGTTTCAAATAAAAAGTACAACAACATCAACCGAGCATACTCGGGCTTCAACGCGTGAGGCTGCTCGTGAACTCGCTCTGCTGCAGCTTGTCGACCGAGGATCGTCTGGTGCTCGTACCCTCTCCATGGTTGCTTGGGGAATTGTGCTCATTCAAGTTCCCCACGTCCTTAGCTCGGGCCTCAACAATGATATCAGCGTAGGTCTCCAGCTCGGGCTCCACATAATCTGCTGGTCGGCCATGCACAGGAGCCTTGATCTCGAGCCAGTTGGCGTTCTGAGCTGGGGACTTCTCAAAAGGGAGAATTAGCCCAAGGCGAAGCACGTCAGGCACCCAGGAAGGGAGCAGAGGAGCCTTGCTCGGATAGGGAACCTCCGGGTCAGCGACCAGCTCCCCAAACTCGCAAGCTTGGTGCATCTCGTCGGTCACAGCTTCATCGACAAAGGGAGCAAATGACTCGTTCAGGTTGGGCTTGATCTCCTTGTGAGCATCTATGTCGAAGTCATCGGCCAGGTAACCTAGAGCTTTCAGCTGGCCAGCACAGGCATAGTACCCCTCCTCGTAGCTGGCATCTTTCACTTCGAGCAGCGCCAATTTGAAGGAGTCAGACTCCTTGAACGCTCGAGCACCCTCTAGTCGGGTGCCCTGGAGAAGGGAGAGCAAGCGATCCTTGAACTTGGTCATTGCCCGAGAAAGGAAGGAGTAGGCACCCATGTACCCAGCAGCCCTTCCCTTCTCGCGAGTCAGCTCTTGCTTAACAGCCTCAACCTTCTCGAGCGCCTTTTTGGCCTCCAGCTCGGCCGCCCTTGTTTTGGCCTTTTCAGCCTCCAGGTCGCGCTCCATATCTTCGATGTATTTGGATACATCGGTGCGATCACCAACAACATTCCCGAAGGCTTCTACCAAGTTTTGGAGCTGCAAAGAGCGTGGAGGAACACTTGTTCAGTTGAAAAACAAAAAAGAACAAGGAGAATAGAATGAATTCGAGCAACAACAAAGTTCGAGCAGTTACATGGGAAGCAACTTCACCGAGAGCATGAACCCGATCCAGATCGGGCATCTGTGTAAACCTCTTGACCTCGTTGTCAGAGGCCGTGATGCTCCCGTTGGTCTTCTTGGGAGCCGAGGTCGGGTCCCCGAGCTGCAATGACCTTTTGACTCCACCCTTAGGTGGAGGAACACCTTTGCCCTTCTCGAGCTGCTTTGGCCCTTTGCCATGGGGATCACCCCCAGCAGCCTGAGCAGCACCAGCAGCGGCACTACTCGGACCCCCCTCGGGCCTAACAGGAGCGACCAAGGTGGCAGCTTCACCACCATCCCCGGTCTCAGCAGCAGTGGCCTGCCCTTCCCGTATTAGCTTATCACGGTGCTCGGCCGCATTCCTCGGATTGGCCATGTCGATCTTGGCCAGGATGGAGCTCTCAGGCTTGTTTGCCATATGGGCCTCAGCTCGGGCCTTAGCCTTGGCAGCTCTTGTGGAACTCATGATCCAGTCAAACCAAAATTCTGCAAGACCGAGAAGAAACAGTTAGCACACAAAAATGTTAAAAACATGAGCAATGAGCAATGAAAGATGCAGGTCGAACAAAGAAAAAACTACATCTACTCGAGAAGGAAAACTATACCAAAAACTTGATCAACGTTGCTGTTCGGAGCAAACCCAGTGTACACTGGTGGAGACAACCCAGCTAGATAGGGAAGGGGTTGAAGAACTAAACCCCAGAAATACCATTCGCGCTCCTCGCGCGCCCCGGCTTGGTTCTCGGCCAGCAGTTTCAAGGCCCAGTCATCGTATTTCTTGGGGGGAGGAGCACGCTTCTTCATATTTCCCCGGAAGCACAACTTGGGGAGACCCCACTCACAATCTGCATCGCTCATCCCGGGGAGCTTCCTTTTGCGGATGAACACAAACCTGTGCCACCGCCTATATCCCGAGGACGATGGGCATCGTCAATGAAACCAAACCCTGGTCGAGCAGAGATATAGTAGCAGAATTTGTTTCCTCCGCTCTTCGAGACCCGGAAGATTTGGTTGAAATTGTGAAAGTCGAGATCGATCCCGACCTTCTTGCAGAAGACCCCAAAACAGATTAAAGTGCCGTACGCACTAGGAATGATTTGCCAAGGAGCGAGCCCCAAGGCATTGATGATGGCCTTAAAAGCGTCACAGAATGGAAGTATCCATCCTCGGTCCAGAGCGAGGAAATGGATAGCCATGTACCCCGGAGGGGCGTTGTAGAAAGCGTGGCCTGGGTCGGGAATCAGGATATCAAACTTATCCCGAGGAAGAGTAAATTGGTGGCGCAGAGAGGGCAGATCTTTCATCTAGATGCTCGAGGAGACAGTGGGGAGCGAGCAGTCTTCATTTTGCTCCCCTTCTGGATCGGGACGTATCACTTCCTCGGTCTGCCGAGGGAACTTGTTCTCCATAGCTTTGGTGGTCGCAACTTCCACCTCTTCGGCCTCGCCCTCCTCGGCATCTACTTCAACGATAACAGGAGAGGCAGCCTTGGCCTTTTTCCTACTCGACCTGCGAGTAGCTGCTTGTTTCTTTCTTCTCCTAGAAGGAGCCGCAGGCTCCTCGGCCTTCTCCTCCTCGCCCATCTCAGAAGCATGAGGAGGCCTCTCATTGGTCCCCTTAGTAAAGTCTAAGTCCAGGTTCACGCTAGGGGTAGCGAGAACCAGTTTGTTTGTTTCAAGCTGACGGTCCCCGGAACCATGACCGTCTGAGGAGGACTCCTCATCCTCAGAAAACACAGTACGACGTACCGTTTGAGGACCAAACCGTTTGCGTAGTTTTCTTTTGAAGCCTTAGAAGACTCGGTCGTATCGCCCTTCTCACTCGTCGAGATGCCGATCAATTGCACAGAGCGATCACCCTCCTCGAAGATATCGGTGGCCGGGACGGGGTTGGCGGTATCATCCATGTCCTCCACTGTAATGTCTCGAGGAGGAACAGTTTCATAAGCCCCATAATTCTTGCCCAAAGTCTTGAGGGCAAAGGACATCATTGCTGGGTCGACACCACTAGCGGCGGGCCACCCTCCTCCTCGGTCCGGTCATCAAGGAAGCTATCCAATCTGTCCCGTCTAGACCTACGAGAAGTAAGTTGATTCTCCTCAACTTCTTCCTCGGACTTCTCGTCCTCCTCCTCCTCCTCGGCAATGGGTTCCTGATCGGGCTCCGCTGATTCACCCTCTTCATTTACGACATCGGCGGGCTGTTCAACGACGTCGTCCTCGAGAAACCCTGCAGAAACCGGGGAGGAAGGAACTGAGTCTTCCTGGTCGCTCGCGTAATCCTTGCCTTCCTGGTAGTTTTGACTATCGTTGCTCTCGGACATCCTAAAAGGTAGGCCAAAAAAAGTAAGGCGTGGGTTGTGATAGTCCGAGAGGTCCATTTATTTGTTTTTTCTTGGAATCGACCTCACGAACAAAGCAAATATGCGAAGACAAAAGAGGAAAGCATGACAGATAATATTGCTCGAGAAGCAACATCATAAAAAGTTCGAGAAGCAACACTTCTACAGTAAAACCCTAAGTCAATCTCAAAGGGCATACAGTGAACCTCTACCTACCATTTCGAGAGTTTCATACAAATATTACCATTCAACACATTTTCAAGACTTTGAGGCCTATTTTATGACATCTATCACCAGAATCCAACAAGGATTCCGGCTTACTTTAGTTTGCATATTGTGGTTTATATGCACGAAAAAGCCAAAAGAGAAAGAGGGAAAAAAGGAATTTCAAGAACACAAAGCAAAGTGGAGAAATGCAGATTACAATTACTTGTAAGATTGTTGAGATGGTAAGCCGGTTCTAGCAAACGCAAGGCCGCCGGTGAGAACGGTGTAGAAGTTATGCCGGGGAAGAACTGTGGAAATTGTTCTGGAAACTGTCGCTCAAAGTCTTGCTGGTCGATTTGATTTGTGGCTCGAGTAGGGTGTGCGAGGTGCTGGTCGAACGTTCGAATAGAGAGGGGTAAGAAGTGGGCGAAAAGTGTAAATGGATTCCGGTACATGTCTATTTATAGAGGGGTATCCCAGAAATACCAATCGTCGCATGCCCTCGGACAATCTCGGCCGGACGCGTGTCCACAATCAACGGCTCGAGAAGCCGCCGCCTGGCAAAAAGACGGTTATACCCCTCCGATCACGGATTAAGCGACACGTGTCCCCAGAGCGCGAATTACCTGTTCCCGACCACTAATTCGTGGAGCGCGAGAATTTTACCGCAGATAATAATCACCATGGTCGCTCAGACGGCTACTGATCTGCCGCTCGAGGACCGTCTCTTCGCTCCCTCCTAATTTTTTCTCAAAAAGAAGGGGGAGTATATCAACAAAAAAAGGCTCTTACGCTCGAGAAGGAGGATCGTCTCCTCGCTCTCTCCTAATTTTTTCTCAAAAAGAAGGGGGAGTATATCAACGAAAAAGGGCTCTTACGCTCGAGAAGGAGGATCGTCTCCTCGCCCCCTCCTAATTTTTTCTCAAAAAAGAAGGGGGAGTATATCAACGAAAAAGGGCTATTACGCTTGAGAAGGAGGATCGTCTCCTCGCTCCCTCCTAATTTTTTTTCTCAAAAAAGAAGGGGGAGTATATCAACGAAAAAGGGCTCTTACGCTCGAGAAGGAGGATCGTCTCCTCGCTCCCTCCTAATTTTTTCTCAAAAAAGAAGGGGGAGTATATCAACGAAAAAGGGCTCTTACGCTCGAGAAGGAGGATCGTCTCCTCGCTCCCTCCTAATTTTTTCTCAAAAAAGAAGGGGGAGTATATCAACAAGGCAAAAAATCGACAAGTAGTATTCGCGCACTGGTAACACTTACCCGGATCCAATCTTATCCCAGTAAAAATACCCCTTTTCTATAAGGTCCGAGTACCGTCTACTCGCACCATATGAAAAAAGGGGGGGGGAAGGGATAGATAGGAGGAGGGAAAGATACTAAGGCATGAATACAGAAAATCTTTTTTCGCCACTAATAGTCGAGGCTTTGCTCGACCTACACTTCAACATAGTTCCTCAACTATCTGAAAGTATATATGTCCTAGAGACAACCTACGATAGGGACGATATGTACTTGATCACATTCGGTTATTGTATTTATTTATTTATACATTATTAAATACAATTGGCATTGCATTTTATGAATATTATATTTGGTTGTTTGTATTATTCAATAAAATATTCCCAAGGACTTAAGGTAATCACCAAGTTAGTGGGAGCTTGTGTGTCAATAATTAAGTCCTAAAATAAGCCACTAGCTGAAGGTCATTGAGATAAGGGATATCAATGACGCGATTGAAGCTAGCATATGTTGCATTAGATCCTTCGAGGATGTAGTAGGTCTCACTGCTACGAATGAACTTGGTTATGCATAATGAACATATGAACACTTTGGAGAGTGTTGACATACCCAACCGAGAAACCATTTGGTAAAGCTATTTGAGTGTCTATGGTATTATCGGTGTGTAGGGTGATGTTAGTAGTCCTTAGACTTGAGGCCAATACTACATCATATGTGAAATAATGTACTTTGACCATGCGCAATGCTTGCACTCTTAAAGTAGGGTAGATACGGCATGTGTTGGGTACATTAGGAAGCATATGGTGTGAGTGATTGGGCCAAGAAAGGATTCATTCCTCCGTAATAGATACAAGGAGAGAATACTCACTTCTCATATTTAGTGCGATCATGAAATCGGTGGCCACCGTAAGTGAATATGTCAAAATGGGGTTTGGACATAATTCATAGATCGACTAATAAGATTGAGAGACCATGAATGAGTTATTAGAATAGACACATAACCATATTCTAGACTCATTCGAGTATTCGTGAATGAAGGGACCGTATCATCAAAGTACCCTACGCTACAGGTGGTTTGTTTTCCTCACAAACGTTCCTTGCATATTAATATTTTCTGATAAATTGTCTAGGAATTTATTATGACCTTAATTGGATTGTTGCTTAATATGCAAGGCCCTATGGGTCACACTTCAAGGTGGTGTTTCTACAAACGAGCTATGTATATTGGATTAAATATTAATTAGATTAATATTAAATCATTATACATAAATATAATAGAATTATTATTAATTGGATTAATATCAATTTATTATATATGAAATATATTTTAGAAATATAATTAATTGATTTAAATTGGATTTAATTAATTAATTGAATACTTGTGCATTTGGACGAGATTTTGAATAAAGTCCAAAGGAAAAAGAAAAAAAATGGTAGAAAAGGTGAGCTGGGACAATTGGCCCAACATGGATCAGCTGGGCCAAGGCCCAGCGGCGTGAGCAGCAACAAATGTTGTTGCTGCTCACGCCCCCTTTTCCATTTTTAATATATATATTATATATTTTATTTGTTTTCCTTTTACTTAATCCTTTTGTCTTTTATCTGTTAGCTAATTTTAGTTGAGTGCTTTAGAAGACTCCTAACTAAATCCAACTTGCTTGGTAAAAGCTTACATGAATTTAGGAATTAGCTGATAGACTAAATCAAACGGAAAGAAAAAGACTAAGTCTTCATTCCAACACATACGTGAAAACTATCTGATAGTCAGAACAAAAAACATTTTTCTTTCAAGTTCAAAATATAAAGAAGAACCTCCTAGAGTTCTTGTAGAAACATTGTCCGTGGATACCGAGGTCGAAGGAAGCAATCAAGCCTGTTGATGAGCCATCTTGGAGATTCCATTGACGAGGATTTCTTTGAAGAAGACGAAGAAATTAATCAGCTAACTGACAAGGAGATAGCAAGGCTCTGCTTGGAGATCAAAGAGCAACAGTCTGGTGAATTGCTTATCTGCTGGAGGACACGTAAGTGATTTCTTCCTGTTAATAAACGTAATATAGTCATATCAGTTTAGTGAGAATAAAAATTTTAAACTTCCGCTGCTTAGCCTTAGAGGCAATTTTTCTCACTTTTACTAACACTATCTGTTGGTGTTAGAATATGTCCAGTCCGCGTTTACAAACTAGGACGGTCTAAGAGCAAGCCCTCCAAGACATTAATCAAGCTGGAGCGACCACCCATAGGTCTGTCACCTAGGGGTGGTTCGACCAGCACAATTATGTGCTACCAGGATGAGACTTCAGACAGTAAGGGTTCGAGGAGTACCCCTAGGGCCGAGGAGCACCTTACGTAAAGGAAGACTCTACCTGGGAGGGACCTAGCACCATGGGTCCGACCACCTTGGTCGAGATCTAGGGGGCCCACCTCCCAGAAAGTACAACGGTAACTACGAATGACCATCTTACCCTCCAAACCCTAGTCAACGGTACTTGGGTCTAAGCCCATGGACCTCCTTATTGGGCTTGGGCCAAAGGAGGACTCCATCTCAACCGGACACTTGTCATCATCCTGTGGGAAGTTACCCCAAGAGGCTACATCTATATAAGGAGGCCTCATTTATGATCCCAAGGCAAGCAATAATCACTGTTCACCTACCCTATTTAATACTGTCTTACTGGGGAAGCCCTCCAACTTCCCTATTCGTAAAGTCGTCCCTCCGGTCTGATCCAAGACAGACCGGGTTAGAAGTACTGACCCCCCTAGTGTATTTCAGGTTCGAGGAGCACTATGGAGGTAACTTGAAGATCAGAGGAAGACCCTGGACTTAGTTAATAGTGGTTTCCTTGGGACTTAATAAAGTATTTAGAAGAAGCACCAACTTACCTTACAACATTTGGTGCCGTCTATGGGAACCGATCAAAAGGTTACCCTTGCCCTATTAGTCGAGCCAAGAGGCATTCCTCCAAAATGCCGCCTAGAATAAGTAACAGACTAGCTAATGCTGCTCCCAGGAATCCTCCCCGTCGAAGGGGCCGTCCCCCTACTCGAAGGGAACAACCGGCAGCGGCAGCAGGGGCTCCTATAAATGATAATGTTGTCAGGGATGTTCCTATGGTGGAAGGGCAATTTACTCATATCACACCATCAAGAGAAGAACGAACAGCGGAGAGTCATCCTCAAGCAGTACGTGCTAGTGGGGGATTTGGAGCACTCAATCTCTCCAATAATAGGGTCCCAAGTAATGCTACCCAAGCCATTTTGCCATTGGCAATGGTCCATCCTCAACCCGTCGTGAACAATCCACCTCCACCCCCAGTAGGAATGCACTTCACCTTGCCAAATGGTGATGTAGTGCGACCACAAGACTATGGGTTTAATGAGAGCAACTATGCACTGTTCCTAATCACGATCCAGGGCACCCTGGGTACTCGAGAAGAAGCAAGAGTAGTGGGAACCGATCAAAAGGTTACCCTTGCCCAGCTAGTTGAGCCAAGAGGCATCCTTCCAAGATGCCCCCTAGAAGAAGCACTAGGATAGCTAATGCTGCTCCCAGAGATCCACCTCGTAGAAGGGGCCGTCCCCCTACTAATCCACCGAGGAATCAACCAGCAGCATCTCGGGCACCTACAAATGATAATGTTGTTAGGGATGTCCCTATGGTGGAAGGACAGTTCACCCATGTCACACCATCGCGGGACGAGCGAACTGCAGAAAGTCATCCTCAAGTGGTACGTTCTAGTGGAGGATTCGGAGCACTCAACCTCTCCAATAATAATGCTCCTCCAGCTCCTTTGCCGCTGGCAGTGATTCACCCCCAACCAGCTGTGAATAATCCACCCGCACCCCAGCAAGGGATACACTTCACCTTGCCAAATGGGGATGTAGTGCGACCATAGGACTATGGATTTAATGAGAGCAACTATGCACTGTTCCTACTTACTATTCAGGGCACCTTGGGTACCCGAGAGGCAGCTAGAGTAGGACAAGAAATCCATGTGCAAGAAGTGAACAGACCCGGGGGTAACCCTCCAGCTCCATCCTTAGCAAACGCTCCCCTTCCGTCAAGGGTGAACGTAGCTCAAGATGAAGCTCACTCAAGAGTCAATACTAGACCTGTTCACACAAGACTTGGACCCCCAAGAGTGCAATCTCGGATTGGACCTCAAGGCGCTCCAGAAGATTTGATAGAATTGATAGACAGAAGAATAAGAGCATCCATGCAAAATATCTTGGGCAACCTTTCCAAGTCACTCCAAATCAAGGAACACCTCAGAACCATCCCGAAGTTATGGCCGAGAACAATGGTCGCCCCAACAGTGGTTGCTCCCACCCTGGTCCCGCCAACCTTGGCCGCACCAGCGCTGGTCGAGCCAAATGCTGCTCGTACTCCCTCCCTAGAGGAGCTGGACGCACAAAGAGCAAGGATAGATGCTCAGATAGCTGCTCTTAGAAACAACATCCAAGAAAGGGAGCAAGACCAAGAGGACAGCCCATTATCCGATGAAATAAGAAGACACCAAGGCGGAATGGAGAGAGGCCTTCCAACTCTAGAAAGTTACGATGGAACAAGCTGTCCCAAGGACTATTTGGCAAGATTTGGAGCCAAGATGGATGCTTATGGGTATGATGCTAAAATCAAAGCCAAGGTATTCCCAGCCAACCTCATGGGTGAAGCAATGAGATGGTGGTCGCGCATCCCTTCTCGCTCGATCAGAACATACAAAGAGCTTGGTGAAGAATTCTGCAAAAGATTTGAGAAGGTGATGAACACCAAAAGAAGAGTGAGGTACTTGGCCCAAATTGTTCAAAAGCCTAATGAAGATCTCCGAGACTTCATCAATAGATTTCACGAGGCTGCCCTCCAAGTGGAAGAGCATTCCATCAATGAAAGAAAAGAGTACTTGTATGGTAACACTACCAACATCAGGTTCAGAGAAGAGCTTTCCTCAAAAACAGTGACCAGTGAATCCCAACTTAGAGAAGTTTGCAAAGAATTCTTGGATGCCGAGGAGTTCCGAGAGACTGTTCCTGTAAGGGCAAATCCTCCTAGAGACAAAGGCAAGGAGAAAGAAAGAGAGAAGGATTACCCTCCAAGACAGCAAAACAATGGAAAGCAGAGAAGAGACCAAAAGCAAAATTATGGGCTGGTAAAGGATGGCTCCTTGAAAGGGGGCCCTCCTCGAGATTATTACCGAGACAAGAGAAGCCCTCCCAGGAGATCTCCTCCAAGGAGGTACACTAACTACACAGACTTAAATAGGCCAAGATCCGACATCTTGAACTATATAGTCTCGAGAAGGCTTGACGTCTCGTGGCCACCCCCAGTCAAAGAAACCCAAAGGAATAGAGACTCCAACAAGTATTGCCAATTTCACAAAGGCAAGGGACACACTGCTGACGAGTGCGTCGACCTCAAAAATGAAATCTAAAGAATGGTGAGAAATGGACAGTTGGTCAATTATGTGAGAAGGGAAGAACCCCCAATGGACCTTCCTCCACCTCCACCACCAGTGAGGCACGACCACCAAGCCCCCTTTGACAATCCCAGAGCATCACAAGGTAGGAACGACCAGCAGAATAACCAAGGACCTCAAGGGTACAATAATCTCCACGATTACAACAACTATGAGAACCGACCAGTGCATGGAGTTATTCACTCCCTAGTAATTGTCGGAGGACCAGCTGGAGGTGATACCCGGAACCAAAGGAAAATCACAACAGAGAACCTCATGATCAATGATGAAAAATACTCCCAGGTTGCTCGACCAGGGAACCAAGTGATCTCCTTTGATGATAGTGAACTTCCTCTGCGAAGTGCTGGTGGAGGGCATCTCTATGACCCATGTGTTCCCTTGGTAGTGTCCCTCGACGTCCAAGGCTTTAAGGTGAAGAAGATCCTGGTCGATACCGGATGCTCCGCCAACTTAATCTTCACCGGGACATTGAAGAAGATGCAGATAAACCCTAGAGAGAATCTCAAAGAAGTGAAGAGTGCGCTGATCGGATTCGGAGGAGCCCCGATCATGCCTGTGGGGATAATCGTCCTAACAGTCTCTATGGGGAGCGTTCCTAGAAGGGTAACACACCAAGTTCCCTTTGTGGTGGTTGACATGCCCTTCGACTACTTCGCCGTTCTTGGAAGACCAGGTTTATCCCAATTCCAAGCGGTAGTCTCAACCGTTCACAACAGGATGAAGTTCCCTACTTTGATGGGAACAGGACAAGAAGTAGGAGACATCCGAGAAGCGTGGGAGTGTTACTCTTTGTCTGCTCGAGGAACTTCCAATGTTGTAGTGGGAGAGCTCAACTCTGGTAGAGCTCATGATGAGAAGCCACTGGAACACCATGCTAGCTATCGCTGCTATGCCGTTCGAGGAGTAAAGAGGAGAGCTAAAAAGCCAAGTCCGTCACCTAGGCGAAGAAGAGCTAAACTCAGAAAAGAAAGAGGCAAGCTAGTTGGAGCAGTCAAGGAAGTCGAGGAGTACCAAGTGTTACCCTCTGTACCCCCTTCGTCCAAGAAAAAGAAGTTTTTCGATGAAAACAAAATTGAAGCAAGGGAGACACTTGAGGAAATCCAGACCGTGGAAGGGTGCCCCGAGAAGATCACCAAGATTGGGACAGAAATGACCACAGAAGTGAGACTGAAGCTCATCCAATGCTTGAAAGACAACAATGATGTGTTCGCTTGGAGCACCGATGACTTAAAAGGGATTGACCCAAGGGTAGCGGTTCACCGTCTGAACCTCGACCCCTCAATCACTCACATCCGGGAAAAGCGAAGAGACTTCAGCGCTGAGGATAATGCAATCATAGAAGCAGAGGTCCAAAGGCTTCTAAAAGCTGGCCATATAAAAGAAGTGCGTTACTCCGATTGGGTCTGCAATGTTGTCCTAGTCGAGAAAAGCGAAGGAAAATGGAGAATGTGCAACAACTTCACAAGGTTGAACAAATTCTGTCCGAAGGACCCCAACCCACTACCCAGGATCGACCAGCTGGTCGACTCCACTGCTGGATGCGCCCTCTTGAGTTTCATGGACGCGTACCAGGGTTCTATCAAATAAAAATGGCCAAGGATGACGTCCCGAAGACAGATTTTTTCGCAAATGGGAGTGTATATTGCTTCAACGTCATGCCGTTCGGACTAAAGAACGCAGGGGCAACCTACCAGAGGCTAGTGAACAAAATGTTCAAGGCAGAGCTGGGGAAGACTATAGAAGTTTACGTTGATGACATGCTGGTCAAGAGCAAGACCGAGGAGCAACATATTGAGAATCTCATCAATTGCTTCTCGATACTGAGGAAGTACGGGATGAAACTCAACCCAGCCAAGTGCACCTTTGGAGTCAAAGGAGGGAAGTTTCTCGGGTACATGGTCACTGAAAGAGGAATTGAAGCCAATCCTGAGAAAATCAAAGCCATACTCGAGCTTCCTCAACCCCAAACAGTGAATGAAGTGCAGCAGCTGGTAGGGAAGTCCATTGCTCTGAGTAGATTCATCTCAAGATCAGCGGAAAAGAACCTCCCATTCTTCAAAGTACTCAGAAAGAGCGACCACTTTGAACGGACTAGAGAGTGTGAGGAGGCTTTCAACAAGCTTAAAGAATACTTGCTCTCCCCTCCACTCCTATCCAAACCAGTGGAAGGAGAGGTGCTCTACCTGTATCTCGCAACGACCATTGAAGCAATAAGCTCCGTCTTGGTGAGAATCCAAGGGAACGACCATCTCCTCATCTACTACTTGAGAAAAGTCCTCTCAGGAGCGGAAACCCGCTACATAGATATTGAGCGATTAGCATTTGCACTGGTCTACACGGCGAGAAGGCTCAAGCCTTACTTCGGAGCGCACAAGGTGGTAGTGCTGACAAAGCAGCCCTTGAAGCAAGTACTGGGGAAACCAGAAAACTCGGGTAGACTCACTCGATGGGCAATCGAACTAAGTGAATAAGACATCGACTACCAGGCTCCCATGGCCAAAAAAGCCCAAGTTATTGCTGATTTCTTGGTAGAGTATCCCTCCCGGGAAGCACAAGGAGAGGCCTCCTCGAGCCAGAGCAATTCCATGATGATGGTAGAAGAGCAACCCCACCAGAACAAGGCAATGAGAGATCTCGAGAACGCTCTTAGAGAGCTTAAAGAGCTATCCCAAACCAAGAGAAAACGACCAGAGGTGTTCCTAGCCAGTGAGGTCGAGCAGCCAGAGAACAAGCTTGAGGAGACCGTCTCTCCCAAGCCTAGCTCCATCACTGATCATGGTGATGTTTGGACCCTCCATGTAGATGGTTCATCCTCAGGAAAAAATGGGGGGATTGGGATATACTTTAGAAGTCCTGGTGGTGCAGAGCTCGACTATGCTGTAACTTTGAGCTTCCCCGTTTCAAACAACGAGGCAGAATATGAAGCTATCCTCATCGCACTACGTATGGCAAAGGCGCTCCAGATAAAGAAGTTGCATATTTTCACAGATTCTCAGTTGGCCGAGAAGCAACTCTCCGGGTTATTCAGAACCAAGAAAGACTCACTGATCGACTACAAGAAAGCCATCACTGAAAAGATGCAAGAGTTTGAGAAGTGCGAGATCGAGAAGTTTTCTAGAGACCTTAATGAAAGGGCAGATGCCCTATCGAAATATGCTGCTGCATCAGGAGGAGTAGACACTAAAATGTCATTCTTATGAAGATCACTGCATCCTCTCTTTGGACATCAACTCCCAACATCTTGACAATAGAAGAGAAGCCAAGTTGGATGCGAGAGATAGCTGCATATCTTAAGCAGGGAACCCTCCCTAAGGATAGAGCTGAGGCCAGAAGGATAAAAGGAAAAGCACCGAGATACATCATGCAAGGGGATCACTTGTACAAAAAATCCTTCGAAGGAGTCTATTTAAGATGTGTATCCGAGGACGAAGTCCCGAGAATCCTGGAAGAGATGCATCGCGGATGTTGCGGGGACCATGCTGGTGGTCGAGCACTCTCCCAAAAGGTCATCCGACAAGGCTTCTACTGGCCTACCTTGAGAGCAGACTCTGCCAACTTTGTTAAGAAGTGCGAGGAGTGCCAAATGTTTGCCAACTTGATCAACGTCCCAGCAAAGCCACTCATGCCTATAACAATCACATGCCCTTTCGATGTTTGGGGAATCGATATAGTTGGCCCATTCCCGCGAGGCACTGGATAGAAGAAATTTGTTATAGTGGCAGTGGAGTACTTTAGCAAGTGGGCAGAGGTAGAGGCTGTTTCGACCATCACTGAGCAGAGGGTCATGAACTTCGTCTGGAGAAACATCGTTTGTCGCTTTGGTCTGCCTAGAGTGCTCATCTCTGACAATTGCTCACAATTTTGTGGAAAAAGGTTCAACGAGTGGTGCAAAGAAATGAAAATCGAGAGAAGATACACCTCGGTAGGGCACCCCCAGGCCAATGGCCAAACAGAGGCCGTCAACAAAACTATGGTGAACAACCTCCAGAAGAGATTCTCCTCGAACAAAGATTGGGTTGACGAGCTAGATGGAGTCGTTTGGGCTTATCGAACTACATCAAAGACTGCTACCAGGGAAACCCCTTTCTCCTTGGTTTATGGCTCTGAAGCAGTCATACCAGCAGAAGTGGCCGTGGAAACACTCAGAATTCAAGGGTATCAACCAGAAGACAATCACACTGCTCGAATGTACGACCTAGAGATGCTCGATGAGGTTAGGACAACTGCACTAGCCAACATTTTGAGGTACCAAGCACTGATCTCCAAAGCTTATAACAAGAGCGTCCGAGAACGAGACTTTCAAGTTGGAGACTTGGTACTTCGAAGAGCAGACATTCTGAGCAAAGTAGGGGAAATGATGCCTAATTGGGAAGGCCCTTACAAAATCATTGAGGCTAGAGCCAATGGAAGCTACAAGCTGGAAGACTTGGAAGGAAGAAGACTCAAGAACTCCTGGAACACCTCTAACCTCCAAAGGTTTTATGCATGAGGATGTTCCTCATAAGCTCCTGTGAAAGGCCCCCTCTAGAGCTCCTATGAAAGGCCCCCCTTATCTTTTTAGTACTTTTGTTTGTTAGGAAAAGATGTTGAAGTTTTGGAAGTAGAGCATCCCGAGTAGGATCATGGAGTTGTAAGAAGTTGGCCTTGAAGCCCCCATTGTAATTGAATTTCCATCAAATCAATGCAATGAGTACCTTTCAACTAAAGAGAAATTTTACTTCCAATTATCAACCACTGATCAAAACAATTGAACAAACAAAATGCAAAAAGAAAGGCAAGGTCGAACAAAGTCTCCCGAGCAGCACATCACTAATAAAGCTCGAAAAGTCCAACTACGGGCTCGAGGAGTAAAATTTGGTGCTCGAACAGTCAAATTCCGAGGAAGGTTAGAAATTGCGAAAAGTCTAGTTCTATGAGTTAAAGGACCTTTTACCCAACTGAAAAGGTTAGAACGACAAGGGCAAAATTTCCCTAAAATATATATATCGATTTAAGAGCATCAATTCTCGAGGAGCATGGTTCCGAGGAGTATGCCTTGAACGATTTCATTAGCAGTTGTTTGGATTCAAGAGCATCAATTCTCGAGGAGTGAGGATCCGAGAAGCATGCCTTGATCTTTGTATTCGAGTTTGTTTCAGTTTAAGAACATCAATTCTCGAGGAAAGTAAGTTATCGAGGAGTATGTCTTGAACAGTTTGAAACACACAAAAACTCATACATTTTAGTGCTCCTCGAACATTGTGGAGCAATTGCAACGTGGCATGTTTGTGAAAGCAGTGAAATATATGAAGATACATATTCATAAGGAGTCCGACCAAGAACACTTGGCGAAAATATGAGGAAATTGTCATAACAAACAACATTTTGCCACCAAGGGCCGAATAAGAAACTGCTTGTTCAGAGAAAAGCTACATAACTTAAAATTTGTTCGGGAATGACTTAAAAGTACAACAACATTTCACCGAGCATACTCGGGCTTCAACGAGTGCGGTTGCTCGTAAACTCGCTCTGCTGGAGCTGGTCGATTGAGGAGCGCCTGGTGCTCGTTCCTTCTCCCGGGTTATTTGGCACGTTGTGCTCGTTGTCCGCATCTTGGGCTCTGGCCTCCGCAATAGCAGCGGCATAAGTATCCAACTCGGGCTCTATATAATTTGCTGGTCGGCCATGAACAGGTGCCTTGATTTCCAGCCAGTTGGCATTTCGAGCTGGAGACTTCTCGAATGGAAGTATCAGCCCAAGACGGAGCACGTCGGGCACCCAAGATGGGAGCAAAGGAGCCTTGTGCGGATAAGGAACTTCAGGGTCAGCGACCAGCTCCCCGAACTCGCAAGCATGATGTTGCTCGTCGGTTACCGCTTCATCAACGAAGGGAGAGAACGACTCGTTCAAATTGGGCTTGAGCTCTTTGTGAGCATCTACGTCGAAGTCATCGGCCAAGTAACCTAAAGCCTTCAGCTGGCCAGCACAAGCGTAATACCCCTCCTCCCGGCTCGCATCTTTCACCTCGAGCAGATCCAATTTGAAGGAGTCAGACTCCTTAAATGCGCGAGCACCCTCAAGTCGAGTGCCCTGAAGGAGCGAGAGCAGCCTATCTTTGAACTTGGTCATGGCCTTAGAGAGGTATGAGTAGGCACCCATGTACCCAGCAGTGCGCCCCTTCTCGCGAGTGAGCTCTTGTTTAACCAACTCCAGCTTCTCGAGCGTTTTGGCCTTTTTCAGCTCGGCCGCTTGCGCCTTGGCCTTTTCAGCGGCCAGATCGCGCTCCATGTCTTCGATGTACTTGGATACATCGGTCCTGTCTCCGGCCACATTACCGAAGGCTTCTACCAAGTTTCGCAGCTGCATTCAAGGTACGAGAAGGAACACTTGTTAGATCAAAGTCATAAATAAAAGAAAAAGACAGGCATAATCCGAGAAGCAAGAAAAGATCTAATATTTACCTGAGCGGCCACCTCCCCGAGAAGCATGCACACGGTCCAGCTCGGGCATCTGGGTAAACCGTTTGAGCCGCTTTGTCATCGGTCTCAAGGCTTACCTTGGCCTTCTTGGGAGCCGGGTTAGAACCCCCGAGCTGCAAATTTCTCTTCGCTCCACCCTTGGGAGGAGGCACACCCTTGCCCTTCTCGAGCTGCTTCGGGCCCTTGCCATGGGGATCAGCCCCAGCCGCTGGAGCAGCACCGGCAGTTGCAGTACTCGGACCCCCATCGGGTCCAACGAGAGCGACCAGGGTGACATCAGCACCACCCGCACCGGCCTCTTGTGCCTCCCGGATGAGCTTATCACGGTGCTCGGCCGCATTCCTGGGATTGGCCATGTCGATCTTAGCCAGAATAGAGCCTTCAGGCTTGTTAGCCATGCGAGCTGCAGCTCGAGCCTTAGCCTTAGCATCTCTGGTGGACGACATTATCCAGTCGAACCAAAAATTTGCAGTGTACGAGAAGAGACAGTTAGCACATGAAACAGTGTAAATTATAAACACCAGTAAAAAAGAAAAGCGCAGGTCGAACACAACAAAAACTACATCTACTCGGAAAGGAAAATTTTACCAAAAACTTGATCCACATCGGCCTTGGGATCAAACCCAGTGTACACTGGTGGAGACAACCCTGCTAGAAAGGGAAGGGGCTGAAGAACTAAGCCCCAGAAGAACCATTGGCGCTCCTCGCGCGCCCCAGCTTGATTATCGGCCAACAACTTCAAGGCCCAGTCGTCGTACTTCTTGGGGGGAGGAGCACGCTTCTTCATATTACCTCGGAAGCACAATTTAGGGAGACCCCACTCACAGTCTGCATCGCTCATCCCCGGGAGCTTCTTCTTCCGAATGAAAACGAACCTATGCCACCATCGATATCCCGAGGAGGATGGGGCATCTTCAATGAACCCGAACCCAGGTCGGGCAGAAAAGTAGTAGCAGAATTTGTTCCCTCCGCTCTTCGCTACGCGGAAGATCTGGTTGAAGTTATGGAAGTCCAGGTCGATCCCGACCTTCTTGCAGAATACTCCAAAACAAACTAGGGTGTCGTACGCACTTGGAATGATTTGCCAAGGAGCGAGACCCAAGGCGTTGATGATGGCTTTGAAAGCGTCACAGAATGGAAGTATCCATCCTCGATCCAGGGCAAGAAAATGGATGGCCATGTACCCTGGGGGAGCGTTGTAAAAGGCATGGCCTTGGTCGGGAATCAAAATGTCGAATTTCTCCCGAGGAAGACTGAACTGGTGACGCAGAGAAGGCAGATCCTTCATCTGGATGCTCGACCAGACAGTGGGGAGCAAGCAGTCCTCGTTTTGCTCCCCTTCCGGATCAGGACGTATTACATCCTCGGGTCGACGAGGAAATTTGTTTTCCATGGCCTTTGTAGTCGCGACCTCGCCCTCATCGGCCTCAGCTTCACCCTCCTCGGCCTCTTCAGCTTCAGCCTCTTCGGTATCGTCATCCTCATTAACTTCAACAACGACGGGAGAAGCAGCCCTGGCTTTCTTCCTGCTCGACCTCCGAACAGCGGCCTGTTTTCTCCTTCTTCTGGGAGGACTAGCGGGCTCCTCGGCCTTCTCCTCCTCGCCCATCTCCGAAGCGTGGGGAGGTCTCTCATTGGTCCCCTCCGTGAAGTCTAGGTCTACATTGACAGGGGGAGTCGTCAGCGCGAGCTCATTTGTTTCAAGCTGACGGTCCGAGGAGGAGAACCTCTTGCGCAACTTCCTCTTGCCAGCTTTAGAGGATTCAGCCGTGTCGCCTATCTCGCTGGCCGAGACGCCGATCAGCTGCACCGATCGCTCACCCTCCTCGAATATATCTATGGCCGGGACGGGGTTGCCAGTATCGTCCATGTTCTCCACAGTAATGTCCCGAGGAGGAACATGCTCATAAGCACCGTAGTTTTTGCCCAAAGTCTGGAGGGCAAAGACATGATGGTCGGGTCGACCCCACTAGCTGGGGGGCCACCCTCCTCTTCAGTTCGGTCATCGAGAAAGCTGTCCAAACTGTCCCGGCTTGACCTACGAGAAGTAAGCTGATTTCCCTCAGCTTCTTCCTCGGACTCTTCGTCCTCTTCCTCCTCCTCGACAATGGGCTGCTGCTCGGGCTCAGCTACCTCGCCCTCATCATTAACAACATCGATAGGCTGCTGCTCGGTCTCATTGGTCTGCCCGACCACGTCATTTTGGAGATCCGCAAAAGCCTCATCGAGAAAAGTCGCGGAAACCGGGGAGGAAGGCACGGACTCTTCTTGGTCGCTCGCGTAGTCCTGGGCTTCCCGGTTGTTTTGGCTATCGTTGCTCTCGGACATCCTAAAAGGTAGGCCAAGAAAAGTAAGGCGTGGGTTGTGATAGTCCGAGAGGTCCATTTATTTGTTTTTTAATGGAATCGACCTCACGAACAAGTAAATACACAAGGACTAATAGACAGCACAAACAGATAACATTGTTCGAGAAGCAAAAACAGAAAAAAGCTCGAGGAGCAACAGTCTACAATGAAACCCTAAATCAATCCAAAAGGCATACAGTGTACCCCTACCTATGACTCAGGCAGCTTTATACGAATCATGCATAACTCACCAGAATCCGGCAAGGATTCCGGCATACTCAAAATGGACGACATTGTGGATGGAATCCACAAAGAAACCCAAAAAGAAGCACAAAGGAAAAGAAGAAAGAAGGAATTGAAGAAAAACCAAAGAAGAAAAAACAGAGAAAGGGCAAAAAGAGAAAGCTTACTTGTGAGTTAGAATGTTGGTAGATTGCTTGAACGGAGATTCGCCGGTGAGATTGGTGTACAAGTCAGGCCGGAGGAGAACTGTTGGAAGGTTCTGGATTCACAAGTCTGGATTGGCTCTTAGAAATCTCCGGATTCCCTTCACAAGTATTGCTGGTCGGTCTAAATTTATGGTTCGAGAAGTGAGTTCGAGATGCTGGTCGAGTGCTCGAATAGTTTGAGGTAAGAAGTGGGCGAAAAGTGTAAATGGGTTCCGGTACATGTCTATTTATAGAGGGGTATCCTAGGAATACCAACCGTCGCTTGCCCTCGGACGATCTCAGCCGGACGCGTGTCCACGATCAACGGCTCGAGAAGCAGCCGCCTGGCAAAAAGACAGTTATGCCCCTCCGATCACGGATTAAGCGACACGTGTCCCCCAGAGCGCGAATTACCTGTTCGACCACTAATTCGCAGAGCGCGAGAAATTTACCCAGAAGTTACTCGCCGTGATCGCGCGAAAGTCTCCTGATCGATCGCCCGAGGATCGGCTCCTCGCTCCCTCCTGATTTTCTCTCAAAAAAAAAAAAAAAAAAAAAAAAAAAAAAAAGGAGTACATCAACGAAAAGGGCTCTTACGCTCGAGAAGGAGGATCGGCTCCTCGCTCCCTCCTGATTTTTTCTCAAAAAAGAAGGGGGAGTATATCAACGAAAAAGGGCTCTTACGCTCGAGAAGGAGGATCGGCTCCTCGCTCCCTCCTGATTTTTCCTCAAAAAAGAAGGGGGAGTATATCAACGAGGCAAAAAATCGACAAGTAGTATTTGTGCACTAGTAATACTTACCCGGATCCAATCTTATCCCAGTAAAAATACCCCTTTTGTATAAGGTCCGAGTACCGTCTACTCGCACCATATAAAAAAGGGGGGGGGAGGGATAGATAGGAGGAGGGAAAGATACTAAGGCAGGAATACAGAATTTTTTTTTCGCCACTAATAGTCGAGGCTTTGCTCGACCTACACTACAATATAGTTCCTCAACTATCTTCTGCAAAGATACTTGGAAACTAGGGGGACATATGTTGGTGTTAAAATATGTCCAGTCCGCATTTACGAACTAGGACGGTCTAAGAGCAAGCCTTTAAAGACTTCCTTAAGCTGGAGCGACCACCCATAGGTCTGTCACCTAAGGGTGGCTCGACCAGCACATCTCCTGCTCTACCAGGACGAGACTATACAGTGTGGCTCGAGGAGCATCACTAGGTACGAGGAGCACCTTACGTCGAGGAAGACACTACCAGAGAGGGTCCGAGGACCGAGTGACCGACCACCCTGGTCGAGTCCAAGGGGGCCCACCCTCCAAAAGTACATATGACCCTCCAAACCCTAGTCAACGATGCTTGGGTCAAGGCCCATGGACCTCCTTCTTGGGCTTGGGCCAAAGGAGGATTCCATCTCAGCCGGACACTTGTCATCATCTTATGAGAGATCACCCCAAGATGGCACATCTATATAAAGGGACCTCATTTATGATCCCAAGGTAAGTCATCATTACTGTTCACCTACCACCACTACCACTGTCTAACTAGGGAAGCACTTCAAACTCCCTATCCGTAAAGTCGTCCCTCCGGTCTGATCATAAACAGACCGGGCTAGAGGTACTAACCCCCCCTCCCAGTACATTTCAGGTGCGAGGAGCGACATGGAGGTGACTTGAAGAGCAAAGGAAGACCTTGGACTTAATAGCTAGTGTATTCCTTCGGACATAATAATCATTTAGAAGAAGTACCAACTTACCCTACAACAAGATCCAGGGGCAACCCTCCGGCTCCATCTTTAGCAAACGCTCCCCTTCCGTCAAGGGTGAACGTAGCACAAGTTGAAGCTCACTCAAGGGTCAACACTAGACCTGTTCACACTAGACTTGGACCCCCAAGAGTACAATCCAGGATTGGACCTCAAGGTGGTCCAGAAGATTTGAGGGAATTGATAGATAGGAGAATAAGAGCATCTATGCAAAATATCTTGCCTCAAGGGACTCCCCCCCAGAATGAGCAGCCTTTCCAGGTAACTCCAAATCAAGGAACACCTTAGAACCAACCTGAAGCTATAGCAGAGAACAACGCTGTTCGAACAATGATCGCTCCCACAGTGGTCGCTCCCACCTTGGTCGTGCCAGCAATGGCCGGACCAACGCTGGTCGAGCCCAACCCTGGTCGAGCCCTCTCCTTAGAAGAACTGGATGCCCAAAGAGCAAGAATAGATGCTCAGATAGCTGCTCTCAGAAACAATATTCAAGAAAGAGAACAAGACCAAGAAGATAGCCCATTGTCGGATGAGATAAGGAGACACCAAGGAGGAATGGAGAGAGGTCTTCCTACCTTAGAAAGTTACGATGGAACAAGCTGTCCCAAGGACTACCTTGCAAGATTTGGAGCCAAGATGGATGCCTATGGATATGACTCTAAAATCAAGGCCAAGGTCTTTCCTGCCAACCTCATGGGTGAAGCAATGAGATGGTGGTCACGCCTCCCTTCCAGGTCGATTAAATCCTACAAGGAACTTGGTCAAGAATTTTGCAAAAGGTTCGAGAAGGTGATGAATACCAAAAGAAGAGTGAGGTATTTGGCTCAAATCGTCCAGAAACCCAATGAAGATCTCAGAGACTTCATCAATAGGTTTCATGAGGCTGCTCTCCAAGTAGAAGAACACTCTATCAATGAGAGGAAGGAATACTTGTATGGTAACACTACCAACATCAGATTCCGAGAAGAGCTTTCCTCGAAGACAGTGAATAGTGAATCCCAGCTCAGAGAAGTTTGCAAGGAGTTTTTGGACGCGGAAGAATTCCGTGAAACTGTCCCGGTAAGAGCAAACCCTCCAAAAGACAAGGGTAAAGAGAAAGAAAGAGAGAAGGATTACCCTCCGAGACAGCAAAACAATGGAAAGCAAAGAAGAGACCAAAAGCAAAACTATGGGCTGGTCAAGGATGGCTCCTCGAAGGGGGTCATCCTCGAGACGATTACCGAGACAAGAGAAGCCCTCCCAGGAGATCTCCTCCGAGGAGGTACACTAACTACACAGACTTAAATAGGCCAAGATCCGACATCTTGAACTATATAGTCTCGAGAAGGCTTGATGTCTCGTGGCCACCCCCGGTCAAGGAAACCCAAAGGAATAGAGATTCCAACAAGTATTGTCAATTTCACAAAGGCAAGGGACACACTGCCGATGAGTGCGTTGACCTCAAAAATGAGATTGAAAGAATGGTGAGGAATGGGCAGTTGGTCAACTATGTAAGAAGGGAGGAACCCCCAGTAGATCTTCCGCCACCACCACCACCAGTGAGGCACGACCACCAAGCCCCTCATGACAATCCTAGATCATCACAGGGAAGGAACGACCAGCAAAATAACCAAGGACCTCAAGGGTATAATAACCTCCATGATTACAACAATTATGAAAATCGACCAGTACATGGAGTTATCCACTCCTTGGTGATCGCTGGTGGACCAGCTGGAGGTGATACTCGGAACCAAATGAAGATAACCGCTGAGAATCTTATGATCAATGATGAGGGATACTCCCAGGTGGCTCGACCAGGAAACCAAGTGATTTCCTTCGACGACAGTGAACTCCCTCTGAGAAGTGTTGGAGGAGGGCATCTCTACGACCCTTGTGTTCCTTTGGTGGTATCCCTTGATGTTCAAGGATAAGCTTAAAAAGATCCTCGTCGATACTGGCTGTTCAGCAAACTTAATTTTTACCGGGACATTGAAGAAAATGCAGATAAACCCGAGGGAGAACCTCAAAGAAGTGAGAAGCGCGCTGATCGGATTCGGAGGAGCCCCTATCATGCCTATAGGGATAATCATGCTAACCGTTTCCATGGGCAGCGTCCCTAGAAGGGTGACTCACCAAGTTCCCTTTGTGGTGTTAGATATGCCCTTCGATTACTTTGCAGTACTTGGAAGACCAGGCCTCTCGCAATTCCAGGCGGTAGTCTCGACAGTCCACAACAGAATGAAGTTCCCTACCTTGATGGGAACAGGGCAAGAAATTGGAGATATTCGAGAAGCATGGGAGTGTTACTCTCTATCTGCAAGAGAGACTTCTAGTGTAGTGGTGGGAGAACTTAACTCTGGTCGAGCCCACGATGAGAAACCACTCGAGCACCATGCTAATTATCGCTGCTATGCAGTTCGAGGAGTGAAGAAAAGAGCTAAAAAGCCAAGTCCGTCACTTAGGCGAAGAAGAGCTAAACTCAGAAGAGAAAAGGGAAAGTTGGTAGGAGCAGTCAAAGAAGTAGAAGAGTACCAAGTGTTGCCCCCCGTACCCCCTTCTTCAAAGAAAAAGAAATTTTTCGATGAAAACAAGATTGAAGCAAGGGAAACACTTGAAGAAATACAAATTGTCGAAGGAAGTCCAGAGAAAGTCACGAAAATTGGGACTGAGATGACCACAGAAGTCAGATTGAAACTCATTCAATGTTTGAAGGATAACAACGATGTGTTCGCTTGGAGTACCGATGACCTTAAAGGGATCGACCCAAGGATAGCGGTTCACCGTCTGAACCTCGATCCTTCGATCACCCATATCCGGGAAAAGCGAAGAGACTTCAGCGCCGAAGATAATGCTATCATAGAAGCAGAAGTTCAAAGACACCTCAAAGCAGGCCACATAAAAGAAGTGCGCTACTCGGATTGGGTTTGCAATGTGGTCCTCGTTGAAAAAAGTGAAGGGAAGTGGAGAATGTGCAACAATTTCACTAGGCTGAACAAATTTTGCCCAAAGGATCCCTACCTACTCCTTAGAATCGACCAGCTTGTCGACTCCACAGCCGGGTGTGCCCTCTGAGTTTTATGGATGCTTACCAGGGATTCTACCAGATAAAAATGGCCAAGGATGACGTCCCGAAGACAGCATTCTTTGCAAACGGGAACGTTTATTGCTTCAACGTCATGCCGTTCGGATTGAAAAATGCAGGGGCAACCTACCAGAGGCTGGTGAACAAGATGTTCAAATAAGAATTGGGGAAGACTATGGAAGTTTACGTGGATGATATGCTGGTCAAAAGCAAAACCGAGGAGCAACATATCGAGTACCTCATCAATTGCTTCTCGATATTGAGAAAGTCTGGGATGAAACTCAATCCTACCAAGTGCACCTTTGGAGTCAAAGGGGGGAAGTTCCTCGGGTATATGGTCACGGAAAGAGGAATTGAAGCCAACCCTGAGAAATCAAAGCCATACTCGAGCTTCCTCAACCCCAAACAGTGAATGAAGTGCAGCAGCTGGTAGGGAAGTCCATTGCTCTGAGTAGATTCATCTCAAGATCAGCGGAGAAGAACCTCCCATTCTTCAAAGTACTCAGAAAGAGTGACCACTTTGAATGGACCAGAGAGTGTGAGGAGACTTTCAACAAGCTCAAAGAGTATCTGCTCTCCCCTCCACTCTTATCAAAACCAATAGATGGAGAGGTGCTCTACCTATACCTTGCTGCAACCATTGAGGCCATAAGCTCTGTTCTAGTAAGAATCCAAGGGAATGACCACCTTCCCATATATTATTTGAGTAAAGTTCTTTCAGGGGCAGAGACCCTCTACTTGGATATCGAAAGACTAGCTTTTGCACTGGTCTATACCGCGAGGAGGCTCAAACCTTACTTTGGAGCACATAAGGTGGTAGTATTAACGAAGCAGCCCTTGAAGCAAGTACTTGGAAAACCATAGAACTCGGGGAGACTCACTAGATGGGCAATCGAACTTAGCGAATATGACATCGAGTACCAAGCACCTATGGCTAAAAAAGCTCAAGTTATTGTTGATTTCTTGGTAGAGTATCCCTCCCGAGAAACGCAAGGAGAGGCCTCCTCGAGCCAGAGCAATTCCATGATGATGATAGAAGATCAACCCCACCAGAACAAGGCAATGAGAGATCTTGAGAATGCCCTTAGAGAGCTTAAAGAGTTATCCCAAACTAAGAGAAAACGACAAGAGGTGTTCCTAGCTAGTGAGATCGAGCAACCAAAGGATAAGCTTGAGGAGACCGTCTCTCCCAAGCCTAACTTGATCACTGATCATGGTGACGTTTGGACCCTCCACGTAGATGGATCTTCCTCGGGAAAAAGTGGTGGAATAGGGATATACTTCAAAAGCCTTGGTGGTGCCGAACTCGACTACGCAGTTACCCTGAGCTTCCCGGTCTCGAACAACGAAGCAGAATATGAGGCTATCCTTATCGCTCTTCGGATGGCAAAGGCACTCCAGATAAAGAAGTTGCATCTCTTTACAGACTCTCAACTGGCCGAGAAGCAACTCTCCGGGATATTCAGAACCAAGAAGGATTCCTTGATCGATTACAAGAAAGCCATCACTGAGAAAATGCAGGAATTCGAGAAGTGTGAAATCGAGAAGTTTTCTAGAGATCTCAATGAGAGAGCAGATGCCTTGTCAAAATATGTTGCTGCTTCTGGAGGAGTTGATACTCGAAACGTCATTCTTATGAAAATCAACGCATCTTCTCTTTGGACATCGAGCCCAACTATCTTGACAATAGAAGAGAAGCAAAGTTGGATGCAAGGAATAGCTGCATACCTTAAGCAGGGAACCCTCCCCAAGGACAAAGCAGAAGCCAGGAGAGTCAAAGTGAGAGCTCCTCGATATATTATACAAGGCGACCACTTGTATAAAAAATCCTTCGAAGGAATTTACTTGAGATGTGTAACCAAGGACGAAGTTCCCAGAATTCTAGAAGAGATGCATCGAGGATGCTGCGGTGACCATGCTGGTGGTCGAACCCTTGCCCAGAAGGTCATTCGACAAGGCTTCTATTGGCCCACTCTCAGGGAGGACTCTGCTCGATATGTTAGAAGATGCAAGGAGTGCCAGCGCTTTGCTAATCTCATCAACGTCCCAGCGAAGCCCCTTCTGCCCATAACAATTACTTGCCCTTTCGATGTCTGGGGCATCGACATAGTTGGACCTTTCCCAAGAGGAACCGGGCAAAAGAAATTCATCATCGTGGCGGTCGAGTACTTCAGCAAGTGGGCAGAGGTAGAAGCTGTGTCGACCATCACAGAACAAAAGGTCATGAATTTTGTATGGAGGACCATTGTCTGTCGATTTGGGCTACCAAGAGTACTCATATCCGACAACGGTTCTCAATTCTGTGGAAAGCGGTTTAACGAATGGTGCAAAGAGATGAAGATCGAGAGGCGATACACTTCAGTAGGGCACCCCCAGGCCAATGGGCAGATAGAGGCCGTCAACAAGACTTTGGTGAACAATCTTCAAAAGAGATTCTCCTCGAACAAGGATTGGGTTGACGAGCTAGATGGAGTTGTATGGGCTTATCGAACCACATCAAAGACTGCTACCAGGGAAACCCCTTTCTCCTTGGTTTATGGTTCAGAGGCAGTCATCCCAGCTGAAGTAGTAGTCGAAACACTTCGAATCCAAGGGTATCAGCCCGAGGATAACCACACTGCTCAGATGTATGATTTGGAAACACTTGATGAAGTGAGAACAACTGCCCTAGCCAACATCCTGAGATACCAAGCACTGATCTCCAAGGCCTATAACAAAGGTGTTCGAGAACGAGATTTTCAAGTTGGAGATTTGGTCTTCGAAGAGCAGACATTCTGGGGAAAGTAGGGAAGATGCAGCCCAACTGGGAAGGCCCTTACAAGATTATTGAAGCCAGAGCAAATGGCAGCTACAAGCTGGAAGACTTAGAAGGAAGAAGGCTCAAGAACTCCTGGAACACCTCAAACCTACAAAGGTTTTATGCTTGAGGAACTTCCTCACAAGCTCCTGTGAAAGGCTCCCTTTAAGTGCTCCTGTGGAAGGCCCCCTTATCTTTAGGTTTTTCGTTTGTTAGGAAAAAGTTTTGAAGTTTCGAAGTAGAGCAACCTTGGTAGAGCAAATGAAGTTGTAAGAAGCTGGCCTTGAAGCCCCCCATTGTAATTGAATTTCCGTCAAATCAATGCAATGAGTATCTTTCAACAAAGATGAAACAATTACTACATTTACAGTTGCTAGTCGAAACAATTGAAATAACAAACAATACCAAGAAAAAGGGGAGTCTGGAGTTATACAAGAAATCAACAGTAGTTCAACATCGAAAAATCGAGGAGTAAGACTCGAGCGAAACTCGAGAAGTATTCACACAAAAAGGAGCAAGCCAGCTTTAAAAATCGAGGAGTGAAACACCCGTCTCGACCACGAACACTTGTTTAAAATTTTGAAGATGTTTGGCCCGTTGCTTATCCTCATCGATCTAAGGGATGTCTCGAGTATTCGAGGAGTATGGATTTATCACTCTATCAAGAGAGGAACTCGACGAGCATCGGTGTGGTTAATCAATTTTAATTTGGAGCTCGAGAGCCGACTAACCGAGTAGAAGGACTTGGATGATATTCCAAGATTTTACAGTAAAAGCTACTCGAGACATCTACGCTCCTCGAGATATCAATGCTAAGGCTGTTATTAAGTCATCAGTTTTACTTAGTGTTTCGATTATTGACCTGTCGAAACTACAAAGCAATGTAAAGGAAGGATCGAGCACAATGACTTGATAAAAATTACAACAGAGATAAATACTTGTTCTACAATGCCACCAAGGGCCGAATAGCAGCATTAAAAATGACTTGTTCGAGGAGTACTGGAAAATACTACATAGGTTGAGAACTTGTCCAAGAGTGATTTAAAAAGAAGTACACCAATGGCTACCGAGCATACTCGGCCTTTATCTGGTGCGACTATCGGTGAACTCGCTATGCTGGAGCCTGTCAACCGAGGGCTGCCTTTGACTTGTTCCCTCATCGGCATTACCAGGAGCATTGTGCTCGTTCTGGCTCCCCGTATCTTTGGCCCTGGCCTCCTCGATAATGGCCGCATAAGTTTCGAGCTCCGGCTCCACGAAATCTGCAGCTCGACCATGGACGGGAGCATTAATCTTCAGCCAATTAGCGTTTCGGAGCGGCGACCGTTCAAAGGGCAAGATGAGCCCGAGCCGCAGGACATCAGGAATCCAGGACGGCAGTAGAGGAGCCTTGCTTGGATAGGGGACTGTAGGATCAGCCACCAGCTCCCCGAAGTCACAGGCCTCATGCATCTCGTCGGTAATGGCCTCATCAACATAAGGGGTGAAGTCCCCTTGCAGCATAGGCTTCAGATCTTCCCGATCAAGGGCATTGAAGTCCTCGGGAAGCAGTTTTAATGCCTTAAGCTGCTCGGCACAGGCATAGAAGCCGTCCTCGCGATACTCGTCCCTTACCTCCTGCATGGCCATCTTGTATGAGCTCGACTCCTTGAAAGCTCGAGCACCTTCCAGTCGGGTCCCTTGAAGGAGCGACAATAGCCGGTCCTTGAACCTGGTCATGGCCTTGGAAAGATACGAGTATGCAGCAGCATACCCGGTTGCCTTTTGTTGCTCCTTGTTGAGCTCCTTCTCGAGCCTCTCGACCCGAGCAATCAACTTTTTCTTTTCCAGCTCGGCGAGTTTGTTCTTGGCCTGCTCGGCGGCCACATCCTTCTAGAGCCCCTCTATCACCGCCTCAACATCAGTTCTGTTGGAGGCGACCTGGCCATACGCCTCAACAATATTTTTCAACTGAAAAAAGAAATGAGAAGGGTTACTTAAGCAAATATTAACAACAGTTATCAAATCAAAACAAGGTAAATCGAGGACAGAAAAAGAACCTGCGAGGAGAGCTTCCCGAGCTCATGAGCCCGATCAAGGTCATTCATCTACACCAGCTTCTTCACCGCAGAAGGTGAGTACTCCTCGGGCATAGTCTCCTTGCCCTTGCCTTTTTTGGCAGCTGGAGTTGGGCCTAAATTGAGGGCTCTCTTCGTGCCCCCTCTCGCACCACCTTTTGAGGCCCCAACTGTAGCATCCTTCTCGGGGACGCGAGGAGCCTTGCCATGGGGGTCGGCTTGAGAAGCCTCCCTGGTACCAGTGGGAGTTGCATTTCCTTCTGCATTCCCCGCTCCTTCAGCTTCGAGCTGGTTGAGTTTGTCCCGGTACTCGGACGCACTCCTCGGGTGCTGCATCGCTATTTTTGCCTGAATTTTCTTTTCGTTCTTACCCACTTTGCGGGCCTCCAGCCTTGCTTGCCTTTTTCCATCAAGCGTCTTCGTCATGATCCACTTGAACCAGTAATCTGCAAGAAATTCGAGGAGCAAGAGTTAGTATTTTTTCATCAAAATAAAAAGTAAGACGAAGACAAAGAGATAAAAGAAGAAGTTGAGGAACAGTTAAAAGCTACTCTACTGCTCGGAACTAAAGGCTATTTACCAAAAAGAAATTCTCTGGAAACCTCAGGACCAAAACCAGTGTAAACCGGGGAGGACAACCCGGCTAAGTATGGAAGAGGTTGGAGAACAAGTCCCCAGTAGAAGTGCTTCTCGAGACTTTGGGCACGGTTATCTTCTTGAAGTTTTAAAGCCCAGTCGTCGAACTGTTTGGGCGGAGGGCACCTCTTCTTCATCGATCCCCTGAAGCACAACTTGGGAGTCCCCATTCAACGTCCTCGTCGCTCATACCGGGGAGCTTCTTCTTCCTCACATACATGTATCTATGCCACCATTTGTAACTCGAGGAGGAAGGGGCGTCCTCGATAAATCCAAACCCGGGACGGGCCGAGAAGTAATAACAGTGCCTGTTGCCACTGCTCTTCGAAACCCTGAACAACTGATTGAAGTTGTGATAGTTCAGGTCGATCCCTATCTTCTGGCAATAAACTCCAAAACATACCAATGTCCCATAAGCACTCGGGATGATCTGCCAGGGAGCCAAACCAAGCCTGATGAGAATGGCCTTGAATTCCTTGCAGAAAGGAAGGATCCATCCTCGATCCAGAGCCAAAATGTGCACTGCCATATACCCAGGAGGGGCATTATAGAATGTCTGGTCGGGCCCAGGTACGAGAAGCTCGAACTTCTCCTTTGGAAGATTGAACTGCGTGCGAAAGAGTGTTAAATCCTTCTGAGTAATCCCAGAAGGAACTGTGGGGAGCGAGTAGTCTTTGTTTTTCTCCCCTTCTGGATCGGGAAGAGCGACGGCCGATGGATGGACCGGGAACTTATTCTCAGAGGCCTTGCTGCCATCATGAGCCTCCTCGACCTCCGGAGAAGAATCCTTCTTCCTCTTCCTCGAAGCCTTTTGCTTCTTTCGATGCTTCCGGGGAGCTCGAGAAGAAGGGCCAGCCTCATCTGCTGCTCGATCTGGCTCTTCAACATTGTAGTCGGACAGCTCCTCTGCGTATGGGAGTCGCACATTGTCCTCGAGCAGAACAAGATCCTTCTCGGCCAGATCGAGGTTTAAGGGTTCGTTTGTTTTAAGCTGGCGGCTCGAGCCAGCCTCGAACCTGTTGTTGTCGGAGTTCTCCTCCTCTGACTCATCCTCATCACTGCTTATGACGGTCCTCACCACCGTTTGTAGAGGGTACTGTTTACTCAACCGTTTTCGAGGAGGGCTTGATCGAGGAGAGTTGACGGCATCATCCTCAGCATCTCCCTCCTCGCCATCTTGGATAGACCTGTCGAACTCCTCGAACATTTGCAGAGCAGGTACAGGCTGCTCCGTATCGTCCATCTCCTCGACACGGATATCTCGGGGAGGAACGTTATCGAAAGCCCCGTAACCTCTCCCCAAAGTCTGGAGAGCAGCAGACATCGTCGCCTGGTCAACATTGCTCGCCGGCGGACCACCTTCCTCCTCGGTCCGATCATCCAACCAACTATCCAGGTTGTCGCGCCGTCTCTTCCGAGAGACCAACTTATAGTTGGTAGTTTCTTCTTCCTCGACTCTTCATCTTCTCCGGATTCATCCTCCTCGTCTTCACCTTCCTCGGCATCTTCACCCTCCTCGGCCTCATGCTCAGATTCTTCTTCTTCTTCTGGTTCCTCAACCTCATCAACTTGCTCATCCTGAGCAGTAGTATCCTCAGTCTCTGGTTGCTCGACCACGTCTTGCTCGAGACCTTCGAAGGCTCTATTCAAGGAACCGTCCGAATGCGAGGAGCTCTCGTAATCGGTACCATAATCAGCACCCTCCTCGCGATTTTGACTGTCATCACTCCTCTCGGACATCCTAAAAGGTTGGCAAAGTAAACGTAAGGAGAGGTTGTGGTAGTCCGAGAGGTCCTTTTAGTTGTTTTTTATTGACGACCTCACGAACAGAAGGAAAACGTAAAGTAAAAAGAAGAACAGCGCGAGAAGTAAAGAAGCGTGAAACACAAAAATAAATCGAGAAGCATAAAGTACCGAGGAGCAATACTTGGAGAGTTTCAGATTTATACAGTGGAACCCTAACTAGAAGTTTGAGGCAAAATTGACATTTATCACGAAGCACTCTATCAATGAGGTTTATGCAAAAGCTATAACATAGCTACCTAACCGGCGTTGCCAGAATCCGGCAACATCTCCGGGGATTATTAGGAGTCCGTACGCATGCGAAAAATAGAAAAGGGAAGAGAAGATTTCAAAATTGAAAAGTACAATAGAGTATAATAGTACTTACTTGTTAGCTGTGGAAAGAGGATGAGTAGACACAAACGATGTAGCCGGAGTTGGTCACCGGAAATGAAGCTCGGGAAAATGGAAGCTCAAAATCTGTGAAGTGCTGCTGCTCGAACCCGGCGACTGGGAAATTTCACTAATAAAGTGTTTCTCGAACTATTCGGTTAACTGAATTGGGCTTTTAAGTGTTGCTGGTAGGGATATCGACCACGCTAGTCGGGAGATCGAGAAAGGCTGCGTAAAAATCGGGCGAAAAGTGAAAAATCAAGGCGGTACAAGCCTATTTATAGAAGGGTATCCAAGGAATACGAACCGTCGTTTGCCCTCGGACAATCTGGGCCGGACACGTGTCCGTGATCGACGGCTCGAGTAACTGCCGCCTGTTGAAAAGATGCAACTGCCCCCACGACCACGAATTAAGAGGACACGTGGCTCGAGAACGCGAATTACCTGTTCCCGACCACTAATTCGCGGAGCGTGAGAAATTCACCCGGGATAAATTATTTATTAACCGCTCATCGGTCAGACCGGTTCGAGAAGAGGGTCAAGACTCCTCGCTCCCTCTCGTTTTTTCTTCAAAAAAGAAGGGGGAGTACATCAACAGGGCAAAGAATTGGAAAGTAGTACTTATACCTTAGTAATGCTTACCCGGATCCAATCTCATCCCAGCAAAAATACCCCTTTCTATAAGGTCTGAGTAACGTCTACTCGTACCATATAAAAAGGGGGGGGGGAGGGAGAGATAGGAGGAGGGAAAGATAACTAAGGTACGAATACAAAAATCTTTTTTCGCCCTTACTAGTCGAGGCTTTGCTCGACCTACACTTCAACATAGTTCCTCAACTATCTTCTGCAAAGATACTTGGAAACTAGGGGGACATATGTTGGTGTTAGAATATGTCCAGTCCGCGTTTACGAACTAGGACGGTCTAAGAGCAAGCCCCCCAAGACATTAATCAAGCTGGAGCGACCACCCATAGGTCTGTCACCTAGGGGTGGTTCGACCAGCACAATTATGTGCTACCAGGATGAGACTTCAGACAGTTAGGGTTCGAGGAGTACCCCTAGGGCCGAGGAGCACCTTACGTCAAGGAAGACTCTACCTGGGAGGGACCGAGCACCACAGTTCCGACCACCTTGGTCGAGATCTAGGGGGCCCACCTCCCAGAAAGTACAACGGTAACTACGAATGACCATCTTACACTCCAAACCCTAGTCAACGGTACTTGGGTCTAAGCCCATGGACCTCCTTATTGGGCTTGGGCCAAAGGAGGACTCCATCTCAACCGGACACTTGTCATCATCCTGTGGGAAGTTACCCCAAGAGGCTACATCTATATAAGGAGGCCTCATTTATGATCCCAAGGCAAGCAATAATCACTGTTCACCTACCCTATTTAATACTGTCTTACTAGGGAAGCCCTCCAACTTCCCTATTCGTAAAGTCGTCCCTCCGGTCTGATCCAAGACAGACCGGGTTAGAAGTACTGACCCCCCCCCCCTAGTGTATTTCAGGTTCGAGGAGCACTATGGAGGTAACTTGAAGATCAGAGGAAGACCCTGGACTTAGTTAATAGTGGTTTCCTTGGGACTAAATAAAGTATTTAGAAGAAGCACCAACTTACCTTACAACACTATCTTCTGCAAAGATACTTGGAAACTAGGGGGACATATGTTGGTGTTAAAATATGTCCAGTCCGTATTTACGAACTAGGACGGTCTAAGAGCAAGCCTTTAAAGACTTCCTTAAGCTGGAGCGACCACCCATAGGTCTGTCACCTAAGGGTGGCTCGACCAGCATATCTCCTGCACTACTAGGACAAGACTCTACAGTGGGGCTCGAGGAGCATCACTAGGTACGAGGAGCACCTTACGTCAAGGAAGACTCTACCAGAGAAGGTGCGAGGACCGGGTGACCGACCATCTTGGTTGAGTCCAAGGGGGTCCACCTTCAAGAAAGTACATATGACCCTCCAAACCCTAGTCAACGATGCTTGGGTCAAAGCCCATGGACCTCCTTATTGGGCTTGGGCCTAAGGAGGATTCCATCTCAGCCGGACACTTGTCATCATCCTATGAGGGATCACCCCAAGATGACACATCTATATAAAGGGACCTCATTTATGATCCCAAGGTAAGCCATCATTACTGTTCACCTACCACCATTACTACTGTCTAACTAGGGAAGCACTTCAAACTCCCTATTCGTAAAGTCGTCCCTCCGGTCTAATCATAGACAGACCGGGCTAGAGGCACTAACCCCCCCTCCTAGTATATTTCAGGTGCGAGGAGCAATATGGAGGTGACTTGAAGAATAAAGGAAGACCCTGGACTTAGTAGCTAGTGTATTCCTTTGGACATAATAAGCATTTAGAAGAAGTACCAACTTACCCTACAACAAGACCTAAAGTATCTTGCGCGAGTGAAACAAAGAGTTTCAAAATCTGCGCAACAGTCGATACATGTAATTTGTGTATCATCTCCCGGCTTTGGTATCGAGTGTTTGCCACAAAAAACTTCAGATTGTGACGATGCCAAAGCAATCCATGATGCTTTTCTTCCAAATGGGCATCAAGCTTGTATCACATTTCCTATATCTCTACACCTGAATTAGGGACTTCCCTTAGCCTTGATAGTTCACTTAAGCCTTCTTCACGTAGTTCCCTTGTAGGACCAAAGAGCTTGACCAAACATGATGTGTAAACAATATTAGGATGCCCATCACTCTTAGAAATAAGGCTGTGTACATCTTTATATCTGTGGTGGTGAAAAATATCAACCTGTAACATTTAAAATTAGATAAAGTAGTTGTTAGGTTTAAGAATAATGTAATGCGGAAAAACCGTTTGAAATTTAAATCTTACAATTAACAATCTGTAAAAGGCTTCAGGATTTCCAGCTTACATACACTTGAACATCAACTCTTGCTCGCATGACCTTGTGTTTTTAAAATTTTCCTTGGTATCGATGAAAAGTTGAGTCTCTTGAAAAAATCCCTCTTTTTTGTAATATTCTAGAATGAAGTGTGACTGCAAAAATACAAAGTAATATAAATTTTGGTAGAATAAAACACAACTTGAATTTCAACACTAAAGAATTTGATAAACAAATGTAAACCTTAGCAGAACTGAACCGCAAGTGTCAACGCTGCTTGTAGCAGCGATGAACATTATCTTTTCCTGTAGTTCGATTGGTAAATCACCAAACTGCGTTCCTGAATATGCATCTGTTGAAAATGGAGTAGGCCATAGGCTAGGGCGGATAAACTGACTCGTGAAAAATGTCATTTCGAAGCTTGGTTGTGAACAAATGCTGTGGAAAATGTTAAATAGGCTTCGAAATATTTATATTAGGGAAGTTAATATCTGTAGATATTTGTGTGTCCTACACGTTTTTAGTTAAAAATTAGTTAATTACGCATCTGATTTCAATATTAATGACGTAAATAGACTATTATTTCTATAAATAATTACTTGGAGAAAGTGAAATAACACTCAGAATACGATTTATTTATAAAGTAATTATATATTCCGTACAAAAAAGTAAAATATAATTGCCTTAAACCCAAATAATAAATACTTGAATATGTATTTAAATTTATTCTTCTATGAATGCTGGATCGTAACGAACTGCCTCATAGTATTCGATGTTCTTGAAGCAAGTTATTTCAAAGTCAGCCATACATAGGTCGCGGTCGATTGAATGTCGATCTTCAAAAGTAGGAACCTCGTGAAATACGCAAAACCTTGTTAAAAACGACTTCATCCAGACCATTCCATTCGTAATTTTCGCCACTTTCCAGCATGAATTGTATCTCCATCGATCAAGTTTTTCCTTTCCTGTGGGATCACATTTGATTATCATGAGTTCATGATATCCTTCAACCCTAAGATCTTCATCTTCGGATACCAACTTTGTAATATATGATGCATAAATTTCGAGTGGATGATTTCCAGCAATAACTTTATTCAAAAGTTTGTGAATTGTGGTGAAGTTATCATGCTCAAATACGTCACTTGAAAAAAAAAAAGAACTTTTTAACTATTATTATATTTGAAGTTCTTACTTTCAATTAAACAATATTGAAGAAAATTTACAGACCAGTAGCATTCTCAAAAAGGTTTCCGGATTTTTGGCTGCATAACGCTCGAACAAAAACTCTTGCTCGAAAGAGCTTGGAACCACCCATGGTCTCTTTGGTATTGAATCGTAATTGATATATCTGTAGAAGGCTGGTTCTGTATATATTTTTTTAAACATCTTTTTTCTGCAATAATATAATAATATTATGATTTTTGAATATGTATACTTTGTTGTTCTATTGTAATCGTTGGTTTACTATGATCTTTATATATAGATGTCTACATAGAAATCATATGGTAAATTTTTATGTATTTCCCTGTTATAAATCTGTAACCATATAAAGAATAGCAAAAAATTGATTTAGAAAGAAAGTAAATATCAAAGAATAGAAAAATTCGCTGGCATAGCAAAAATTCCTAACCAAGTACAGGAAATTATAATAAACTGAAACGGAATAATATCAGAAATTTCCAAACAACACATAATAATCATAAATAGGAATCGAACAATAACTGAAAATTGGTAAAATAATAAAAATTCCAAAAAATGTCAAAAATTTCCAGTTCTAAAGTAATGGCCGATATAAAAAATTTAACCCCAAAAAGAGTTATTCTTCAGCTGTAATTGTCCTCAATATATGGGTAAATAAAAAGGTTTGATGAAACAGTGAACTTCAAAGTCACACATACAGTCCATACAGACACTATCGAAACGTTCTCTTGGATCTGGAACTGGATGGACATCGCAGTATGGCAGGATCTGGTCGTACTTCTGCCATAAAAATCCATTGTTGAATCTTTGCATCTTTTCGCACAGATTGTACCGCATTCGATCCACCTTTTGAAGACTCAATCTAGACCTTACACTTGTCGCGATCTCATAGCTAACCACATACTTTGGAGAACACTATAAATAGATGGTACTATTCACTTCATAAGGTAAGCATTCTTTACTCTAAGTACTCTCTCTCTCTCACTAGAAGTACTTTCCGGTCTTCTATACGTAAAGTCGGTTTCCCGGTTTGATCACTAGACAAATCGGTTATACGTTACTAATGCCCCCCTTGGAGTATATTTCAAGAACATTTACACTTGCAAGATGGGAGTCACTTGAAAACCAAAACTTATCAAAGTACTAGGACGAATTAGTAGGACTTGTTAGATTTTACCCTCAACAGTTTTAATTGTCTCGAAATTATTGTGAATCAGCGGAAGTTACACGAGATAACACAACACGATAGTGTTGTAACTTTGATACCATCGCGTGTGATGCCTATACCAAGGCAATACAAGATGCCTATGGGTAAAGGAGATCAACACGATCCGCAACATAATAAAAAGAGACAACCAAAACCCACCATTAATTCCATAAAGTTAAAACTATGTACCACCCATTTTAGCCACTGTCATACACCCTATGATGTGAACTGAACGATAAGTGACCATAAATTTAAAGATGTGGTCAGAGATGACAAGTGACAACCAACCCTCAATTTCAGAAAGACGTCTCAGTCCCACACATTTTCTCCAATACACCAGATTATTTTCAGACATGAGCCTAATCGATATTTCGTCTCCACTGCAAAAAATTTGTGAATATAGACTTTCGAACTACAGTTGAATACATGGAAGGGATCAACTCTCAAGGGAAGGTAGACTAGAGTTCCATGTGTGAAATAAATTGTTCCAAACTCTTATTTAGTCCTTGTTTGATTCAAGTGATTTTTTTTAATTTATTTTATTTTATTTTTTATTTTTTATTATTCTTTTAAGTTTATAATCTTGTAGTTTCAATTTGAATCAAATAAGTGAACTTCAAGTTTCTTAGAGGAGTAAAATGAACTGGAATATGAACTCTTAATTCGAGCATCACAGGCTAGCTATATTCTTTATACAAATTTCAAACTTTTTGGACCAAAGAATTACTAGGTCTATTCGATCCTAGGGGGGAGACTATTGTGCCTCCCCTCTCACTATTCATGTGGGTCCCACTGTGGGACCCACAATGCACAGTGAGGGGAGGCACAATAGGCCTCCCCCCATGGTCGAAAAAAAGGAATTACTACTACACATATAGAGACTCGAAGTGTACTCTTTAAATATCATGATGATTCATCGTGGTATCTAAAATGGCAAATCATCATGCAGCATCCCAGTCAAGTGAAAGAAATCCAACTCTCCAAAAGTTTAAGCTGTTGGGGAGGAACGGAATCTATTCATTTATATTAATTCTCCAACATTCCTCCGCACTCGTGGCCGATCTCAACCTCTTTGGGAGGCCAATCGAGTTGATATTTAATATGGGACGGAGTTTGTCTCCGGGGAGATTTGAACCCAGGTGGGCGTGAGCCAGATGGCTCTGATACCATGATAGAAATCCAACTCTCCCAAAAGCTTAAACTGTTGAGGAGGAACGGAATCTAGTAATTTATATTAATTCTCCAACAACAAGTTGGATTCTCAAGATTTAAGCTAAGTTTGTGACATCACATGTGAGGTGATAAGATCTTTCCTTCTACAATGTACAGTGAGCAACAAATGGATGGTATACATGAAAATGATGCATTAACTACACACCTAAAAAGGGAAAAAGGTGAGGAATAACAAAAATGAATAGAGTTAAATTGGCTGCAACAACACTTCACAATATCTAAAAGACATTACTAGTAGTACTCATTGAAATAATATCTTCATGGGTGGACATAAGGCCTTCTCCAGTCATCCCCTCTCATCCCGCCACGTCAGCATCTCACTTTACTCATCCCAAACTACTTCAAATTACTCCAATAATCATCTCATCTCATCCCACTTTTTTCCATTTCATTTCACATTTCTTTTAAACATCATTCTTATTTTATTATAGTATATCATTAATTAATTTATTAATATCATATTAATATTAAAAATGACATAACTTATTATTTAAAAATTACGATAAAAGTTAATAAAATTACAATACTTGGTAAGTAAAAATTGTAAAAAAAGTCTAGAATTACATAGATATAATACCATTAATTGATTATAATAGCATGAATAAAGTTTATATATAAATGTTAAAATTAGAATGGAATCAAAACAAAAAGTATTATTGAGCACTTATAAAAATTAATTATATAAGAATTAATTATGAACAAAAAGAAAAAAAAGGAAGAAAAGAAATAAGATGATGAAATGAAATAAAACAACAAAAATAAAGAAAATGCTTAATTCAATAATAAAGTAACTAAAAAAAATAAATTAAATGTGGCTCACCCCAGCCTCACCCAGTGAGGCAAGGGTGAGCCACTCATCCCCTCTCAACCTCCAACAGTGTGTGAGAGGGGATGAGCCGGCTCATCCCCAGCAGCGTATGCCCCAGCAGCTCATACGCTGCTGGAGATGCCCTAATGAAGTAATATGCTATCAGCATAAATATATTTCCAGAAATGCTTTAAGCATTATTCCATCTCCAATCTATCGTTTTACATTGAAAATTCATTCTGTCATTTTCCTGGGAAAGGTTCAAAGTTTTTAACTCATAAAATGCATCCCCTAAGCCAATCATAATCCTTAGCTTTGTTTGAGAATCAGTTATAATCATCGAATTAAGGATTTAACATAGTAAAATTCCCAAACACGACTCAATGAGTCAATTTCTAACTTGGATTCACTTCACATATATATCTCATAGACTCATTTTATTAGTTAATGCTGTCACTTTTCAATTTTTATATCAATTTCTATATGATAAACATTCTTTTTACTTAATTCACTCCCAAACAAAATGATACTCCTACAATTTATATTGTTCTCTACATATGCTAATATGCTTTTGGTATAACAATACAAATACATAGAATATCCAATACAAGTTGCATAGTTGGTCTAAAAGAAGATCGTATTCATAACATCGCATGACGAATAACATATTAATAATATTACATTCATATAACTTTACATCATTACGAATGCGGCGAAACACACTATATCCAACATCATATAGTATAAAAATGCCATGCATAACCTTATTTCAATGTTGGCTACTCAACTTTATATTTATAGTTTTACACATTGCTCGACTTTAATCTGAACGATTAAAAAAACCTCTTCCATACTAAATGTCATTGTTAGATCTTAATCCATCACCACCGCAAATACCAAAACCAATCTTAATTATTAAAGCAAGAATGATATCACAACTTGGCTTTGAATTTCTACCAAATACGAAGTGCATACGATAAGATAAACAACTCTTAAATAAATTTGTTAAATTTTACTGGGTGCACAAATGAATTTAATATCGACAATACCCACAATGAATACGTAACTTCTACCCAACAGCATGGTTTTTTGAGAAAAGAATGACAACACCGACAATACCCACCGCCAACCACCGTTTACAATCTTCCACCGATAACCGCCAAGATTCTGATACTATCACCACCGTAAGACCTCCACCATTACCTCCAGATAAACCCCTATGGAAGGATGTAATTGTGAAGGAGGCAGGGGAGTCGCACCAAAAATCTGGGGATGTGGACATGGTCAATCAATCTCCGGATAGGCAACCAGAGGAGTTCTCAGAGGAGAATCTCTCTCGCACAACTAAGCACGTATACTTCAAAAACTGGATTAATAATTTGGGCAAGCTTTCGGCGTTTCATACTCATAAGGAGCCAAGACAGGTAAGCGAATCTATTCCTTTTGTCAAGTTCTCTCACTCTGAACTTAATGAATGGCATAAAGGATGGGAAAAGGCTTTAATTATGCAAACTGTTGGTCTCGGGAGGTCAGTTCCCAATATTGCTAAACACTTGCAAGGCATTTGGAGAACAAAAAATCCTCTGGTTGTGAGAGATTTGGGTAAAGGTTGCTATGTTATTAAAGTCTCATCACCGGAGGATTTTTGTCTTGCCCTTGCTGGTGGCCCTTGGTACATGTTTGACCACTACATGGCAATTCAAAGATGGCACCCGAATTTTCAACCACAAACAGGTTTCCTGGATTCAATGTTTGTGTGGGTGCAGCTTCCTATTGAATACTACAACTATGATGCCTTGAATTCTATAGCCAAAATGCTAGGGAAGCCAGTGAAAATAGATCATTTCACAGCAGCAGTAACAAGAACTAAATATGCTAGATTTTGTGTCGAAATAGACACGGCCAAACCCCTGCCACAAGCCCTTCAATTAGGCCATCTCATGCAACGCGTGGTTTATGAGATCAAAGTTGAATTCTGCTTCAAATGTGGAAAGGTTGGCCATTTGGTTAATGCTTGTGGAATGCAACAGGTCATCTGTCAGGAGAAGCAATCTTCTCCACCTATCCCTCCATTATCCAGTCCTTCCACAGTGGTTCCAACCACTGAGCATCAGGCACAACATGAAAATGACGACAGTCCTCAATGGAATATTGTTGGTCAGTCATCTAAAAACACAAAGCCTGGTAAGGGAGGAAAGAACGGTGCTAAAATGAACATTCAAAATACAGATTTGGGGAAAAAAGATGGAGGTGGAAATAAGGTTAGTGGGCTAAGGAAAACTTGGGAGAAAAAATCCGGTCCAGCAGGGGATGGGCCGCCCACTAGGCCCATTGATAAAACTGATGGAAAGAAAACTGGGTCACATAAGCATTTGGGCAACATTCACACTAATAGTCAAAGAGGAAGTGGTGCCCCAAATGATGGCCAAAAATCTGGCCAAACATCCTCTTCTAATGATCAGTCGATTAAGGTGTTTCAAGATAATTATGTTAGTACACATGCAAACTCCATTTCAGGTGTTAAAATTAATGGGACAGCTGTTGCAAGGGAGAACAAAATTACATCCCACAAAAGCCTTGATGATGCCAACGGTACTCTTAAGAAGCCGATTAATGATAATGGAAATGCAGTGGAGGAATATCAACCGGCTAATGTGTTGGAAATAGGAGCTATTGACACGCTCACCGGGGAATCTACTCAAGTGCCTAAGACATCTATACCTACGCCTATTACAGCTGCCGATAAAACTCACCCAAATTCCCTTTCCCTTCACTCAACTAGCTCAACTCCACCTTCCTCTCCCAAACAAAATGGCTCCCGGAAAACATATCAAAAGAGAAACCTCCGACGAAACCGGTCAGCCAAGCCAAGCAATGCCTCCACCTCCACCCCCAACTACCATGCATGGACCAAATTTGGGTCTTCCATCCACATTGACCCCAATTCCACCCAGGTCAAACCCCCAAACCCTAGTGTCTACCCAACCTATGTCGACTCAAGCAACATCGGCTCCGATTCTGGCCGGATCGCCACATCCACCGGTGATGGGAGTCCCGGTGGGGTCAACTGTCCCGGCAACAACCACTCTGCTTTCTGTGGGAACACCAATCCCTGCGGTGATGGTCACAACAGTCATGCTCCCGGTGGCGACAGTGCTCCCGTCTCTGTTGATGCCACCACCGCCTCCGATGGGTCCAATGTTCTCAAGACCACCAGCGCCACTGACACCAACCCCTCGTCCACGTTTTGTGAGAGGCAGGGGAGCTCAGGGGCCAACGACCCAGCTCCGTCAACAAAGAGCGGCTGCTCCGACAAGGGTTTGGAGGCAGCCAAACGGCCAGGCCAGGGTAATGATGCCTCCCCCCAGGGCTCAGGCGCCGGTGCTCAGCTCGGCGGCGCAGTTTCCACCGCTGCGTCCGGTGAGCAACACCCAGCCTCAGCAGCAGAATGGCCATGCACTAGTCTCTGGAGTCAATCCTTTGGGCAGCCAGTCAACGACGGCCATGCAGAATGGGCTATTGCTTGGGCCAACTCAGCAGGCCAATCCATCTTTAGGGATGGGCCTCAATGGGCCAGCTCTAATTGGGCCAGGTGGAATACCATCGTTGACCACGGACTCCATGACTTTGGCAGTACTAGGTCTTCAGGCGTTGAGCAATCAGATCTTTCCCTTGACAACAAACACCTTCCGAATCATGCCGATGCACGCCGATCCCCTGCTCTTTCAGCTGCCGAGGAATTCGGAAGTAATCTCGATGCAATACTGGGACGACAATCTCTTCCATCTGGGGGAGGTTTTTGTGAGACACACGATGTATCTGTTGCCTTGGGCAAACGGGACCCTTCCCCCAGTCAGGCCGGTACAGATCCAAAGCGTGCTAGACGGGCTCAACAATAGGCGGGAGGGAGTGTGGTACCCTCATCTTGATCCTAGCTCCATGAAGGTGGTTTTCTGGAATGTGCGTGGTGCGGGAAATGATGAAACACAGCAGGCAATTCGCTCCTATGTGCAGCAATTCAATCCGCTGGTGTTGATAATAGTGGATACGGGGATGGCTTATGGTCCCTCAAGGGCGTTTATGGTTCGATTGGGCTACAACAATACAGTGATTCAGGAGCCGGATGTCCACTCACAGCAAAAAGGGGGATTTTGGATGGGTTGGAAGGATAATGCTCATGCTGTTTCTCAAGAGGTGGGTACTCGCATTGCTCATCTCCGCCTAGTTGTCCTTGACCCAGATCAACCAGGGTCCTCTCATGAGGTATGGATCTCAGCTTTGTATAATTTCCCTAATGTAGCTGAACAAATTCTTATGTGGGATCAGTTACGAAATTTTAGTCAACATGTTACTGTGCCTTGGTTTGTTGTGGGCGACTTCAATAACATTTTACATCCTTCTGAAAAATGGGGGGGAAAAGACCTAGTTGGAATAGGATCAATTTGTTTAAGCAAGTTTTAGCAGACTGTAATTTGTTTGATCTGGGTTATTGTGGCTCTCAGTTTACGTGGGACAATAATGATTTTGGACCTAGGTTTATTAGAGAACGGCTAGATAGGGCTTGTGGTAATCATTTGTGGGTAAGGGCTTTCCCTCATACCACTATTAGGCATGTTCCAACTTCTGTTTCTGATCACAAAATGTTGCTCATTGATTTTAATAAAGGGCAACGAGTTCCTCCAAAAATTTTCAGATATGAAAATGGTTGGATTGAATTCTCACATTTTAAGGAGAACTTGGCTGCCCTTTGGAACAAAGTTGTCATTCAAGACCATTGCTCTTTTCATGATTTTTGTAAAACCTTGGCTGTAAAAGCACCTCATTGGAAGCTGTTTCATTTACATCAAGTTAACCAAGAAATAAAATTAGCCAATCAAGCACTGCATTCTATTGATTTACAGTTGCACCTTGATCCAGTTAGCCTTGGCCCTCAAATTAAAGAGCTAAAGGAGACTTTGAATAAATTGTACAAAATGAAAAAAACCTTTTGGGCTCAAAGATCAAGAGCTAACTGGATCAAGGCTGGAGATGCCAATACAAAGTTCTTCCATGCCATGGCTTCACATAGGGCAAGGAAAAACTTTGTTCATGGCATTAAAAATGTCCACAATGAATGGCAGACTGACCCAAAGGTAATTGTAAATGTTTTTAAAGATTTTTTCTCAAGTCAGTCTCAGTCTGCCATACCATCTGTCACTCAGTTTCAAGACAGTGTTACTCCAACTCTATCTTTGGAGCAACAGACTGAGCTTCTTACTCAGGTGACTGATGATGAAGTCTGGAATGCAGTCCTTAGTATTGGCTCAGATAAGGCCCCTGGGCCTGATGGGCTTAATGCTCATTTTTACAAACACCATTGGGATGTAGTGGGTGGGGAAATCTGTAAAATGGTTAAAACTTTTTTCACCAATGGTACCCTGGATTCTAGAATAAATGAAACTTTAGTAGTTTTAATTCCTAAAGTTGATAACCCTCAACTACCTTCTCAATTTAGACCAATCAGTCTGTGCAATGTTAGTTATAAGATTATTTCTAAGATCCTAGTTGCTAGAATTAGGCCTTTTCTTAATTCTTTGATCTCCCCTTATCAGAATGCTTTTGTCCCAGGGAGGAATATAGGGGATAATGCCATGATGGCACATGAGTTGTTACATACAATGGGGAAAAAAACAAAATCTAAACAATTTTATTGTGCTTTAAAGTTGGATATAGAAAAGGCCTATGATAGGCTTGAGTGGGGATTCATTCTTTTAGCTCTGCATACTTATAATTTCCCTCCCCATTTTATACAACTCATTAAAACTTGCATTACTTCTTGTTCTTTTAGAGTTAGGGTGAATAATCTTTTCTCTGAAACTTGGATTCCTCAAAGGGGAATTAGGCAGGGTGACCCCTTATCCCCTTACTTGTTTATTTTATGCCAGGAGCTGTTTGTGTATAAGTTGCATTCATTCATTCAACAAGGTTTTATTCATCCCCTGCAAGTTTGTAGACAAGGACCAAAAATACCACTGTTATGCTTTGCTGATGATTGCATGGTTTTTATTAAGGCAAACAACCATTCCATTACTGGTTTGCAAAATTGTTTGAATCTTTATGCCATTGCTTCAGGTCAAAAAGTTTGTTGGACTAAGTCAAGAGTAGTTTTCTCTCCTAATTGCCCTGTACATCTTAGACAAAACATTTGATCTACTTTGGGTGTGGTTAGGAACAAGAGGAAAGACAAATATTTGGGTCTTCCTTTCTTAATTGGAAGGAAAAATTCTGATTTATTTGATCATATTCTTGATAGAGTGAGTAATAGGATCAATACTTGGTATAATAAGTTTTTATCTTCTGCTGGTAAAGTGGTTCTCTTGCAATCTGTCTCCACTTCTAGTCCTTCTTATGCAATGTCCATAACTACTTTACCACAAACTTGTATTAATACTTTGAATAAATATAATAAATCCTTTCTGTGGAACTCAAATTGGTTGGGGAAGAGTAGGGCAAGAATGAAATGGGATAGGGTCTGTTTGCCAAAACATTTGGGGGTTTAGGCATTAGGAACCTCAATGTTTTGAATGAAGCTTATCAATATAAGCTCTTGTGGAGGCTAATACATTTCCCAAACTCTCTATGGGCTCAGGTTTTTAAATCAAAATACTTTCCAGATATGGATTTTTGGTCAGCCAGAGCACTTGAGTCTCATAGTTGGTTTTGGAAATTATTGGTCAGACACAGAGCAAAATTTAGACATCTTCTAGGCTGGGGTGTAGGGAATGGTACTAGAGTTAAATTTTGGTTGGATAGATGGTTCAGCAATTGTATTTTATTGGATTATGTTAGTAATGGTCCTCAAGACATTGATGCTTTTGTTTCTGATTACATTACTTCTAATCATTGGAACTTCAATAAGTTGAAAGAAGCTTTGCCTTTAGAGATAGTTCTGCAAATCATGGCAGTCCCTTTACCTTCTGATTCTCAGGTCCAAGATACTCTACTTTGGCCTTGGACACAATCTGGGGACTTTTCTATTAAGAGTGCCTATAATGTGCTTATTCATAACAAAACTCACAGTCCATCTTGGCCTTGGAACAGGCTGTGGCACTTTAAGATAATACCTAGAATAAAATTGTTTGCTTGGCAAGTGCTTCATCAGGCATTGCCAACTGCTGAGTGGCTTCATTGTAAACATATTATTAGTGAGGAAACTTGTTCTTTATGTGGTGATCATTGTGAATCTTTGAAGCATTTGTTCTTAATTTGTCCTGTGTTTCAAACTCTTAGGGCTTGGTGTTGGCCTCAACCCATTTTGGATGAGATCTCCCACCAGCCTGTCTCCTTTTTCTTGACTTCCTCTTCTGTACTTTCTGATCATTTACTTAAGTTCATTGTCCTATGTTGGATTATGTGGGAAGCTAGAAATAGGGTGTTATTTAGGCATGAGTCAATCTCTGTTTTTGCTTTGTATATAAGATTTATAAAGATTGAAAGAATTAAAACACGTCGGGATCGATATAACTTGCTTTAGACACAAATTACCTCAGCCAGACGATGTGGATCGACTAGGGGGTTAAGGCAACACCTAGGTCAATCCCCACTATACAAACTTGCGCAGCCTGCAAGTTAGCAACAAACACAGATAATATATATAAATATAAAGCACAGCGGAATGTAAAGAAGAACCTGTGTTTGAAAATATTCAAGCAGCTGTTAGGCTTGCTTGATGCCCAGTCAAGGCAATAAAACCACTAAGTATAATATTCGTATCACGTTGTACACGCCTATTCTACTTAGATGAAAACAGTACTAGTCACCTATAAAGATGATGTAGAAACCAATCTACCTATCATACCTTCAATACGTCGTTAGAGAAATCTAGGATATAAATCTAGTACAAAAGACACACTAATTGAAACTATAAAAACGAAACTCTCTCTTGTCTTGAAAGCTTTAGTTTTGTGTCGTGAGTTTCTTCAATGTCGACAGCCTCATATATATAGTCTTCAATGATGTAGTCGAATTCCTTTAGGAGACAGAATCTTGGACGTGTAAACACAAGCCTTCAATAGGAAAAGACTTCTTCCTTGTAGAACTCCTTTTCCTTTTTGAACTTGTTTTCCTTTTTGAGTTCTTCCTTGTATAAAACTTCTTCCTTCTCGAATTCTTCTAATTCCCACGTGCTAAATAATTCCTGCACACATTAGATAACTACAGCTGTGGAATAATTAGAGTTAGAATAGGTAAAACAATAAAAGTCGGCTAAGTTGTCAGTTTACAGAGACTACGGGGTTGACCTCAACACCCTACTTAACCCTCTGGTTAATCTACTGAAAACTGCCACACTTACAATCTCCCCCTTTTTGCCTATTCTACACATCACTCTACCTGCACAGTTAGATCACTAAACATAACTTAATGCAGTAAACTAAACACAACTTAGTTACTAAAACATGCATAAATTAGTACTTAGCCTTAGGATTAAACTACTTAGCAGAATTCAGATTACAATCAATTAGTAATCATCAAGGAACACACTCCTTGGCAAAATTAGATTGTTCAGAAGAAAATCAAAAGAAAGAAAAAAGAAAAAGGATAAAAGTCTTCACTCCAGATTCTTCAAACAGACTTGGCCGGCTGTGGACTATCTCCCCCTAGATCTGCTTCATCCCTCCTCCTCTTCCTGGATCTCCTGTGCTCTTCTCCCCCTTGAGGTGTAGGAGTAGCAAAAAGAAACTCAGTTCTGGCTATGGAGTGTGAGGTTTAGGTGAGGGTTAGAGAGAATCGACAATGGCTATGGAATTTCAAGTGTACGTTGTGAATGAGAAAGAGGGAGAAATTATGATTAAATCAAAATTTCAACTGGTAAGGGTATGTTTGGCTTGAGTAAGGTAAGGGAGCTAATATGAATAACTGTCAAGATCTTCCAAGAAAATTGTTTTGGTATGCTCCAAAATTTTATATCTGCAAAAAGGTTAGTACCAAAGAACAAGATATATGGTATACCAAAAATAAGAAAAACAATTTTTATAAAGATTCAAGATCAAGATAGCAAAATAAATTCAAGGAATTAAACTAATGGAGGATCTTTGTATAGAGAAAATAACTCAGTTAGTCACTTTAACTAAAAACAATACAAAGTTCCTTTTAATCCCCAATGCATATGTGCTCTCTCCCTTAATGCAAGACCTACCAGAACACCTTTTCTCAAACACAACAGAGAGAGTTAACCTAGACACTAACTAGACACAGACAAAAATTTAAACACATAATTTCGCAGACAATTCAGAGGTGTTGATCAACCTCCTGGTTAACACTCAATCAAGGAACTCAATTTTCATCAAAAGCCTCACCTGTATTTTTCCCTTTTGAATTTTTGAAGACGTTTGAAACAAGCTACAAAGTATTCCTAGTCTTTGTTTAAATCCCAAGCAATGTCTAGTGGCGAAGGGGCAAAAAGAAATCTTTAAAAATTTAAATGCTTAACATGAATCATGCAGCTTTGCCATTTTTGTTTTTCCAAACCATCCAGACAATTGTGAGACCCAAAGATTGCTGGAAAGCTAAAATCAAAGTTGCCATAAAGATTATGAATCCGTGGTAGTGCCGCAGAATTCCTAAAAACCCTGAAAGAAGATACCACAGCATGGTGTATACTGCACGACCTAGACACAAACCACATTGTCATGCCCTATACCGGACCAGCAAGAGAGATAACAATGATTCATAATATGGATTGAGCAACAATAACTCTAGCACTTGTTTAGCTACATAGGAAATTCAAGGCCCCTATGTGCTCTTTCTCCTGTAAAGGCATATAAATGCAAAAAGATATAGACAACTAGTCTATCATATATATGAGTTGCTCAAACTCCAGGAGAGAAAATCAAGTAATTCAACATGAGCAAAAAATAAGGGTCAACAGGGACTAGTGACTATGTAAAGAGCTCCTCTTTCTCATGCATTCCAAGAAATCTCACAAACAGCTAAATCTCAAGTAAATACATAGATTGTCACGAAAAATACACATAGCAAGTAAATGCTATCACAGACACACAAAAATAAAAAGACAGACACATGCACACCACATGCAGACATCGGGTGTTGACTGTGGTGTTAAGTCAACCCCCGGTTCAACCTACTCTTTTAAATAGTGCAAAGACCAAGAGATCTCCTAAGACTTAGAAATCTCTCAGTATCTAAGGGCTTTGTGAACAGATCAGCAAGTTGGTTGGTTGTTTCTATATGTTCCATGTCCAAAATATGAGCCTCAACAAGTTCTCTCAGAAAATGGTGCCTAATGTCTATTTGCTTAGACCTAGCATGATGTACAGGGTTATGAGACAAATGAATAGCACTCAAATTATCACATAAAAGTAACACTGAATCACACTTAAGACCATAATCTGTTAGCATAGACCTTAACCACAAAAGTTGAGTAGCCGCAATACCAGCTGCAACATATTCTGCTTCAGCTGTTGACAAAGAAACACAGTTTTGCTTTTTGCTAAACCAAGAAACTAAATTATTTCCTAGATAGAAACATCCTCCACTAGTAGACTTCCTATCATCTAAATCACCAGCCCAATCAGAATCAGAAAAACCACAAAGATTTAACGTAGTATCTCTAGTATACCAAATACCAAGTTCAATAGTACCAGAAACATACCTTAGGATTCTCTTGACAGCATTCAAGTGGGTGATTTTGGGATCACATTGATACCTAGCACACACACATACTGCATACATGATATCTGGTCTTGAGGCTGATAGATATAGGAGGCTACCAATCATGGATCTGTAGAGGGTTGGGTCAACACTCTCCTCAACCCCGTCACTGCTGATCTTTGCAGAAGAGCCCATCGGAGTTTTCATAGGCTTTGCACTTTCTAGACCAAATCTCTTTACAAGGTTTCTTGCATATTTCGACTGTGACAAGAACAACCCATTCTTTTGCTGCTTTATCTGTAAACCCAAGAAGAAATTCAATTCTCCAATCATGCTCATCTCAAAATTGGTTGACATGGCCTTGACAAATTTATCCAGAAGTTGTTTGCTACTAGATCCAAAGACAATGTCATCAACATAGATTTGAGCTACACAAATATCCTTGTCAGATCTGAGAATGAATAGAGTCCTGTCACCTGCACCTCTTTTAAAGCCAAACTCAAGAAGAAATTCTGTTAGCTTCTCATACCAAGCTCTAGGGGCTTGTTTGAGTCCATACAAAGCTTTCTTAAGTTTATAAACATAATCAGGATGAAAGGGATCAGTAAAGCCTTTTGGTTGTTCAAGATAAGCATCAACATCTATGTCTCCATACAAGAAAGCACCTTTAACATCCATTTGATACAAAGTGATCTTAAGATAGCATGCAATAGCAAGAAGTAAGCGAATAGATTCAATTCTAGCAACAGGAGCAAAGGTTTCATCATAATCTATGCCTTCTACCTGTGTATAGCCTTGAGCTACTAATCTAGCCTTGTTTCTAATCACTAATCCAGTTTCATCAGTTTTATTTCTGAAAATCCATTTAGTACCTATCACATTGGTGTTAACAGGTCTAGGTACTAATTCCCAAACATCTAACTTTTGAAACTGATCAAGTTCCTCTTGCATAGCACATATCCACAGATTATCAGTAAGGGCTTCCTTAACATTCTTAGGTTCTAGTGCAGAAACATAACAAGAGATGCGTACCTTGGCATGTGACTCATCATTACAACAAGCACATGTCATTACCATGTTGGCTTTGAGTCCAGCAAGTTTCCTGTAGTTTACAGGTGGCTTATCACGAAGTGCTCTTGTGGATGAAGTACCTTCAGTAGTACTTGTAGAGGTCTTCTTTCTAGAACTCTTAGGTGTACCATCAGTAGTACCCTCTTCTTCTTGACTTCCATCAGAGTCAGCATTGTCATCACTTCCAGCAGGAGTGACATGATCATCAGACGTGGCAGGAACAGTCTGTGGAGTTTGTGGATCATCAGTTTTAGCAACAGGTTCTGCAGGAACTGAGGGGGTGGAGGTCAGTGTTGGGGTAACCTCCTCATCAACCCCGCTGGATTCTGCAGCTTCAGTCTTCTCTTTTGTAACCTGTGAAGAACCATAAGGCAATTGTACTATGTCTAGTGTACCTGCTTCATCTTTGCGTCCTATCAAACTAAGAGAATCATCAAAAGTAACATTGACTGACTCTTGAATAGTTTTTGTCCTTAGATTGTACACTCTAAAGGCATGACTATTGTCAGAGTAGCCAAGAAAAACACCTTTATCACTCTTAGCATCTAACTTAGACAACTGATCTCTATCATTCAGAATGTAGCAGACACAACCAAAGACATGAAAGTACTTCAAATTAGGTTTCTTGCCTTTTAGGATCTCATATGGAGTCATGGATGTTCCAGGTCTTAGATAGACTCTATTGATGATATGACATGCAGTGTTAAAAGCTTCACCCCAAAAACGTTTTGCAATACTCATTGAACTAGCATAACTCTAGCCATCTCCTGTATAGTTCTATTCTTACGTTCAGCAATCCCATTTTGTTGGGGAGTTTTGGGAGCTGAATATTCATGGAAGATTCCTTCTTTATTACAAAATCAGAAAACAATGAATTTTCAAATTCTCTTCCATGGTCAGAACGAATACGTTTAATAGAGGAGTTATACATGTTCTTAATTCTAGCATGCAACTTAGTGAAAGCTTGAAAAGTTTGAGACTTATCTTTTAAGAAAAACACCCAAGTAAATCTAGAAAAGTCATCAACTATCACATACACATATTTCTTACCAGCAACAGTACTAACTTCCATTGGACCCATCAAATCCATATGTATAAGTTCAAAACAAGAAGACGTACCTGAGGGTTGACCAGTAGGTTGGGCAACACTGTGTGCAACCCTCGTTTGTTTACCTCGTAAGCAGTCACCACAAACGGTTTTTCCAGACTGAGCTAGCTTTGGAACACCACTAACAGCTTGAAGCTTGAGTAACTTGTCCATGTTTCTGTAGTTCACATGTCCAAGCTTTTGGTGCCAAAGAGAAGCTTCCTCCGTCTTGACCTGAGTACACAAAAGATGTGTTCCAGTCGAATAGCAATTGTCACCTGATCTATGACCTGTCATGACACATTGATTTGCAGCATTGTATACAGAACAAGCAGACTTGTCGAATTTGACACAATGGTTAGCATCACACAATTGACTAACACTAATAAGATTAGCTTTTAGTCCATCGACAAGATAAACATCCTTCGGGGATGGGAAACCTGCAATATTCAGTTCACCTATACCAAGAATTTTACCTTTGGAGCCACCACCATAAGTGACACAACCAGAGTCCTAGCAATAAAATTGGTTAGAAACTCACGTGTTCCAGTCATGTGACGAGAACACCCGCTATCAAAATACCATGTACCTGCAAGATCAGTATCCATAGCAGCCAGAACAACATTGCATGCAAGGGAAGGGTCCTTTGGTTCCTTAGAAGATGAACTAGATGATTCAGAAGTAGAGGGGTTGACAGGGGGGTTGGATAACACACTAGTCGACACCTCTAGACAGTCCTGTTTCTTCCTAAAAGTTTTGTGATATGCACGACAATAAGGCTTGATATGACCTTCTTTGTTACAAAAACCACAAACATAAACTCTGAACTTTTTAGAAGAATCATCACTCACTATTTTATCTTTACCTTTGCCTTTGACATTAGGCTTAGACTCTTTAGAACCAATAGCAAGTGGCTTAACAAACTTAGGACCTTCAGGAAAATATGAATCAGAAGTTCTTTTCTTCAGGGGAACTTGACTTGCCTTAGCAATTCCTAAACATGCATCTAACTTTAATGAAGCATTAGTAAAACTAGCAAGCACACGTTCAGATTTAGCGAGTTTTTCACTTACAGTGTTGAGAGCAACATCCCTTTTGGTTATAGCAACCTCAAGGCTTGTTATTACCTCCTTCATGCTGGTATTCTCCTTGGAAAGCTGACTGATAAGCTCTTTCTGTTTGGTGCAAACTTTGAAAAGTCTATCATACATGTCAATCAACTCAGTCATAGCTTCTTCAGTAGAGATTGGATCATCTTCATCACTATCAGCATCTTCACCTGCATCAGACTTCACAGAACTATGTAGGCAAATAATATCTGAAAAACTGTCAGATACCTGAGAGGGTGTTGAGGTCGGGATTGGGTCAACCTCCAGTGCAACCTCTTCATGGATGACAGCACGCAGTGCAACTACATCAGATTCTGGGTCTGAGCCTTCTTGTTCCTCATCTTCTCTTTCTTCATCTGAGTCAGTGGTAATCCAATTTACCTTCAAACCCCTTTGCCTCCTAAAGTTTGGACACTCATTCCTATAATGTCCCCATCCTTTGCATTCTCTACATTGGATTTTGTTTAGGTCTTTAGGGTTCTTAGAGAAGTCCTTTTTGTGTGAAGAGCTGGATTCTTTGGAAGGGTATTTGGATGTGGAGCTGTCATTCTTGTACCTGGGTTTGGCTTTTTCATACTTGGCTAATTTCTTAAGTAAGGTGTGAGATCTCTGGATGATAAAGGCTTTTGAGTTATTTGGATCAAAATCAGATATGTCTATCTCCTGGTCACTAGCAATATCAGTTACCTTATAGGCATTGGCTTTCTTACCATAGGCATCCTCTTGTGATTGGAGATGAAGTTCATGATTTTTTAAAATATTCATTAGGGTATCAAGACTCATAGTAGGTAAACTAGGGTTCTCTTCTATGGCAGACACCTTAATATTGAATCTAGGAGGTAGAGATCTAAGAGCTTTATTTACTAAGACTTTGCTAGCCATGGGTTCTCCTAGGGTATGAGATTCATTAGCAATGTCTAAAATTTTAGTAAAATAAGAACTAATATCCTCATCTTCCTCCATACGCATAAGTTCAAACCTGCTTTGCAGAAGCCTCACTCTTGTAGCCTTCACATTGACATCACCTTCACAGTGGCTTTGAAGAACTTCCCAAGCTGATTGAGCATTAGCACAATTCTGCACAAGCTTAAACATATGCATATCAATCCAAGAAAAAATAACATTAAGAGCCTTTTCATTGTTATTAGCAGCAGTTTTCTCCTCATCAGTATAATCTTTGAGCTCTTTTGGCAAAGCATCGCCTTGAGCATCCTTTGTTTTCTTGGGAGGAGTCCATGCTACTTCACAAGCTCTCCAGACACCTGCATCCAAAGACTTAAGATAGGTACGCAACCTTTGTTGCCAATACCCATAGTTAGCTCCATCAAGTACGGGCAATCTTCCAAAGTTAGGGTTGGCTGAATCCATCTTATGTATCTAAAACAATTACTTAATGAAGTAACAAGCTCTAGATGCCAATTGAAAGAATTAAAACACGTCAGGATCGATATAACTTGCTTTAGACACAAATTACCTCAGCCAGACGATGTGGATCGACTAGGGGGTTAAGGCAACACCTAGGTCAATCCCCACTATACAAACTTGCGCAGCCTGCAAGTTAGCAACAAACACAGATAATATATATAAATATAAAGCACAGCGGAATGTAAAGAAGAACCTGTGTTTGAAAATATTCAAGCAGCTGTTAGGCTTGCTTGATGCCCAGTCAAGGCAATAAAACCACTAAGTATAATATTCGTATCACGTTGTACACGCCTATTCTACTTAGATGAAAACAGTACTAGTCACCTATAAAGATGATGTAGAAACCAATCTACCTATCCTACCTTCAATACGTCGTTAGAGAAATCTAGGATATAAATCTAGTACAAAAGACACACTAATTGAAACTATAAAAACGAAACTCTCTCTTGTCTTGAAAGCTTTAGTTTTGTGTCGTGAGTTTCTTCAATGTCGACAGCCTCATATATATAGTCTTCAATGATGTAGTCGAATTCCTTTAGGAGACAGAATCTTGGACGTGTAAACACAAGCCTTCAATAGGAAAAGACTTCTTCCTTGTAGAACTCCTTTTCCTTTTTGAACTTGTTTTCCTTTTTGAGTTCTTCCTTGTATAAAACTTCTTCCTTCTCGAATTCTTCTAATTCCCACGTGCTAAATAATTCCTGCACACATTAGATAACTACAGTTGTGGAATAATTAGAGTTAGAATAGGTAAAACAATAAAAGTCGGCTAAGTTGTCAGTTTACAGAGACTACGGGGTTGACCTCAACACCCTACTTAACCTTCTGGTTAATCTACTGAAAACTGCCACACTTACAAAGATAATTAAGAGCAATCTCTCCTGAGTCACACAGAACTAGGTCATACACAGGAAATTGTTTGTAAATGGTTTAATACTCCACAGCATGTAGTGGTGTTGCACACAGATGGTTCTGCTTTGGCAAACCCAGGTAAGGCAGGCATAGGTTGCATTATTAGAAATTGGAAAGGGGAATACATTCGTTCTGCCTATGCTTTCATTGGTGTTACTTCCAATAATGTTGCTGAATTGCAGGCTGTTCGTACTGGGCTTATGTTGGTAATACAATTAGGGTATACACATGTAGAGATAAGAACTGACTCCATGTTTGTTGTACAAATGTTGAGCAGGCCGGCAGCAGCGGGTTGGCGACACAGGCAAGTGGTTCAGGAAGTGCGGAAGCTGGTAGCTCAACTGCAAATGGTACGGGTGAAGTTCGTGTATCGGGAGGCTAATGCTCTCGCAGACTTGTTAGCAAAGAAGGGTTCTCAGGCACATCATTTTCCAACTGATAGTGCTCTTTCGGTGAATAATGGGCAAGCTAGTTCTTTGTATATATTTGATCAATGCCCTCAATGGTTGCAAGTGTCTGTAAATCTTGATGTCGTCCAAACAGTTTCTCGGCGTGTTAGTGTCGTAAATGACGCTTCTGTAACATTTTCCCGTTAAAGTTAATGAAGTGTTATTTCAAAAAAAAAAAAGAATACGTAACTTCTACCCGATCGATCCACTAGTAGCCAGTAGGATATAAAATTAGTGAAATGACACAGCTAGCCTTGAAACCAAAGCAAAAACCGCAAAAGTGAAGGACAATTTAGTCCAAAGGGCAAGTTCCAATATCCAAAGCTGCCAAACAGAACCTTATTCTGGACATATCTCCAATCAAATGAGCTAAATAAGAAGAAATAAGAATACTCCCTTTCACACACCCACCGCATATAAATTGTGCATTAGATTCTACTTTGCCAGTATTGGGTGCTTGCTTTGCTATTCAGAAAAACTAATCAACATTCAAACTGAGCTTAATCCGATAGTGAAATCAATCTCTACCTTCCATGAATTTGTTAAGATTTGTGTGATTCCAAAGAGGTTTTTCTCGCCGCAAAGTTCCAATCGGTGAATTAGGGTTTTATTTTAGTATTAATTAATTATTTATTATTTTTCCATTTTTGAATGAGAAGAGGAACTAGTGAGCTGAGAGTAGGTATGAAATTGAATGCACATTCATGTGCTGGAGGCGAGGGTGTAGTAATAGGAGAAGAATGCGGAATTCCGGCGGTGGCAGTGGCGGTTGTCGTCGGTTATGCTCTTACTTCGAAGAAGAAGAGCTTCTTACAGCCCAATCTCATTGGCTTAGCTCGGTACTCTTTCCACATTTCCTTTCCTTGCTTTGATATCAATATAGATAGATAGATATGTGTGTATTCAGCTAGCTTGTTCTGATATCGATATAGATAGATAGATAGATAGATAGATTGTTGAGCTATATATGTAGTGAGTTACTCGTGTTCAGTTACTACACAGCTACCGTTTGACTGTTAGTTATCTCCTTTGTGTATCTATGGCTTTTGATGAGGTAGATGTTTGGTTTAATTTTTCGTGAACTTGATTTGTTGCCTGTTTTTCATATCCGAGTGGTTTCATGCCATGTTATTAGCTGAATAATGCGTCGGAAAATGTTTACTGACTTGCTCTCTGTGTATGTTCTATGATGGCCTTTATCCAGATTTTCATTACTTGATGGAGCTCCTTTTTTTTTTTTTTTAACTTATCCGTTGCGTTTGAATTAGTTGCTTTATTTTTTTTTTTTATTTTTTTTTTTTTTGGTAAAGGTTGCTTTAGTTAACTGGTATGGGATACTGACTTTGGTATTTATAGATGCTTTAGTGGGGGATATTCTGGAATATATGGTTGAGACCGAAGTCAATATTGTTAGATGACGTTATGGTTATGCATTGAATTTAAAATCTCTGTTTGCTTTAGGGAGACTTTGAAAGTAGATATTTGTTCCAGAAGATTGGTTGTAAGGACTCACATTTATTAATTAAGAGTTTACGGTCGGTGACCACCTTGATCTTTATGTTTATACAATTTAGTCTGATAGAGATAAGGTCCTCACAACTATAGCCATCTCAAGTTTGTGTTTCAGTTTTTATTGATGGAAAGTGGAAGTGTAATAAATGGAACTAAAAGTCTCTGAGATTTTGTCATCCTTTAAAATGGGAGTATAGTGGAATTGCTAAGATTCTATCGACACGATATCACATCACAATTTGTTTGTGTTGTTTACTCATTTTCTCATTCCGTTTTTAATCACAGCATGGGCTAGAAGTCTTCTTTTGTTTTCATAGAATCAATTTAAATTGTCTCCTCTTATGAATCCCCTCACAATCCCAAAAAATCATTAAAAGAAAAAAAGAGAGAGTTTATACTTCAACAAATTACAAATTTGTCCTTCCACAATTGTTGTGCAAGGGGCTGTTTAAGTTCTTTCCAAGTCCTTTTGTCATTCTGTTGTCCTGGATGATATTTTCGTTAGCCTTCATTTATATAGTCAATGAGTAAATATATGTTGCATGATCTTTAGAAACCAAAACTGGATTTGTGGGTAGGTAACAAGTTCCATATTGTTTGATGCAGAAGTAAAGGGATACAATTTGTTTCCGTTGATGTGAAGAGGCCCTTATCAGAGCAAGGTCCATTTGACATCCTTTTGCACAAGGTTAGCTTATATAATAAAATGCTTTCTTTTTACATGTCTGAAAAGGCTGTTTGCCTTGTTCTAATTACAGTTTATAATTTTCCAAATGCAGCTAATTTCCGCCATTTGAAATCCTTCATGGTTCTAATTTGCAATTCATAATTTTTCGATTGCATGTAGTTCCTCCATTATTTGGTTTTGAGTCAGTTCTCATGATGCAGATAGGTTATTCTAATAGATGAAATGAGAAATGAGGTGGAGGGTGCAGAAAGGCGATTTTCACAACTTTGTTTCGTTCTTTGTTTTTGTTTTTTGCCATATTACATTTTTTTTCTTTTTGTAACTCCGGGCTTGATCAATATCTGCCAGCTCAGGAGTTAACCTTAATCTTTCATGCTTATTGTTATAATATTTGTTCCATTTTACCTGTCCCATTAAATTCTATACCTTTCTGTTTTTGACTTTTTGGCAACTTTTATCTCATATCTTTATTAGTGGGTCCTATCACTGAAGTTATTAACACGAACACACTACAAAACCTTTTAAAAAATTGCCCAACAGGGCGGAGGGAGTATTTGCATAATTAAAACCCAAATGTTCTTATTGATGTATTTTTTTTTTTTTTTTTTTTTTTAAATAACTAACTCATCCACCCAGCACCAGCAACTTAATCCCGATGGGATTTAAACCCACATGCATTTGTCATTCTGTCATATCAAATTTCTTTTGCTGCTTAGTCTATTTTCTTATCCTGATGCAGCGAACTATAATCTCTTCATTGGCATTCTCTCTCTCGCTCTGATAGGAAAAACTTGTAGTCTATTACTCCCTCCGTTCCATTATAAGCTTCCTAAGGGGTTGCTTTATCTTGGATTAAGGAATAATAATATAATATTAGTTTGTGTGGTGTATTATATTGGTAAAGTTATAAATATTTGATAAAGTATGAAAGAGAAGGTATAAAGTGATGATAAAGTAGGAAAGAGAAATAATAAAGTATTGGTTAGTGGGATAAAAACTTTTCATTTTTGGTTAGGAAGATTGTAATGGAACGCCAAAAAAGGAAGTTAGGAGATTATTATGGAACAGAGAAAGTATGTTTTAGTAAGTTTGAAATTGCAACAGGTATCACAACCTTTTTAGTTTATTTTAGGAGGTCGCTATGGTTCCTACTCCCACTCCATATTATACTCAAATGGAACCTTGATATCACCTCAAGTTCAACATTTATGACTTTTGGCATTGCTATTTAATGATGGCTTTATAATTCTCTCACTAATTGACGAAGGAAAAACTCTAATCCAAATGAAGTCCAAACTCGAGTGGAACCCAAATTGTGCGAATAAGTTACAACAAAATGTTGTGTCAAGGGTGGTTCCAATTCAATCATCCAATTAGATAGATTCATCATGAAAAAAATGTTTTATAACTTTCACTCTGATTGGAGCTGGCTGTCTTATTAATTTATGTCCTTGTTTTGTTATCAGTCACGAGGAATGGATTGGGCCCAGGTTATTGAGGTTTGTGCTCCCCTCCCAATTCTATTAAAGATCCAACTCCATTGAATGATAGAATGACACGAAGTGATCTTTTCTGGATGTTCAAACGGAGATTCTGGTTCTCAATAATCTGAATTTAACATATTGCATTGTTTGTGTAACCCTCAAAATGTTTTTGGTATGATTAACTTCCTTAATGAAACAGTGGGAACTTAGTTTCGAAATCTAAATAGATTGACTAGCTATTTTCAGCTGCACTTGCAAACAGTCTTGTGCATGTTTTACTATTGGCGGATGACAAATAACCCTTTTGAGTTATTGATTTACCAAGTCAATGTGACTTGCATTTTGTTCATAAAACCGTGGTGCTTATTTTCCTACGTTCAGCTAGCTGATTCATTTTTAGGTTAGATAGATTTAAATTGGCAATCTGAACCTTAAGGTTCTTATTTTTCTTGTTTGGGCATGGATATTATCTTAGCAAAGGTAAAAAATCAACAATTCGTTGCTGCACGATCATCAATTAAATCATATTCTCTTTCCTTTTGTTTTTCTTCTCTAAAGGATTATCGTAGAGATCATCCAGAAGTAATCGTCGTCGACCCACCTGGCCGCCATCGAACATGTACACAACCGTCAATCTATGCTCAAGGATGTCGCTGATCTGATATTGCCTGACAGATACGGTACTTATCCAGCATTTACATGCTTATTCATTTTACTATACGAGAAACCCCACAACTCCCTCCTCTCCGTTCACCTCAAAAAGTTGGGTAGTTCTTCTGCTGAATGATTTTGATAGGATGTGGTATGTCTATTTATACTATGTACCAATGTAGTTTGCTTGCTGTGAATTGTAGGCCAAGTTTGCATCCCAAGACAGTTGGTGATATTAGATGTTCCAACTTCAATATCTGATGAAGTATCAAAGCAGGATTAAAGGTGCCTTTAGGTAAGTTGATTGTGATTTTACCGATGTGGCACATGGTCTTCTTGTTACAACCTTCCTCCTCCTACTCATAATGGTTTGTTTGTAAGGAAGTTGCTTTTATCATAGTGAATATTTGTGTTGCATGCTAGAGGTCCACAGAAAACTAGCTGTGCCATTATATGACATTCAACTACCTTATTAATCACTTGGTAGAATTTGAAATTGGAAAGTGGGAGCGTCAGGAGAGATTATGGGGATTCAATGTGAAGTGGTGAACTGAAGTGTTCACTTTCATAGTAGATTCTGGTACAATGTGAACTAAAGCTTTCACTTCAGCTAATGTGAGTTATGTCCATTATCTGTTATTGCAGTTGTAAAACCACTGGTTGTGGATGGAAGTGCCAAGTCACACGAGTTGTTCCTCGTTTATGATCAGTGTTCCCTCGCAGAATTGGAACCGCCAGTGGTGTTACAAGAATTTGTCAATCATGGTTGGGGCTTCCATGCTTTTCTCTGAATTCTTTTCTTTTCTGGACTATGGAATTGCCTGTTGAATTTCATCACCACTTCCCTTTATGTAGGTGGCGTCCTGTTAAAGTTTATGTTATCGGTGAATCTATAAAAGTTGTCAGGCGCTTCTCCCTGCCTGATGTCACGAATGTGAGTTTTCACCGACCTCTGGTGTCTTCCCTTTTCCAAGAGTTCTGTGCTGCTGCTTCTGCAGAGGATGTTGATTTGGATCTTTCTATTGCTGGTGAGTTTTTGAGTCTCCACGTATCATACGCAGCTGGGAGGGTGTTTCCTATTCATGTTCCTCAAGCATTACGTATAAGGTGGTGCAGTTGCACGACTCTCTTCGCTAAGGAACTTTGATTTCATTAGTAATTGGTCTGTAACGTCCAGTCACCGTATAACTTGGAGGAAAACAATATGATTATCTCGTATTTATAGCTTAAAATCTTGTATAATGCCAAAGTCAAAGGAAAAGAAAAAAAAAACTTTGTTCTTTCAGCCTTGTTTTTATTGGTTACATTTCATTACTGGATTTGTTTGCTCCTTTCCATGGTAGAATACAGCCAAAGTATGTTGTAGCATTTCGTTCTTGTTGTCCTGTATTTAGACTTGAGTGCTTTTTTTTTTTTTTTTTTTTTTTTTGTGACATAGTTCATTGATTAATGCAGAACTTCCTCCCCGGCCTTTGCTCGAGGAACTTGCAAGAGAACTCCGCCAAAGATTGGTAAAAGTCTAGTTCAATCATGTTTTTATTTGTATTGATGCATAGCTTTCCTCTTTATCCTGGAGATTTGTGTTAGATTACATATCTCTTGCTGATCTTCCTTTGTTATGTTTAGGGCCTCCAGCTGTTCAACGTAGATATGATCCGCCAAAAAGGGACGGCAGATCTCTATTATGTTATTGACATCAACTACTTCCCCGGTCAGTTTCATGTATTACTGCAATGGCTGAAGTTTCTTTAATAGGTGGTGAAAAATAAAAATTGCTGAGATTAAACTGATGGATAGCAGTTTTGCCATAATCAACTTTTGTTAATTTAGGAGCGTATAGCAAATTGGGTTTCTCAGACATTCAACGCTTGGGCTTATATTTGTTTTCAAGGCATAAATTGGAATAAAAAATCTAGTGCAAACAACCCTTTAATCTCAACTTATTTCTCGGCATGAACCTTATTTGCCATGCCTATACTCTTGTTTATTGGTAATGTTTAGATACACACATCATTGCTCGAAGTGCATGTTTCTCTATCAACAGTTGATGTACATAGCCACTTAGGCATGCATTTAGAGATGACATTTCAAGTTCCACTAAAGAAATTCTTTGCTTTTTTCTTTTGGGTTATTGAACCTTAATAACAAAATTTTGACATTTGCTGTTTCACAGGATATGGGAAAATGCCAGAATATGAGCATATATTTACAGATTTTCTTCTTAATCTTGCGCAAAGCAAATTCAAACAGACACCTGTTGCATAGCTGAGAAATGTGTATAGCTTGTATATCGGCATTCAGGTCTAGATCATTACATTTACATAAACATATGTAATTTGACCTGGGTCATAGATGTTGTCCTCCTCAGGGTAGGTAGAAGTTTCTCTTTCCCTTCCTTTGTTGAACATAGTGAAATTCTTGATTTTCATGCACTGTGCTCCCTTTTCTTTGGATGCATCCACCCTCTGGTTTTAATCTCCTTCAGAACATAGTAATAGTGGTTGCTTCACAGAGACATTAGCTATTTTCTCATGTAGTAGTGTAGTCTCTATACTGTGGCACTTGTGCATGAACCTTCGGCGCTGCTTGGTTAGAAAAATAACAAGCTCTTGAAGCTAACCTATTATTCTATAAGTCAGCAACACTATACGCAATACCAAAGATGGTTGCCTTTTCACAGAAGCCGTACAACCCTGCAACCCCAACATCTTGCTATAAAAATGTCACAAAATTACTAATGAAGACCGCAAGAGGCCTTAGCAACAGGTTTAGAAACACTGCATCCTGCTTTCCTGACCCTAACGTGTTGTATTAGGTTCAGTTTGTCAGAACATCATAGATTCAAATTCAATGAACTTGACTGCAGCACGGGTGTACCCAAAGATTGGGCTAAACAGAATACAATCGTTTAGAAATTCTTCTACTGTGCGGTAAATATGAGTACGATCCATGTTTCTGTAGTACTGTACAACATTTACAATCCCAGCCAATAAAAGCTGATATGGAACATGTTTCTGTAGTACTGTACAACATTTACAATCCCAGCCAATAAAAGCTGATATGGAACATGAGGCTGGTTAACAGGGCTTCTATGCATCATCGCTCGGGAACTTACATAATCAACAGCCAACATAACACACATGCTAAACAAACCTATTGAACAGTCATTTGAATATCAATAACGGAAGATTACCACACCTCTATACTAATTTTTTTGGGCATATACTCAAGTTGGGAGAACAAATGTTTGATGGCTTACTTTCTACCCTGAGTTTTCTGGGCCTTTGGATCTGGACAGGCAACTTGAGATGTGATCTATTTCTCACCAGAAAGGACACCACCTGAAACCAGAAAAGTTGAAAATTGCCATTAGTTGTAGAACCAAATATGCAAAATTACAAGTTGAAAGAGTACAAGGCTTAATTATGGGCTGATAATTATCTGCAAGTGCTTTATACGGTTATACCTTAAGCGCCCTGAACAAAAGTAATAATTTAATAAAGGTAGAGGTACTTGAAGGGCTCAGGTGTTGTTTTCCTGAGTTACGAACTTCCAACTACCCCCTTTTCACTAGGTTTGGGAGTAGGATGCTAGCATATGCAGTTCCATAGAACAGACAATTTCAGACACATAAAGCCAGTTTCAACAATCTGTACATACCCGACATAGTTTTGGCACAGATTTTCATGTGATGTTGCCTGAAGAATAAGTTTCTGAACTTGTACTTTGACAGATAATCCATGATCAGCTTGACGAGTATCACCAGGTATCAAGCTACTATGTTCGAGGGGTTGGATGTAGATATTTGGAACTGAGGAACCAGGAGTGAAATCTCTCCCTGTAAGTTTGTTGCTCATGCGGGCCATGACAATAACTGCTCTCTCATTCAGAACTTCATTAGCGTCGCCCAATTGGTTGACAGCCTGAAAGAGAATTATTGATATCATTGTCAGTTTTTACAAGATATTAAACACATTGCTCAAATGATATCGCTAAGGAATTGGTCAATTGCTTCGTTTGAGTAAGAACCCTTTTTTTTGGGACAGTAAATTGATTAAAAATACTGATATCAAGTAATTTCATGGATAGTCATGATCTAAAGTGGTCTCCAGAGTTAGATTTGTAACGAGATGTACTGTAAAAATCTTGGAAGTCGGGAGAGTAGGGAAAATAGGGTACAAGAATTATATCATGATTTAAATATGTAACTATGTATGGATGAAATCTAACCCATCTGATGATTAAGAAGCCATATTTTGGCATTTGAGAATACAGTCACCTCTAGAAGTTCAAATTTAAGTTTTCATGTCTTCAGTATGTGTTGCAAGTACGGAACATGGAGAAAATAACATGCCGAGTTAAATCACTTTAGTGCAAGGTGAGTTAATTCTGGAACAACTCAATAAGTCATGATTGACTCTTGAACTGACCAACACACTGGGTCAAATTTAAGCCAAATACAGCAATGGGTTATGGGTAAACACATAGGGCCATACCTGAAGGATCTCCCTCTCACGAACAGCTCTTTGTGGTTGAACTGGTTCTCTATCTGAAGTAGAATCCTCACCATTGACCACAGGTGCATTTATTGGCATTTGGGCAACTTCATTAAAGTTGAAAAGACGCCAATTTATCAATGGGTCATGCACAAATGCCTGTATGGATCATGAAAAAGGAATTCATTATCTATCTAGTTCATATGATCCTAGAAATCTCAGCATGTGCATACACATCACAAAAGGAATATCAACTAACATGGCAGTTTGATTGGTATGGAAAAGAACACATTCAGGAATCATGATTTCCAAAGTCAGGACTCAGAACAAAACTGAACCATCTATATTATTACTACATAGGTAAACACAAAGCATATATGAGACTTGCCACCAGAGTCGGAATGATAAATATACTACTGAAACATCATCTATCACCATGCCCTAAAACATAACCTTCAGAACCACACTGTTCTAAAGTACTATAGCCAAAGAGGCGTTCCAAGCAAAAAAAAAAAGCCTATAACTAGGTGCACATATTATGTTTCCTTTTCCATTTGGTCCTTTTATACTTTATATGGCCACCCTGCAGCGGAATTTTTTCCTGATACTTTCTATGGTTTATGGGAGAATGATAAAATAGCTAGGTGGATATAAAAGTAAGAGAATGACTGAATGAATACTTTATAAAGTATGATCATAGTTGGGATGAACAGATAATATTGGTCATACAAAAGAGGAGAACGAGCAGACATTAATGGCACAGAGAGAGTAACAGATCAAGCATTTAGTTATGATTTCCACCCTTTAAACAGAGGCATGCTGGGAGTTTTATCAAGGTAACAGTAATTTTATATCAGACCAAGGAGCTGCTAAGTACTATCACTTTAGAATAGAAATGAAGAAATACAAAAATTACAAATGCACTGGGAGAGAAGCTGACCCCCTTGAAAAGAAGAGAAGAAAAATGAAGTATTTAATCCCAAAAACAATTACTATATTACAATTAGATTGTCATGATCTGTGAAGTTACAGATGGGATAAAGTTCTCTAAGGAAGCCCAGACATACAAAATATAAAAGCAGCAGATATAGAATATACCTCCATCATTGCCATTACACTGTCTTTATTTGTACGGAGAACCTGCATTACACTTTCACAAGTGGAGCGGAAGTTTCCCTCAATACCACTGACTTCCATTGCTTTAACTAGCATTCTGGTTAAGCGAAATGGAACCTACACCAATCAAATTGTCTACAGTTCATATGAGATGTAACATTGATCTAGCAAACATGACCAGAGCACTGCTATCATTTTCCTGTAAAGCTATCAGAACAAAAGCAGGTTCCCTAACCTTTTCAGGGAATTTCTCCCGGTTCATTGAAGCTTCAAAGCAATCTCCAAAGTCGATGTGCAATATCTTCCCACTGACAAAGATACACATTTATATAAGTGGGGAACTATTTCTACAACAACCACAGCTTTCAGAATTTGTTACCTGTAGCGGTGCAGCATGAGGTTGCTTGGATGTCGATCACCAAGGCCAAGCAAGTAACCAACCTAGACAAAATGCAGATCGTGATGAAATGATGATTCTCAATCTTATTGGATAAAAAACACGCATTATGTGAACTTTATGACAAAGCAATGTCGAGGTACATCCTTCAACAACCACACACACCACCACCACCTCAAATAGAGTTTCTATTTTTTCCGACAGATCCTGTGTGTGTGTGCGCGCGCGTGTCTATATATATATATCAAATAAAGGGAGTTTCTATTATTTGGACAAATGCTCAGAGACATAATATTTAAACCCTGAAATGAACCAGAAAAGCCACCCATTACCAGCAAAAAGAGTTGATAGAAATGTCATTACCATACTCATTACAGCCAAGCTTCTTGTATAGTTTGTCCTGTCTAACCAAACCTCAGATGTACGACTCTTCAACCATAGAACCTAGAATTTTCAGAACGATTACATCAGCAATTGTTAGAGACTGATCAGCCTTAAGTTTTTTAATAATACTTACTCTAGCTAGGTCATCCCCTCTGTATTTTGCAATGCATACTCAAATACCTCCACCTTAGCAATAAGAGGAAGATGATCATAGTGAGGAGCAAAAGCTAGCATAAACTTATGCTCTTGATTTAGGAGGACCTGTACAACAACAGATAGTAGGAAGTATAACGAATTAAAAAAAGAGGTAAAAACATCGCTTCATGAGGTGTAAGGTAGCAGAGTATTTGAAGCAAACCTTTCTAGCATCCCTGTACTCTCGGATTAGTTGGTGAAGAGTATCACATTCTGGGACCCATTCGATAAGACCACTGTTCGGGATAGTGGAACGACGGCGTATCTCTGGATCGAGAGATTTTTCTCGAATGTTTTCCTAGAATTTCCAAGTAGAGTATTTACTAAACCAAAGAGCTGGCAAAGGAGAAAAATTCAGAGTGTTATTTCTTAGTCATGAAACACAGGATATGTGCACAGCTGCATAACCTTCGCTACAACACTTCACAAATGAAACTAAAAGAGCTGAAATGTTCTGAGTCAGACCTGCATGACACGTTCATCTTGGCGCAAATCTTCATGTCCCTTCAACAAGAAAGCATAATCTTCACCATCACTTCCATGAATTGTCAACTTACGAGGTCGTTGCTTGGATGTTATGACAACAAGCTGGGGTGCAAATGATCCTATAGTCACCACAGGTGAATCTGGGAAAGAAACAGCAATTGCACTAATGAATAACCAAATTTAAACATAATATTTTCTATGAAATGGTAAGTTCAACTTTACCAGCTTTATAGGTTCCAGGAATGGCCAATTTCAAATCACGGCACTCCAAAAGTCCTGGAGACACAGACTGGTTTCAAAAAGAAAACATTAATTATAGTCTCAGATGTAGTGTACACCAAGTACAAAAGCATGATATATTTCTTGCCTGTAAGTCCAGGGTAGTGAGACTCGCAAGCTGCTTATCTATCCGCCTAAATACATGATAATAAAGATCCCAAGCCTGGTGGAGAAACAGAACTCATTAGGAGTTTAGCAAGTGACTATGCAAAGTGATACCAACTTACCACTAGCGATATCCAAATTCAGATCAGATACTACAACAAAACTAAGAAAGGAACAGGAAGATACATTTGATTTGGAATGTTTTCATCTTATTTTTCCTCAGTTGATCACTCACTTTTCAAATATGAGTATTACATTAAGCAATGATACAAAATTATGACGCCATGCGATTCATTCTACTAATAAACGTTTCAAGAGATTACAACTTTTTCCCAGAATTTTCAAGGCTTTGATTATTTTATCCACCGTATCCTACTAATAAATCATTTTTTATCTTTATTTTAATCAATACCCCACATAATAACCCCACTGCTTCGAATTTCACCCGCTTTTCCTTGATCTCTGTGCCCACCCAAATTTGTGCAACTTCCGGCAAGACAGAGGGAGTATGTACTATGTAGTATGACTCACCCATATGATTCAGGGCATGCATAGCCATATAAAGATGGGTGTTTTTATTAAGGAACAGGTGTAGATAAAATTGGAACTGTAAGACTACCCAGTTTAATTTGTATCCTTTGACTCATCTACATTATTCTGTTGGCTGTTTGAGAACTTACAAATAGTGTGGGAGCTCACCAGAATAGCAACAAATAGAAGACACACAGTAAGAACCAACAGAATAATGTAGATTTTTTTAGTATTAATTTTTCTTATTGGGAATCGATACCTGGGTTAGTTCTGCAGTTCTTCCAGTTCTTTTGTACTTAATGCAACATTCGAAGGCCTCCAGAAGTTCATGACGGTATGCCTGAAACACATTATAAAGTTTAGTAACAAGTAAACGAGAAGATTCAGGAGTAATAATTCTTACAGAGGTCCAAAGATCTTCCACACATTTCAAGAGAAACATAATAAAAATGAATGCCTCAGAAACAAAGGGAAACATCACCATTAAACAACCTATTTATATGGACATCTTTCGAGCTCTACAGATGCAGTTAAAATTATATAAGCTGGAAGGTGCAAGATGGAGAACCTGAATGAATGATCTCTCTTTTGCGGTGGTATTGTGACTAATAGCACCTTGCTCAAGCAAGTCATGCAACGGTTCTAACAAGTTAAGCATGCCTTCAATGTTATGTTCACCAAAATATAAGCGGCTTGCCTCTTCCAATGCTTCATGCCACGTCTCATGCCATAGTATTGCAACTCGAATCAACTCCGTGGACACAAGTTGGGCCTTTTCCAGTTCAATATATGATCAGTAAAAAGAGAAAAATGACTAAAATATCTAAAAGCATCAGGCATTCAAACTCACCTCATCCACTAGTACACCACTGTGCTGTCTAACTTGATCAACCACCTCTTGTGCTGCCTGCTTCCGCAAATTACTAATGGATTTACACGCCACAAGAAGCGGATACATAAGAGCCTGCAAAACATATTGTATAATTTCAGGCATCTAAAGTCATATGAACTCAGAAATAACTTCTTGATAATTATAAACATTTTATGACTATGGGACATAGAAAAGGGTGTTATGTTGCATGAGAAAGCAAATCCTTGATATTAATAATACACAGAATGTTCCAATGATCAAACATCTAGTACTTTAGGATATGTGAAACAAATTCGGAAAGAATTTGGCAGTCATACACACAGATTTAAACAAAGCAACATATAGAGCCAACCTGTGGATGAATCTGACCAATTCGTACTAGTAGAGATTGTATGAGTTTTCTGACTGCATGGTTATTGGAATGTATCCTGGCAATTATCTGAGGTAGAACAACCAGCCAGGTGTTTATGTTTACAAGTAAAAATCCCTTTTGCAATGCGGTCTGAACTTCTAATGTAGCTCCATGGTTAAACCACAAAGTGAGGAGACGAAGGATATCCTGAAATGAAGAAGCAAAACCACAAAGCAAATATTAAGAAGATACACAACAACTTAACAAATACATGGTATATTGAACAATACAGATATTTAGGAGGAATCTAAAGAGATAAACGAGGACGATGACAAACACATCAGTAAAATTGTGGAAATTGCTGCAAAGTAAAAAAAAAAGTTACAATATGATGCAACAATGAAGTACTCCTTCCTTCCCAGACTAAATGTCATATTTGGTATTGGGCATGGAGATTAAGGTACTAGATTATAGTAGGAATAACATGGATTTGCATTTTTGTAATTGCAGTAGTATGTATAGGTGCATATGGGCATACATTTTGCCAAAAAACAGAAATGAGATACTTGTATTGGGACAATATACAAGGAATCTGTGACATCTGGTCTAGGATTTGGGGGGGGGGGGGGGAGAGAGAGACTGGGAGAGTATTAGTTACTTGGAAGGTACAATAGTTCAAATAGAGCCGACGAACTGAATGCATTATCTTACAGAAATCTTATTCGAATAACAAAAAAGGTGGACAACATGCAGCCTGTTGCAGTTACTCTTTTGACGGAAAGCTAAAGAGTGATACCTGAAGGCTATCATCAACTCCTTTAGTATGTGCCGCACAAGCTATGGAGTGAAAATATCCATTAACTGCTGCAACAACGAACTGTCCAGATTTACTCTGGAGACCTCTTAATATGTAGTGAGACATAACTGCTGTGTTGAACAGCGCCCATTTATGCCAAGCTTTTGCCCACTTCGTTGCGATTTTAGTCACACTTTCGAATGCACTAAGAATTTCTGAAAATAGACAAATCCAATTACCAAAGTAACACTAACAGCTGGAGGAATCCTCATTGATAGGTGCCGTGTGCGTACGTGTGTGTGTGAGAGAGAGTTTAGTTGAATGCCTTCTATAGCGTCATTGTCCAAACCAGGGGAAAGTGCCCACTGCCAAGTGCCTAGCTGAAGATAAACTCGGGCAGCAAGAGGAATACTAGGGCTGCCCAATATGTTAGACTGTGTGGCTTGTTGAAGAACCGGTGTTCTTGAGAGGTCGAAAGCTAAATCCTGGAACATGAAAACATAATGTATATGAAACAAATAATCCTGAATGTAAAAGGTGCACTGAGACAAAAAAAAAAAACAGTCATACCTTTAGTCTTGCAAAGGCCTCCTTACGCCTATGGTCCTCCCCAAGTGACCACTGGTACTTCAAATAAGCAAGAATAACTTGTGGATCGCCATGATACCTTACAGTCTCAGGGATCGTCTCAGGATCAAACTACAAGTCCCAAAAGAAATCAAAACTAACTCTACTGAGTGTGATTGATAGGATACTAACAACATTGCATACATCTATATCAGCCACAAACCTGCAAAAGCTTAATTAATGTTGATCTAGCTTGACTTATTCTGCCACTTGTACGGCAAAGAGAGGCAAACTTGATCCAGGTCTCTGCATCTTCTGTGGGTGGTAGAACAAGAGACCTTACGGCCAATAGTGCTTGCCAAACCTGAAAAGGAGTTTGAAGATCATAAGTAGTTAAACGAAAACAATATCAGGTGCAGGAAAAAATGTATGGTCAGATCATCAGCTAAATTTCTTCGCAACAAAAAATAGAAGATTTAGCAATGAATGGTACCACAATCATACCCTAAACCAAAATAACAGCAATACCATAATGCCATTTATACACAGATACAGGTAGATATGAAGTTGAAAATAAGTCCTTGCCTAACATGAGTAACTCGCAGTACCAGGCCATCAAATTGTGCTCCGTCCAATTGGGCAATTACAAGAAGTTCAAACAATACCAAATAATAGAAATTATCATCTGGAATGAAATTGGTTCACTTTTGATTTAATTGATTCAAAGTAATTATGAGTTGGTATCTTCTCTCGAGTTTCTCCCTGTAAGTTTGCTCTTTTACTCACTTAGCACTTATAGTTTAGTTGGACCAAGTCCAAGTCCATATTGTTTGTACTGGTCTTACTACATGTAGTACATTAAATCAAAGTTACTTCATTCAGCTTAGGTGAAGTCTCTAAGTCCCCAAAACTCTAAGCTAAGTCATAAAGAACAAACTTATATATTCCCACAGGCAACAAAAGCATTAATTAACACGTACCTCGTTTTTCTAACTATTTTTAAATATACATTAATTATTTTAATTAATGACACTTTTTTCTGTTTTCAAATCTTAAAAAAAAAAGAATAAACAATTAAAAAAAATCAAACACAATCAATACATATCTACAACTATTTGACATATTTTTTTTTCTGGAGCACATAATAATTGAAAAAATGTTTTCGTACACCCGTAGCTTCTACCCACCAATGATTGCATATAAAATGGCATGTTTAAACATTTTACCTCAACATTTCGTTTTGTGCCTTTTATGCGTTCACTCCACATGTTCCGGATGAGTAGTCTTCGCCCCTCAGCAACAGGATTTCCAACAGGAAGTGTGCAGTAATCGATAACCTGGTTTAAAAAGGCAGCCAGCAAATATTTATCATTATAAAGGTTTCAACTGTTGAAGTGTTAATGTACAACTCCACTCTTATTGCAAGTATGTTATAGTGAAAAGACAACATATACCTCTTCCAGTTCCGATAGCTGCTGAACGCGAACCATATTGCTGTATGCACGTTCATAGCTTTCAAGAACCTAGCAAATGGAAACTGATAAGACTCGCAGGTAGTAAGAAAGACCTTGACATATGTAGACAAAAGCCAAAATGTTTGAAATGAATCGCCATACTTAATGACTACCTATCTATTACCCATGCCAAATTACGAACAACTAAAGTTGTTTACATTTTTAAATTAGCTAGAATACTGACTGTATTGTGAAAAATATCTTTTAGCAATGGAAGTATGGGATTTCTGACAGGGCAATAATTCAAATATTCAATGATGGGGCAGGTCGTGATTTTGACTTAGCAGGTTGAAACATAGTACATTATTGATCTGGTACACAAGAATTCTGAATGCTAGCTGTCAGCCCAGGACAAGAAGAGAATGAAACAGAGAAAGAGAGTGATGGAAAGTACATTATTGATCTGGTACACAAGAATTCTGAATGCTAGCTGTCAGCCCAGGACAAGAAAGAGAATGAAACAGAGAAAGAGAGATAGAGAGTGATGGAAAGAAAAGAATGAATAAATCTTCCCCGTGTTTGACACTGAAGTTGAGATATCGTAGTGGAAAATGGCAATAACTCACAAAGGATTAAATTGAGATCAAAATATTACACTTCCAATATCCAGGCACAACAGTAAAAAGTGTATGAAACTCATTCCTTCAGTATTACAATTGGAAGCACACATTAATTTACACACACAGAGCTAACCAAAGCAGCTACAGATATTTTACACACACACACACATACACACACACACACAGAGAGAGAGAGAGAGAGAGAGAGAGAGAGAACTAACCAAAGCAGCTACTTCTGTAGCCAAGCATTTCCTTGCTCTCTCAACGTATTCACGAGCCTCATCGTACTAAAAATTTAAAGATATGGGACCAATGAGACATGTTAAAATAAAAATGTGCTTTGCAATTCCAACAACAAACACAACAAAATTAAGACAGACCTTTCCTCTGCGAACTAATAGAACCGCCCTGAAGAAAGTTCCATTGCTACTTCCATCACCTGTAGCTGCAGTGTTACCCAAAACTCGGAGCTTGGTCTCATCTCCATCATCCAATCGAGAAACGTATTCTGACATCTGATCCCATTCCCCCATGTTCCAGGCAGCACTAGCAGCCTTGCAAAATCAAATCACCATTTCAAGGAACAATGCAATAACCAAAAATAAAGTCAGCATTCAATCCACATTCTAATAGTCAAATTTTCAGTAAGTTTATGACATTTACGTGAAAAACATAATTAAAAAAAAATCATCAAGATTATTGTTAAATCATTCCTTTGACCTAAGTAGATTGTAATCAAGAACTCTATTTTTCAGCATAAGAACTGAAATCATGGCAAACATGTACCATGGTTGTTAGAATTCAAATGTCGAGGAATTATGAGAATGGCAGATTTACATTGAGGAAGTATTTGCAAATGCTTTAAACAAAAGTTATCATCCACTTTGCTGAAAGTCGAGTCAAACTACTTTTATGTAAAAAGTGGCGCGTTTCTGCTCTTCAAATAAAATAGTAGCTGAAGCAATATTCACTTTTCGTTTATCCCAAAATACATACTAAAAACTGATAGCCACAGGTTACAGCAGTCAACTCAAAAGCATCCCCGACTTGCTTCTCTGTTTCAGCTTATTACCTCCTTCAGTTTAGAGAACTCAACGCAGAAGGGTAGAAGTTGAGATTGCCAACAGTGAAAATCTTTATTGTGTAAAGCTTGATAAGTACTTTCAAAAAGCATTTGCAAATCTTTATATTGTATCAACGTAACTGATAAGTCCTTTTAAAGAGCATTTGCAAGAAGTCACCAAGAGATGCAGAACATTTTAAACGAGTAAAAATCACTGGAATAGAACATCTGATTACATATCTTACCATTGGTGCCATTTCCAATCGAGCAGCTGGCTCTGCAGGTGTCCAGTACTCCTTGCAGAGATTGTTCAGCTCCTCCCACCGGGCAAGAGCAGCAAGACACCTCATTCGTCCTTGCAAACACAAAAATAACAAGAAACAGCTTGAAATACCAAAAATGCCGATAGGGTATGCTCACTCATTACACAACGTATTCATAGTGATAACAGTTGGTTGACACTTGCCACCATCAGAAATCTATGAGTAGTTACAAGCAATCATAAGCACAGCAGGGGAAAGGTTAGGGAACAACAACTACAAGTTTCCCAGTATTCCAGGTAGGCAATTTAGAACCACAAAGCAAATTGCACAGAATTGCGTACATAAAGTCATGCTTCAGCCTTTTTTTGTGACTGAAGACCCTCATAGATGCAATAAAGTAAATTATTATTCATGAAACTGGTAAGTAGCTCCACAACAATATAAAGACTATTCGTAGAATGACTTCAAATAGAACTAATTTTGGAAATACAATTATTCACTAGATCTGCTCAAGGAACAGATGACATCATAAGTGCTTGTGGGGGTTGGTAGACAGCGCGAACAAATCGGTTTTATTCCATCGAGTGATAACTATAGACCACACTTTCCTAAGTTTGGAATACTATATCCTCCATTAAAACTGGCACTATTATAAGGACTAAAAGAAAACACATGCAGGAATTCATCAAATCGGTGAACACTGTATGCATGAAGCACCAAGAAGGCATTTCCAATTTGCAGGTTTGGCAATAATAAAATATCTAATTTGCAGTTTTGGCAATAATAAAATAAAACTGAATAAATAAACACCATAGAAATTCAAATACACATTGGCAATGCGATAAAATCTGCAGGTTAATACACACCTATGGTTGCATCCAGAACAAGATGCGGGGTCGGTGCCTGAGAAGCTTTAATTGTGTATGCTTTGAGAGCGTCATCCCACCGCTGAAGCTTCTCGTACCTTTATAACAGCAAGTTCCAGTAAGTAACTAAACTTCGGATAATACATATGGTTTATCTTATCAGAAAAATATTAGATAGTACAAGTGCAGACTGTGCAATATGATTGATATTTTAGACGCGAATGCAGTTACATTATTATACAATAAAAACCTCATGGGTGCATTATAAAAGAAAAACAAACTTCATGTGTATCATAGTAATTCCTAAATGATACTCCCTCCTATCTTTTTTATTTGAAGTTTTGACATGTTACACACATACTAAGGATTTTAATTATTGCCACATATAATGCTAGCTATTATGGAATACTACCAATCAAAACTAATAAACTAATAAAATAGGAGGGAGTAGCATGTTTTCTATATCTACATGGAATGCTTACATAAAATTTTATACCACACACAATTAACATTCAACTACGTCTCACAAATAACTAAGAAGCTTACCAGGATTCTTTCAGTTGAACACCCAAATGTTGCTGAGCATATGTTAATATCCCCACAGCAGCCTAGATAAAAGTTCAAAAGATGGGTAAACTGAAAAGGTAGGTACATAACATGCTATATGACAGATTAATTGAAAGTAAAATGACCTCATGCTGATGTAACTGATTATTTATGTGAATTAGAGCTTCAACTACTGCAACAGGGTTGGCCTCCATTCTATTTGAGCGTGCACCTTCAAACTCCATCTCTTTATAGTGTAGGGCCTTTGCAAACGCGCGGCACTGAAAAACAGCAGGTTATGTGTTTAGTTTTAATTTCTGAGCAGATGCCACTATCTGTCAAATAGAACCTCACCTTTTCTGCAAGAGCCCCAAGAAGGCGGATATCGATTGGAAGGGGTCTTTCATCATGTTCCATAAACTCAGCCTGTAAAAATCATTCCACAAACTGATTGTCACAATATGGTTACAGATACACATTTATGTGGCACATAATTCTACTTAAAAGGCAACTTTTCAAACTTTGCTTCACCAGGAACCTAAGGTTCAATTCCAAGTTTCAAACAGTAACTTCTTTCTGAAGATGTATTTATCTTGTACATCATCCGGGCTTCCATTTTTGTAATCTAGGCACATAGCACATAAACTACACTTTATTCTACAATGTACCTAGTTAATTTCACACTCTTCAACTCTTGTGGGCACGTAGAGTTTTTCAGTCACTTTATATAAATTTAATTAACTTCACAATCACATAGATTTTATTATTTTCATAATTCACAGGTAATAGCCTTCCAAGCCAATGTTTGTGGAATAGAAGTATTCTGTTCCGGCCAAGGACAATTAAGCTTATGCATATTCAATGTAAGAAACTAAGAATATTAGTAAAGAACCACATCCACAAGTATCACCAGAATCAAGTTTGTACATTGCTAGAAATACAATTAGTAAACAAAGCAAAAGTGATATACTATCTTTTAGGAAGAACACTGAAGTATGAAGCTACAGAATTCATGATCAGTGTGAAGCCTGATATATACGTACCAAGTTTAAAAGCGTCGCAAGAATCTCAGGAGGTATATTTGGAGATGAAAATGCGACTTCTAGGCTCCTCACAAGATACTTTTGGCAAGATTCGTTCATTTGTGTCCAGCAGCTGACAAAACCGGCAGCAAACAACTCCCTTCCAACAAAAGGCTGGAACAACAAACATTATAAGGCACCATTTTTCAAATACTATTCAATAGCCAAAGAAGAAGACAGGAGACTAGGTAAAAAAATAAAATAAATAAAAAACCAAACAAGTCAAGCCATGAAAATCACTTGAAGCTGGGCAAGCTTGGCGCAAGTTCTCAGAGCTGGTGAAGGTGATTCCTTAAGTAGCTCAATGCTGAAATGCCTCATCCACTCTGCCCAGTCTTCTTTTGTACTGCGTTGAGAGGCCTCCCCAGCGGCACGCAACCGTGCTTCATTAACCTATGAGAATCAGACAAATAATTAAACGGCTACTTAAAAAATTGCAATCAACATAAAAATCTATTTCTAACATCAGCTACATGAACTTGTTAGGGTTAGAAAAGAAATTGACAGAGAAGGGTTGAGGATTTAACTATGAAGATTCCACCTAGAATATGGAAGCTCATCAAGCCTTTCGCAAATTAATTTAATGTTCAACACACTAAATTCATATGTTTTCATGAACCTAAAATCAGGGGCTATACAGCAAAACTCTGAAAATCACAAATATTTTCATTTGATAAGTGGCGCCTAACTTTAGGTCATCACCTATAAATATGACCTGCATTCTCCCTTTTATTATTATTATTATTATTATTATTATTATTATTATTATTATTATTATTATTATTATTATTATTATTATTATTATTAGTGTGTGTGTGTGTGTTAGGGCGGGTGGGTGGTGCGGTGGTTGTGGTCATGCAATGGGATCTCACTTTCCACCCCACACGGGTATCAAATGGTTGCAATACAATATGAACTCTGCTGCCACCAGGTCCACATGCTGCTTAGGTTGTACTTATAAAGAATTGTTTTAGGGACAGGAAATGTTCCATGTTCTATCTATCATAAATTTCTTAAAAAGTACTGAATTATATCCAGGTATCACATTTGCCATTCTGCCTCTTAGCGAAGATCGAAATACAGTTGGATAAGACAAAACATCTGAGAACCATAGTTATGAACTGGATTACCAAGTGCCAAATTCAGCTGACAAACCAGTCATATATATCACTAGACTGACTAATGTTTGCTAGAAAAACAAAATACCGTGTGAGGCATGTTTGGATCAATTCCCTCACGATCATCTGCATCACTTAATGGGTCACTTATAACTTCCGCAGGGATCTGGCGACTCTGTCTTTGTGCATCGGCACTACCTAGCATCAGTGGCTCCCGCTTTTGCAAGCGTTCTTCGATTGCCTCAAAATCCTTGTGCTGATCAAAGAAAACGAATAAATAAACATATAACTCTGGGTATTCTCTGCATTGTTACTTATGCACACATGCTCAATGTCTTAACAAAAGCACAAAATCCGTGATTAACTTAAAAGGATTGGACACAAGAACAATACTCGAAGGCGATGTTTCAGCAAAAGCTTATGGAGTGATGGGATGAAAATTGAGAAGTCCTCCCCAAGAGAATGAGCTAGACAACATAGTGCATCCACAGCATCCTTCCTAAGCTCATCATTTTTCCTGAAAACACACAGCATCCTGTTTAAGTGGGGTGGATAAATTACAGGCAAACAAAGGTCTAATAGAATAAACGAATTTTCCATTATATAAATCACTCTGTCACACTTAACAAGTGAGAGACCTTAACCATCTCTGCACATGTAATTGATCAGGATTCGAGAGGGCTACAGACAATGACAAATAGATTATGAAGTATGAACCCCTTTAAATCTGGCATATACTGTTTTCTGAAGCTAAAATTATGTTTCTCAGATGCAAGCACTCTGAGGAAAGGGAACCATAATCGAAGTGCTTGGACAAAGAACAGCTTGAGTGAGGAAGTCCATATATTTGATAACTGAAAAACAAACGTAAAGAAAAGTTCTTGTACTAGTCTGATTTTTTTTCCCAATCATACAGATCATGTTGGGTTAGACTAAGATTCAAGGACTAAAATATTCCAATTTTCATTTTTGCCGGTAGTTAAGATAAGGAAACGCACCCGTCCAAGACAAGCTTCAAATGATGCACAAGAGCTGATATGTGACCTGTTACCTGGTGAGGATGGAGGTGGGAACAACTCAACCATACTTGTCAAATATTCAGAAGTGAAAAAAATTATGGTCCAATCATCAACCTGTACACGAGGAATCAATCTAGTGAGAGTTCTGATAGCAGCACGACGTACGTCTACCGGAGCCTCTGCTTTGAAAATTCGAATCAGTGCTGGAAGAACTAGATGCATATGCTCATCTAAGGTTCCTGCAAAGGTAGATCAGATGTTTCACAAATTGAATGTACACAACATAACTGAAGAACTAGAATCGGCCAAATAGGGTAGGTACTGACCACCAAAAACTTCAAGGGTACGGAGAATAACAATGGCGTAAGTGTAGTCTTTACACCTCTCGGCATCAGTAAGGACTTGAATGCATGATGGAAGTAAAGCTGGAAGATGCAGCCTGAATTCGTCGTTGAGAGCCAAGCAAAGTTGCTCGAGCAAATGGAGAATCTAAAATTCCACACGAGAGAAAAACAATGTCCGTAATGCATATCTTGTAAAATGTCAAGAAAAGATTGACACCAGTCAAGCATAGAGTAGCTAGTTCACCGGAGATCCATGCACTGGTCGGTTAGCAGCAGGCAAACTGAATGATGATGGCCAGAATTCTGATATTAAAGAGAATAATGCTGGCAGATACTTGCGGATGTGCTGCAAACGCACAAAAACAACATAGAAAAATCAGCAATTTAATAGTGCACCTATAGACATGAAGAGCAATTCATTCTACCTGACGAACAATAGAAACCAAAGTTCCAAATTTCCATATAATGTACTCCTTAAGACCATCATCACAAGTACGGACTGTATGAAAGAGATCAGGGAGAACCTAATACCAACAGAGAAAAAAGGAAAAGGATGTCATTGTCACAGCTTTATGGCATTAAGCAAAGATCTTACATTTCAGGTAACAATAGACTGACCTTGGGCAAGTAAGGCACGCAGCCAAGACCCATTGACTGGTCAAACAGAGCAAACAAAGCATGTCAATATCAAAATTATTTTACTACTGAAGAAGCATAGAAAAGATTTACAGAGTATTGGAAGAAAGATGATGCACTTGAGTGATGCTAACAGCAACCATGGGAATAGAGTCTACTTTACCCATAATTAACAAGCTTCACAATCAACTAACCTTGAATATGAACATGAGTGATCCGACCACTTTCTGGTGGTAACTAGACAGTGAAGGATCTCTAAAAATTCGCATGAGAGAATTGATGGCAACCTGACAATCATCAGCAGTAAAGACAACACATTAGGAAGTATTTGGGGCTTCTTTCTAGAATTTCAAATCATAAACAAAAATAACACGGAATACTGAGTCAAGCATTACAGTGGAAAAGTAATCTTCGGATGTTGCAAAAGATGGCCAAAGATCCATATTGAGCTCATCCACAGCACGGAAATGTTGACCATGATCACCAGCTCCACGAGCAACTTCTACAGGTAAGCTCAATTGATTCCGTTTATGCACATGGGGATCTAAAGCACCCATTATGCCAAGGACCTATGTAGTCACCAACACAGTTTAAGAGTAGAATAAATGAATTTGAAAGAAAGGGGAACTTTTATCAGTTAGTTGACTGCGTTTACCTTCAGAACTTCACGTCTGGTAGACCAAGCCAGCTCGCCATTGAGCAATTTTAGAAGTAATCCAAGCAGCGCTGGGTATTCATTGTACGGAATAATGACGTAACTGCAACATCATCCGGAGAGACATCAGCTCCATGGTTGTCAAACAATTAAAAGGATGTCCGTTTTCAACCAAAAGAACTTTTGATCACAAATAATTACTTCATCGAAATGTCAAAGATGTTGAGGATGTATGTATAATGTTTATGGTCAGCAACACTTCAGTTTCTAAATGTTAGGATGCAGGAACTGAGGCGTGGGAATGACCCAATTCTGTACACTTAGTATTTCCTAAGGATCCTCAGGGCCTTGCATAAGAAAGAATCAACTCTGCAAACCTCAAGTAACAGTTCGAGAAAGCGCAGTTTCAGCTATGTTCTCAACAACTCTATGACCCTTTCTTGGCAATCCCGTTACCGACTCTTTTTATTTTTTTTCACCTATGCTATCTCGATTAACCATAGTAAATGTATGTCACTGTGGAAATGTGGGGGCCCGAAAGATAAGTAATTTTGTAAGTTTATTTTTGTATGGACAGAAGTGACCACACTTAAAAGCATCTTTAAAAAAATTTGTCCACAAATGAAAAATAAATGCAAGCTAACACAAGACATAGGAGATGATGACAAAATGGCTGTTTTTGGATTGTTCCTGGAATAAAAGGGGTTTAATAGAATGTACAAGCATAATTTACTTACTCAAAGGGAGCAGCCTCCAAATGATGAAACACCAAAACCTTTTAAGGAAAAAAAAAAAAAAAGGAAACTCTAGCAAAACTAAGCTACATGGAGCACACTCAGCTAGAAAATTAAGCAGATTCCACACTCAGCTAACCGTCAGAGAGTCAAGAGTCTACTTTATGTATGGGAATAATTGACAAAAAGAGCTTCATGCGTTTTCTTTCAGCGGCAAAGAATGTAATTTCTTGCATGAAGCAGGATACATTAATTTATTATTTTACTTTTGTAATCCTTACAAAGCATATGCTTGGAATGCATATAGAGTGACCGAGTAATTAAAGAGAGGAAATGTGAATTTGTCTTAACCTAAATAAATAAAATGAAAGAAATCTTTCCATCAGAAGACACCCATACACTAGACATACAGAAAGATAATAGTGTAATCGTACCCTGTGCTTTGTACCACTTGACCTAGAGTTGTGACAGCAACCTCACGTTTCGAGGCAGCAGCGCTATCCACTAAAGCGTCAACAATCAAGGGCATGAGTTCTGGAATATACTGTCTCATTGCAAAGCCACCCTAAACATCGGAAATGAAAGGGAAGGATGTAAGCATGAAGAAGTAACTATTCATTTTATCAAGCACGAAAAGAAAGATCAACAGGATTTGTGTTAACATCTAGTCCATATTATTGTGACATTCAGTGATAACTGATAAGTTTTATCATGACCACGGTGCTAGTAGTAGTAATGACTTGCATTGGTGGGTCATCTGCACATTAATTTTATAGCTATACAGGAGACTAGGAACTCAGGTCATGTGCACGAGACGAGAAAGAGAGATCAGATTTAGTGGAAGTTCCAAGTGGAACCCTTCATGAAGACATATTGACCAAAAGGAAAGGTTGAGAAGGCTGGGTCAAAACCTTCACATGTTTTATTGGCCAACGTCGTCTACCCTAGGATATGTGCAGTGTGGTTATTGTCATGAAATCAAATGATCATGTTTCAGTTAAAGAGATATTGTGGTTCTCTTTTTCCCTAGACTTATATGCATGAAGTGTCAATTATCAGAACCAGTGATATCACTAGTGGAAAATATCAAGCAGCAACAAACCATGATGGAAAACCTACAGCATTGAGTAGCTGGCAGAGCATATCAATGCTATTGAACTTTCTGAATAGAGAGATGTTTCTTTCTCACTTAACCATATTTTCAGGCCATAAACATGTAATATTGAAATGTCCTTTTTAACAACACTTAACCTTATTTTCAGTCCTTAGAAATAATATATGTATACAAATGGTTGCACTCACTCTGAACTATTTTCAGTGCATAAATTAAGCTCTTTTGTGCTTATGGTGTATATGTTGTGTAAGTCAACAAACATGCACAAAAAAGTTTAGTAAAGCCATCATTCTGCTATCAGCAATCACTGCTTTAACCCTTTTTTTTTGGGATAGCTACCTTCACTCTCCTATCCAGGAGTCATAAAATTGAGCAGAACCAAGACTTACCACATTCCAAAGACAATCAAAAGTTGACAGGTTGATCAAAGAAAATCTACAATAAGCTCTTTAATAAAATCAGTGGTAATTTACCACTATATGTAAATTACATTCACCAAAATTTCAGTCACATCTTCAAGGATAACAATCGTAAGTAGCTACGAAACAAGTTTAAGAAGAGAAAAAGGCACTGCCTGGACATGTTAAATCAGTTTTTTAATGTGGCAGTTTAAAAAAAGAATAAATATGCAAGCTTAAAAACACACGTCAACCATAAGATTCAAGAAATAAATAACTAACCACTCTGGCGAGATCCCCAACTGTCACCAACACTCCACTTATAATGCCACTATTACCATTCTTCTGGCCTTCCGCAAGTTTCGCAATAAGTGCCTGTGGGTATAAGTTGTATATTAAAACATGTAAGCAGATAGACACCACTCGAGGGAGAGAGGTGCAAAAGCAAGCAAAACTCTCAACAAACTGCTACATTGTAGATACGTAACCTTGTGTATTGGAGCAATATATGGAAGAATTAATCTCTCGCAATTGCGGATTAAGTAACCCAATAATTTTGCACTTTCTTCTCTGCATTTACCATCCGCACTGCAAACAAAAATAGCTCTCTTAATAAATGTAAATGTAAAAAGCACAAAATAATTAGAAGCAGAAGCACATCCAAAGCCAGGTTAACCACCAACCTAGTACAGTGAGGTGTTTGGACAATACCTTTGTTTTAAATGTGTTAACAGCTGAATTAGATGGCGACGTAGTGCGGGAAGAACATGTGCAGGATTCTTTTCGGATAGCCTTCCAGCCAATGAAATTGCAAATTCCCGAACCTCAAAATCCTATCGATAAAAGTAAATTACGAACTTCACCAGGTAATTCTCAAAAAAAAAAAAAAAAAAAAAAAAAAAAAGGACTTCACCAAGTTACAGCTAGAAAACTAATTTCCAAATAATTAGTTCTACCCAATGAAAGTAAATCATAAATTGGCATGCATGCTTAAGAAATACCCATTCAGTACCGAGGCTACCGGAAAATGAATGCTTATTATCTTCACATGTAGGTGCAACTGCAAATAAATCTCCAGACACCAAAGAGCCATAAAAGGTAAAAACCATTACGTCTTAGACAGGTGATCAAACAACTAGGAGTAATTTACTACAGGCATATGGCCACTTGTGCAGTTAATACTAAATAGCAAAGAGTTGAGCAAAATACTGTAAGTTAAGGTATACCAGTTGCCTCTTTTCTACAACTTAAAGACTGGCAAGAATGTCTCATGCAGTCCTTTCTCCTCAAAAAACATCGACAATGCAATTTAAGTGTTCCCTATCTCAAAGATTTATGTCATTCACTTCTACTCTTTTCACTGCAGGAAAAAGTGAAACACCATGTCGGCCTTGTGCAACACCCAATACCATCTCCTAATTACTTTGATCATAAAATGAGTAAAGTACTCCCTAGGATCGTGCACTGGATGAGCCTGGAGTTCTGTAATTAGATATGCAAGCAAATTGCAGTACAAGTAACACTTGCTGCACATATTGATAATTCTATTTAGGGGCCTGTGCATGCCATATGTTACTAGTTTCTTAGATGGGGTAAGTCCGCACTGGCATGCAAACCAGCTGAAGACAGGGATACATAAACAATTCTACTTCTCCATAAAACTATACCTCATCATTTAGAGCAGCGAACACTGCTGTTAAACAATCAGCTTGTGCCAGAAAATCATCAAAGCCACCACTCACATGCAAAGAAGAAAATACAGATCGTCGAACAATGACATCAGCATCAGCAACAGCTGTAATAAGAAGCTTTTCCACAATCTGCCCAATGAAAAGTTAAACTTAGCAAATGCTTCCAAATCAAAGGGCTTAAAAGAATAAAGTTCACTGCAGATAGGTCATGACATCATATATAAAATCTGAACACCATAAATATACAATAAAGATATCTATTTTCATATTTAACATCAATGTCAAACAGCTGCATGGCTCAACCATGAATTTCTGAAATCATGGCTTTGGCAGAGAGCAACACCATAGACCAATAATCGTTGGGGTGTTTACTAAAGGTGAAAGCAACACTTGTATTCCATTCTACTATATCAGGCCCAACATGATGGTCAAGGGGTCTGGCTCATATAAAATGTTAAAATATGGGCTCGCAGACCCCTAATATTAATGACAGCAAATAGGATAGGTGATCCACATTATTATCAAAGTGGTAAGATTGCAATTTCCCAATAGATATGCTTATCCTACAGATCCAAGTTCAGTTTACAAGATAGTAGAGTAATTTATAATAACAATAGAGTCAAAGTGTCCTCAGTATCAAACCTCTTCAACCAAACGGCGACGCTTTCCACCAGCATGACTGGTCCTGCTCATACTAAATTGTGCAGAAGAAACACCGGATAAGGAATTGGTTACTAATTTGCAGCAACATAATGCAGCATCTTTTCGTGTAGTTCCATCATCATCTTCTAAGTATGCCACGACTGATTCTCTGGCAAACTCAAGAAGATCATGTCCCTGAAATGATGAAACCTCAATAAGACACAGCAATAAGATCAAGTAGCAGCATAGCAAGCCATAAAACAAAAATAAACCTTCAAATTAAACCGAGTAAGGTCTGCAGGGCCAGTTGTACAAGAGCTGAGCCACTGAGCTCTGGTACTTGCAAAGTAGAAGTCATGCTACTAGTGCGGGTGATGACAGCAGGAGGCCTTGATTGAACTTGGAGCTGTCGCGAAAGAACTCCTGATATACACAAGCGTACTTGAATGGTTGGCAGCATTGATGGAATGCTGCACGGCGGAGAAGATAGTGTCAAGAATATTGACTAATACAAAATAATCATTTCTTAATGAAGACCATGTTAGATTAGGCTTGGGCTTGCCTAAAGCAAGACCTCAGTTCGAATCCTGCTGAAGCCATTTCTTTGGGGTGGGGGAAGGAGGTATAATAAATAAATAAATAAATAAGGACCTTGTTGTTATTTGCTCGAGAGCTTCAACCAAGGTCACAGATAGTCCAGAAGAAAACATAGCGTCCAACAGTTGACACACGTAAGGCTGCATTGACATTCCCATGGCTTTTGCTAAATTTCCAACACATGCCAAAGCCTCCATTGAGGGCCGCCCTCTACGAGGAGATATCTGCAAACGAAGATGACACTTGATTAGAATTTTTACCATTTCAGTGTCGGCATAATTTCAAACTGAATAATGTATTGCTGATTAAAAACTTATCCCATACCGCATCGCGTAAGTGGGACGATATTGTCGGCAAATAGTTTATGAGTTCGCCATCCAAAGCACCAGCCATTTCCCCAAGTGCAATGAATCCACTTGCAGATTCTGCAGGTAACTTGAGAACGTGAAGGATGTGCTTCATGCAAATCTGTAGGAAAAAATATTAGTACCAGGCAAAGACAAACATTACAATCAATCTAAATAAAAAAGGGAAGAGTATATGCGTGTGGGAGGGGTATACACAGAAAAACAATAAAGTAACAGAAACCAACCGTCAGATAATTAGTCACAAAACGGTCACGCAGGAAATGAGCAATCCGAGGGAGCAATGATGTTATGCTGAGACGGACAAGTCGGTCGCGGTGCTCCAAATATCGGAGAACAATTTCAGCAACTTCTCTATATCTAGACATCATGAACTCACCCGTATTCCTGCGAAGTTTGACATCATATTTCTCAGTGAGGACAAGCAGTGATGGAGAAAATTATAGTATTTGATAAACCCGCAGCATAAAAACATTAAACCAGATAAATCTCTGCACCAGGTTTGACTACTATAGAGACTTAAGAAAGAGTAGGCAAGAGAAATTAACGTCAGACGTAGAAGTATGTCATATGAGGGATAGAATGTCCCTGTCAAACTATAGGAACTACTTCATTGCATCATTATTTCAAGAAACATTCATTTTTTTTCCCTTCTTCTCTCATATGCATTCTCAAATTCCCAATAAGAACACAATTTAAATAGCATATTAAATTTGGTGAGGCATCATCTGCAGCTGCCAAAGAACAGCCTTCAAGCCAATCAAAGTGAACTCAATAGCATTCATTATTTCAGGCTTTCATCAGGAAGAAGTGAAATAGCAACGAAAGTTGGTGTAATTACATGACAAAATTAGGGGCTAGCAAAAATCAATATTATGATCAAAACAACTAATAAGATGCATCAGGGTGAGGCTAGAGGCTAAAAGTGGTGAAGTGGCACAATTTTCCAAGAAAGTGACGGTAAAACAAGAGAGACGAATGCATGTTCAACGCAACACAATCAGCTACCAATAGCGTGAGGGGAGGATAGAAGTTGGTCCCATAACTGCTGGTAGGATGAAAGTTAACTACTATTTGACAATTAAACAAGCTGTGCGAAAACACATTGAGTTGTTGAGCAACTCTACCTCAGCAGTTCCCCAACTGCAAGTAGAGAACCATGTATGCAATGTACAGGGGCATTCCTACCCAATCCATCTTGTGTAGCCTCAAACATACGGTAATACCTGCCATAATAGCCATTGACTCAATGAACATTTTTTTTTTGAATCGGCAAAGTGGTGACTCGAACCCCCAACCTATTCGTTGGAGGTGAAGCAGCTTACCAACTGAGCTATGCTTCGTTGTCATTGACTCAATGAACATTAAATAAGTACAGCAAACAATTTATTCAGTAGTCAACTTCATATTGATTCTAAATGCACCTCAGCAATATGACATTATGTACTATCTTTCTTTCATTTGTTTAAGAAAAAAAAATAGAGAAAAGGGAATTATGTTCTAAATGGTTAAATGTTTATACTGTCTTTTAAGACATCAGGAACCCACATCCACTATCCTTTCTGTGTGCACCAAATAAACCCCAGGGCCCTCATAATAGCCTACAAACCACGCAAGCAAAATAAACCTCCTAAAGTGACAGGCTTTAACACACACAAATGTGTCGGCCCTTATGGAAGTTGAACATGTGACCAAGAGGATAAGTATTCCTCTCTTAACCAACTGAGCCACCCACTAATTTATACTATTTTATTTCTCTTACATTTCTGTTAACAGCACATGACATTGTTAGTGATGCAAGAATATCTAAACTGTGCATGTCTGCTACACTTGAAAACTGTGATATTATGCATGCAGGTTATCTATAACTGCACTTATCCTTGTACTGACATATACCCCGTATGGTGAATGCAAAACTAACAACTACCAGGAGTCGCAATAGAGAACCTGAAACGCTGACAAATACAAAGGAGCAACCAAAATACTCATGTTCCAAAATTTCGTCTTTTGATCGGTTAAAACCCAAAGTATATATATTTGAATAAATCACTAATCCGAATTTCCAAATCTCTCAAGATTGACTGACTTTCGTGGTACTATAAATCTGGAATTAAATACCCAAATTATTAGTAATATTAATAAGCATACACTCCGCCCTATAATTATTTCAGCACGCCCCAAGTCAAATTCGTAACAACTGGTCCTTGTATTGGGAGATTGAAATTATTTGCTTATTATCCACCTGCACATAGTGACGGAGGGTAATTGTGGGCTAAATTGGACTACATATGCCCTGAGAAGCTCCTGCCATGTATCAGAAGACGATTAACATGCTCCATTTGAAAAGAGCAAAGAGCATTAAATATTTGCCAGAAAAATCAATATCAAAAGTGAATTGTTAGTTGTTATTAACATTTATGAACACGGCAGAGAGACCTAGCCAACACAAATTCAGATTCACTCATTTTACGTAATCCTTGAGTTGCTTCCATTATTCACGGAACCCTTCAGCCTTAGGACATAACCTAGCATTTTCTAAATTTTGAGCAAAGTAAAAGCATTGAACTATTCGTGGGAACAACATCATTAGGAAACATCGGAGACAGTTAACCATAGCTCAATGGAGAAATTCCATACTTACCACTGGACACGCCATCGTGTCTCACGTTTCTCAATAACCCGGAGACAGGCACGTAATGCCTCCACAGATCGCTCCCGAACATCGAGTTTTTGGTCCCTTAATGCAACCCAGATGGCATCAACAAACTCAGGAACATGTACACTGAACACTGTGGACGCATTATCAGCCATTTCCTGCAAGTATCAAAATCATTTTACACACTCGGTCCATAAAGGGATCTGCCAAATTCAAAAGATAGTGCTTGGGAATTCCAACTGGCAAGATAATATCTATAGAATCTCAATTCAGCGAACGACATTTTTCTTCTTAGGTATATACTTTATACAGGTAGTGCGGACAACAACAAAATAAAGAAAATGTAACGTGAGAAATGTATTAATTTTCTGTCAGCTAAAAAGGAGACCCATGCATTAGATACTGACTTTTTCAGCAGAGTTAATAGTTCATGAAGACAGGTACGTAGTGTGCACACGTGTCTTTTTCTAAGTTATTAGACCTCTGGCTATGAGAATTCTCACTGCTGTTCAAGTTTTAATTAGAAGTCCTCCATCTGTGAGTGTAAGGCCGTTTTATTATTAAGAGATACCTATGAGGTCTGAAAACATTAATACTTCATATACTGATTAAACCACCTAAAGTTGAGAAGTAATATCATGATTTGAGATTTTACTTGAAGCATTCCTTACTTTCTGTTTCCATCATTTAACTGTTGTGATCTCTTTTTCCCTTTCTTGCATATCTGCTAATCTCCTTTTTGTCACTATAAAATCTTCTACTCCCAACACTATTTCATGAGGCACATATACTTACAGTACCTCGACAACCCCACTATAACAGCCAAACTTGCCTAAAATTGTTATTCAAATAACTTCCTTAGTACTACAACAGTTTCTTGAGCATTTTAACTCCAAACACACAAAGAAAAAACTAGAGACCATCTCTTAAGTAAGCTGCCAAAATGTAATGGTCATCACAAAGCATTCTCTCTGATCTTTTGCTTGCAAGACAATGGCATAAGAGTAATAAAATATTCTCTTGGATTTTATATAAGGGGGCAAACTTTTGGAAAATATCACACATCAGAACGTACACCTTAAATATTCACTTTAATAGGAGCAAAAACTAATTACCTTTAAAATTAGAACAGCAGCAAAACGACGATGTTCAACTCTATCGCCATGAAGCCAGTCCAATGCAATTTTTACCTGGAAGAGGGAGATATCAAAAATCACAAAAATGTATAGCACTCACATCGGCAATATACAAAATATGTTTCAGTATATACCAGTCGTTCCACTTCATCTGCCGTCATTGCTCCTCCAGCTCTGGCTAAATGGCCCAAAACTCTACTTGCAACAACTAAAGTTTCAGGATCACGTTTTGCCTCAAATGTGGTTCGCATATAATTTGCAATCTTCGCAACCTTCACCGCATTCTCCCCAGATCCAACATCTATAAGCTCATCAATAGCCCTAAGTGCACCCAAATTGTCTGTTGCTTCATTACTTTCTAGAAGACTGATAACACGGTCATAGAGCCACTCCATAAATTTCTGAAATGCATCACCACTGAGATCCCGATGTTGTTCCTCAACATGTCTTCTCAGCGCAGCCGCAGCCCCATCCTACATATTAGTATTACATTAATTAAGGTTATAACAGGAAACATCAACAAACAAATGGCTAAATAAGATTACGAATCTAATGAAGATCCACCAAAAACCCTACACAGGAGTTTAATGCACAGATATCGCCACATATCGTATTATAACAAGAAGAAAATTAGAATCTCTGTAAGCTCATTAGTAAAGACATCAAAGATAAACTGCTAAATAAGATTTCAACTCCAAATAAAATCCACCGAATAACCGATCCATTACTTAGATGCGAATATAAACAAAAGGTAAATCAAATTCCCCATCAGAATTGCCAACTCCATTCTGCAATAAACCACACACAAAACAGATCATGTAATTCAACCTGTACAGCTCCAGAATCCAAATGAATAAACAGTTTATAAAGCTTTCAATAACCTACAGAATCTCTAGTTCTCTACGGTGCAAGAAATCCTCTTATCTGCAATAGCATAACTCAACAGGTTTGATAGACAAATGAATAAACATTTTACAAAGTGTTTGATCACCTGCTCCAAGTGCCAAATCAATAAACAATTCAAACAGCAACAAAAATTCACGAACCAGAACCTAAGGAATCTATAAGGTGATAAATTCATCCAAACTACATTCCTCGAAACAATCCACTTATACACGGAAATGAAGAAAAATCGACAAATAACCAAGCAGATAAATTCAAACCTTCGGATTTCCTCTGACACAGAGGTCACCGATAACTCTATTCAATGCTTCAAGGTTACCACCACCGTTGGATGTCGCTGCAACGGTATACCGGACGGATTGCGCTGTCGTCACCAGCGCCATGCTCACACCTGTACAAACTCTTCAAAGCCCTAAACAGAATTGTACAAACAACAAACAGCTTTTCCCACTGATTTCCACTAACACGAGCTAGCAGGGTTTTTCTGGATTCCACCAAATCAGTGAGAGTGATAATTTATAGAGAGAAACGTTTATTAGAGCTTGCCTCTTGTCAATTGAGGCAAATAAGCCAGCAAAAAGCCCTCTGGCTGGTTTATTTTCGCTTTTATGCTTCCCGTTTACACGACTTTACCACTTTCTACATGCTGATTACTAGAATAAGCGTGTGTTTTAACTCCTTTTTAACTTTCAAGAGTAGCACTTTTCTTTTATTTATCTATTCTCGTCTGGCATGCGTTACAACCTAGGTCGATAAAATTGCACTTTTATTTCCGTTTTCATCACTTCGTGTTCGTTACAAGTTAGGATGAGAAAGTAGCGCTTTCTTTTGTCGTTCTGTATTGATATAATAGGTCAATAAAAGTTCACTTTTATTTTCCGTTTTCATTCCGTTCCATTCCACATGCGATACAACCTAGAATAGTTATTATCGAATATGACTCGTGTAACCATGTTATTACGTACGCAATTCCAGTAGTAACAGTTTAGTGCTTAGTAAAAATCAAGTTTAGTAAAAATCAAATTTTTACTGCTTTAAACAATCTAGGCTAGGGTCATGTTTGATTCTTCTAAAAAAAAATCAAATTTTCATTTTAGTTCAATTCTTATTTGTTTGGTTGAAATTTATAATTCAAATAAATTTAGTTCAAGTTTTTCAAATGCATCAAACATAGCTAGTTACTTTTGAATGTGATCGTTCAACCATGTTTTATGTACCCACACTTTACTTCTAAACCACCTTATATCTCCGCGAGAGATCGAACCTCACACCTCTACTTTTTAGCTATATCCATATTCCATTACATCACCTTATAACTCCCAAGTAACATTTTATTTTTTAAATCGTCTAACAAGTAATTATGTTACTAGTAAATTATGACTTTTTTTGGCTTTTTCCAAGTCAAAATTTATATTTGATTTTTAACAAATTATGTCATCATATTACTTCTTGTTTGCTTATTTATAGATAAAAATCATTTGAAAATTTAATTGATTGCATAGTACATATGTTTATATAAAATGAGGTTTTAGGTCTCAAACCTAGGTTTGAAGATATATATGGGTGTCCACAATTGCATGGTGATGTTTTTCTTTCAATTTAGGCTAGAAATGTTCATGTTATACATACACTGCACACATGGACATGGTTATTCGGTCAAGTATAATTGTAATGCCTTGTCGCTAATGGGTTGAAGGTCCAACCCTTTGAGTCGACGCGGTTTCTCCTAGATTACTCTTTTTGGGCTGATATGTTGGCCCCACAAATCAACAAGCTAGTGTTCTTTCCCCCCACATTTTGTCCTCACTCGTAAGTACACCAAGAACTTCCCAATAGGTTGCTTATCCTAGGATCCTAGAGCGAAGCTCGCTTAACTCTCGAGTTTGTATGATGCATTCTAAAAAAGAAAGGTGCACCTTGTCGTTTTCAATTCCTTTAAACGCTCTGAAATTATGAGACATACATTCACACCCTCTTAAATTGTGTGACGTCCTCGTCGCGCTTAGTCCCGACAAACAGTCCACCCCTCTTGGGTTTTGGGTTGTTCGATCGGCTTTGATGCCATTTGTAATGCCCGAAGACTAATGGGTCGACACCCGATGTTACTCTTGGACCGCTCTTTGGGGTGATATGATGGCCCCACAGACTAACACATGCTCTTACCCCGCTCACTTTGTTCTCACTTATCGGGAACTTCCTAATAGATCACCATCAATCACCCATCATAGGATTGCTCCAGTGTCAAGATTGCTTAACTCTAGTTTTTTTATGGATGAATTTTCAAAAGAAAGGTTCAACTTGTTGGTATGGTAACATTTTTAATCCTTTTAAACTTTCAGGAATTTTAGGGCTTTATAATAATAATAATAATAATAATAATAATAATAATAATAATAATAATAAGAAGAAGAAGAAGAAGAAGAAGAAGAAGAAGAAGAACACAACAACAACAACAACAACAACAACAAGATTTGGCAGTGGATGAACCCACGACAGTTCCAAGCTGTGTTGTGTTATCGCTTGGCGGTCCCTTTGTTCCCTGATGGCTCCTCTTGCTCGAGTTGTCAGGTGCATCGGATGGACAGGTGGGGGACCACGATGTTCATTGTTTTAGCAAGGTGGGGGCGAAGTTACGACACAATCTTGGGCGTGATACTTTGGTTGACATCTGCTCCAAGGTTGGTGTTGGCCCCTATGAGGTTTCTATCTGATGATGGGAAGGGCCTGCGCCCAACGGACCTGTTGTTGTATAATTGGTCCCAAGGCAAAGACATTTGTTTGGATGTCACTGGTGTCTCTCCTTTTGCTGGTGGGAGAGTAGAATCTTGGGCTCCTGGAGTTTCTTTGCAGATTGTCGTATAGAAGAAGAAGAAGAAGAAGAAGAAGAAGAAGAAGAAAAAAAAAAAGAAGAAGAAGAAGAGGGAGTATTCTTCCAAGTGTGCGGAACACGGCTACTTGTTCATCCCTTTTGCCTTCTCTACTTTTGGGGAGCTCGACCAGGAGGCTTTGGCTACTCTTTCGCGCCTCAAGCATCTATCTGTTAATCATTCAAATAATGTTAGTAGTGGTGTTTTCCTTTTTTTTCTAGACTGAGTTTTTGTATTCAAAAAGGAGTGGGAGCACAACTTGTTCGTTTTCTGGGAACGACGGTTGCAGTGATCGTGGAGTTAGAGAGCTCTCCAAAAAGTATTTTATTGATCACTTGAAAGCTCAACATTTCAAATCAGCCGAGTCGAGGGCTTCTCACAGGGATCGTATTGCTAGTGACCTCTCTTTATTCTCTGCTTTGGACCTTGCTCTCCATCAGGCTGGTATTTGGTTATGTGGTGATTGCCTCAGCACTCACACGTTTAGTAAGAGTTGCAAACATATTGATGGGCGTGTGGTCCCTGCGCCTGACTGAGCTGACACGGCTATCTATGGTATTCGGGCTCCTATTGGTGTTGTAGGGCTTGTGGGGTCTGGTGTAGGGTCGTCTGGGTGTCCAGTTGTGTCGCCTCAGACGCATGTCGGTGGTTTGGGCCCCTTTTGCTATGATGTTGATCTCCTTGGCCGCGTCTTTTCGCTGCCAACACGTACGGTCAAGTGCATTCCTCCTAAGTTGAGACTTGGGTTTGCCAAAATCTTTCTCAATGCTCTTGACCTGGTCCTCGCATGCCCGTGAGATTTGTCTGCGTGGGTGGAACTTCTCATTCTGTTGTGTTGCACTCTGACTACTTTTGTGTTGTCTAGTAGGGCTCAGCGGCAGTCTGGGGAGAGGGGGAGGCGCTAATTTGATGCCATTTCTAGCGCCATTGCTCGTTGGAGAGATTTTGGGGACATGTTGGGTCTGGTGAGAGTGATGACGCCAAATCACAGCCGTCATCAAGGCTCTATTTCCACACTTTTGCTGGTCTTTTACCTTATCTTATATATAAGAAGTAGTTACTTTTGTTATGTTTTATGACACAGGGTTCCTGGATGCATTATGGTGGAAATAGCGCAAGATAGGTTTATTTCGGTGCAAAGCAAGCTTACTTTGGAGTCTTGATCTTTCCATGAAGTAACCAAAGGTTCCCAAAGTCCGAGAAGTACATTTCCAGGAGTTTGGAAGGCTTTAGGACATCTAAGTTCGGATAAATTCTCTACGGGTCGACGGCTAGCTAGCCATTGCAGGTGGCGCCCCGCCACTGCAGCGTGGCGCCCCACCACGACGCGGAACCAGATTTCGGGATTTGTATTAAATACTCGTTTTAATTAGATTTTTCCAGAAGTCTTCATTCATTAGCAGCCTAGCACGAACCCTAGGGTTGAGAGACTCTTTGGAGGCAACTCTTAGGCTCCAAAGCCATCGATTTCGTCTAGAGATTTGCTACCGCTGCTAGATCTCATTGTTTATGTTGGATTTGACATTGGATTACTACCGGCATCAATACCTTGAGTATATTAGTATCAATCTCTTTATCTTTTCCAGATTTACTATGTCTTCTATTGTTATTGATATGATTATGAATATACATGTTTGTTTATTTGTTATGAGTAGTTAATCGGTACGTGTTGATAGTAGGATGTAGGTTATATATTGATATGATTGTGATTATGCTAGCATGAGATATGAACGGGATATATGTATGTTAGTTTATGGATTGATCGATGTCTATGCGTGTGGTAGTCGGGAGATTTCAACCCTCGAAAGGATAATGACAGGATCCTTAGTCACGAAGAATTAAACAATCACTCTTATATCGAATTGGTTGGTGACAGCTTCCATGTAGGTTTAAGATGATAGCACAGCCATAAATGATAGTGTATCTGTCCTAGAGACAACCTTTATGAAGGGCATATATGTACTATTACACAGGTCAACGTAATATAATATATGATTGTTTGTTTGACTTTTAAGTATCGCTTTCATATTTATATTACACCAGGCACTCAGCATGTCATATCTATATTTCTGTCTGTATTGATATCAAACATGCCCCCTCGGATAGATGACCGATAGTAGGAGCTATGTGAGTTATCATCTATCCCAAACTCTCCCTAGTCGAGGTTCATCTCGGATGAAGGGGTCTGAATCCAGGATTATGGCTACATACAAATGGGGATGATAAGTGATTCTGGGAAGGATTCATCTCTCACGTGTAGCACAAGTAGAGTACTGCTCATAGTCATTCATAGTTGTGATTGGTTAAACCGCTGGCCAGCGTATCAATATTATTATGATGGTCATAATAGATATTGGATTCACCAAGCAACTCACTGAAGACACCATTGGATGTATTATTGGGATAGACACATCATCGATCCTAGATGCATTCGAGTCAGTCAGATGAAAGGACGTTACCATCGCCGCGTTGGAGCGCAACAGACTTCGCAACGGAAAGGGTTTGCTTTGAGAAACCTCTCAAACGTCCTCATGTATTAATATTGCAATTGGAACCGTCTAGGAATTCCATATTGCCTAGTTTAGAACTTGCTTAATACAATGAGGCCCTATGGGTCACATTATGTGGTGATTCAACTTATCCGAATATCCTTGAAGATGGAATCGCAATTAATTTGGAATTAATTGTAATAGAATGAATTATAATTGATTTAGAATTAATTATAATTATTTGAGGCTCAATTAATAATTTGGAATTATTAATTGAATTAATTAGTTATTAATAATTTGGAATTATTAATTGAATTAATTAATTAATTGTATTTTATGGAAATACAATTAAAGATTATATTTTTGAAATATAATAGAGGTTTGATTGGAAAAGATATATTAATTTAGAATTAATATATGCACATGACAAAATTAACTTAGAGTTCAAATGGCCTTTGAATTATAAGTGGGTCCCAAAAGTGGGACCCACTAGGAAACAAGATGGTGGCCGCGCGCCCCTAGTGTGAACTCAAGGGAGGAGTTTTACTCCTTCCCAAATTTGAATAGATAAGTTAGATTTTCCTAATTGAGTTCTAACTTAATTAGAGAATGAATCTAGATTGGATTATGGTTTCCTTGTGTAATAAGAATTAGATTTTTATTCCTTTTTGGAGTCTAATAGAATGTTCTTTAGGCTTCTATTGACTACTATATATATGAGTCATTAAAGAGTTTTTTCAGTATAAAAAATAATCAAATCATAATTGATTATTCTATTCTTTCTGAATCATTCTATTCTTTCTTAGAGAAAATAAAATCTCCTCCCCTCTATACATAGCCGCGCGCGCCACTAGCCTCACCGGAGGAATTTTGCCGCCCCATCTTCTTGGCCAAATATAAAGAATATCCTAGCATTCTTTCTGATAAGCTGTTCATCCGTGGATACCAAGGTTGAGGTTCAAGGAGCTGGAAACTAACTTTTATTGTCTTGCAAATAATTAAAGTAGAGTAGATATCTTCGAATTCATCGAAGGAGAAGATACACCGGACTATTACGAAGACCGCATCGGTTGGCATATCGATTATATTCCTATATTTGCTATTGGAGTATTGTAAGTCTTCTAACTAATGTGTTTATATATATACGTGATATGCATGATCAATTACTTTGTATGTTAAGAAAATTTTAAAATTCCGCTGCGTGCCCTAGGGGCAATTATGACCATATTTTCTTACAATAAACTATGTGTATATAATGCATAGAAAAGTAGTACATGTTGATTAGCTTCTTCGTTGTATGTTTGATGTTCCTAAGCATTAGTGCCCTGACAGATTCTTCATGATTAGTAGGCTTAGTTGTATGTTGGTCATTAGATGGTACACGTCGAAAACGGTTTAATTCCCACGTCCACCACGTGCTAGCATATGAACAAGTAATATCAATATATGCTTACTACCTATTATCAACCGCTTATCTCATATTTGATCTTGTTAGTATTTTATCTCTATCGTTAGTGTTAGTTTAGCTTCTGTCTGATTACTTAAATTATCCAACCTTATTTACTATTGATGGATTAAGTAGAAGTAGATTAGTCGTAGCCTAGTTAGATCCTTAGAGACCGACACTCGAGTTAGATTGCCATTACACTAGCTTTATTTGAAGTTCATTGTAGTTTATAGTTACCTTGTCATATATAAATATTATTTGATAGACTGTTTTGTTCACGACGCAATTAAGACTCATCAAAGAGACCATTTAGCCCATGTTTATTCGCCTCCACGGAGGTTTCTGGAGCCTAAGGATTCTGAGGAGGCTAACTTATCATAGTGTCAGCGTAAGTTAGGAGACGGTCACTTCACCGCTGCTATTAAGGTCCTCACTTCTTCGGGTGTTGCCCCTGACACCTTAGCTGAGTTGGACTCCAAACACCCCTTCGCCCCTCATCTGGTTGTGCCTTCTTCTTTGCTTGAGGAGGATGCTTTATCAGTTCAGAAAGACCTTGTGTTGAATAGGATTCGGAGCTTCCCCAAAAGTACTTTCTTCGGTCATGATGGACTCAGAACTCAACATTTGTTAGATGTTTTTTTTTTTGGGGGGGGGGGTGTTGCTTCTGCGTTTCTGATAGTCTGTTGGCTTCTATCACTGGAGTCGTCAACCATTTCCTTTCGGGAAAGTGTCCTAGCCCACTTGGGGAGTTCGTTGCCAGTGCTCCTTTAACTCCTCTCGTTAAGCTAGGAGGGGGTATTCGACCCATTGTCGTTGGTACTGTTTGGAGGAGGCTGGTCTCTAAGGTTGCCTCTTCTTCTATCGGTACCTTGATGGCCGCGTACTTGCAGGATTTTCAGTTTGGTGTTGGGGTGTCGGGTGGTTGCGAGGCCGTTCTTCATTCTAGCAACAAGTTTGTGGAGGCTAGAAGGGATGAGGTTGGGCTTTCTATGCTTTTGGTGGATTTTAGAATGCGTTTAACCTCGTTGACAGGAGTGCTCTTCTTTGGAAGACTCGATTGAGGTGTTCGACCATTTCACCTTGGGTTGAGTTCTGTTATTCTAGCCTGCTCGGCTATATTATGGGGATTCGATTCTTTTGTCTTGTCAGGGGTTCAGCAAGGGGATCCTTTGGGTCCTTTATTATTTTCTCTGGTCATGCGTCCGTTGGCCCACGCTATTCATCAGCCTTGTGAGCTCTCTCTTCAGGCTTGGTATCTTGATGACGACACTATCATTGGTGATACTCTTACGGTTGCCCAGGCACTAGATATTATCCGTGTAGATGGGCCAGCCCGTGGGTTGCATCTGAATGTCGATAAGACAGAGTTTTTTTGTGTAGTGGAGGACCCTCGTGGAAGGGTGGCTGGCCTTTTCCCTGCTTCTATCTCTCGTTCGCTTCAGGGTGTCAAGCTTCTCGTGGGCTCTGTTAGTGCGGATTCTGGATTTTGCCGTGATTTGGTTGCACGTCGGGTTTCCAAGACCATCTCTCTGATAGTAAATGTCCTAGAGACAACCACATTTAAGGACATATATACTATATCACAATCGACGTAATATAATATATGTTTGTTATTCATGATTCATGATTACTTATGTATTTATATTACACCAGGCGTACAACATGTCATATCTTTATTCCTGTCTGTATTGATATCAAACATGTCCCCTGTGGATAGATGATTGATCACATAGCTAGTGGGAACTATGTGAATTATCATCTATCCCAAATTCTCCCTAGTCGAAGTACATCTCGGATGTAGGGGTTTGAATGAAGCGATTGAGACTAGTATGCGTGGAGGTTATACTTGTTAGAGCGAGTGTGAGTCGATCCCACGACCACGGAACGGATTGTTCGACAATCCATGATGTTCCCATAACTGCGCATAGTTGTTCGAAGGGGATTCCGAACAATGGAAGTACCCACCGGTAACTCCCATCGATGTATACTCTACACAGAAGTGTCTATGGGAACCGGAGATTGTTGAAGTGATGCCATTCGTCCTTTGACTCTCAGGACTTTATCATCACATTTGTTGCTCCATGTCTTTGGTGACCATGCTGATGTCAGCTCTGAATAAGCAGCTGACCAAAAGCAAGATCTGGGATTATGGTTACATACAAATATGGATGATAAGTGTTCCCGTGAGGATTCATCTCTCACATGTAGCATCGGAGAGAACTGCTCATAGTCGTCATAGTTGTGTTGGTAAAGTCACTGGCCAGTGCATCGATATATTATGATAGTCATAAGTATATCTTCGTAACCAAGCAACTCCCTGAGACACCATGAATGTATTATTGGGATAGACACTTCATCGATCCTAGATGCATTCGAGTCAGTCAGATGAAAGGTCCTTACCATCGCCGCATTGAGTGCAACATGCTTCTTCAACGGAAAAGTGGTTTTGAGGTTCAGACAAGCTCTAATAAAGGCACAAAAAGCCTTAGGATCAAAAGATGAAATAATTACTGATGAACGCGAATTTGTCAGGTCCGCGGTGATCAAATAAATTTGTTTTATGCCTAAGGTAAACTACTACTACAACGAAACTAAGAGAGTAGTGCAGTGGTAAATTAACCTCGAGTGTCGATCTCTATGGACTATAACTAGCTTTATCTAATCTAACTAGGAAAATAAATCAACAATCTAATTAGCAAAATGTTTTTCTTATCAAATATTATGGAGTTGGTGATAGTATGATCATTCAAAGCAAGGGGTATAATTATGCATGCATAAATCGATTTATGTATATAAATCTAAGATCATGAATTGTCCAATGTGTTCCGACTTGTTCAACACTACGAAGATAGAGGGCTTAGATAGATCAAAGAAACAATAAATCAAATTCTGTGTGTTCCGACTTGTTCAACACTCATGCATAATTAAGAACCCTAGGCTATGAAATCACATACTACCACCAACGATAGATTTAGCTACTCATAATCGAATCAACAAGAATCATAACAATATTGAATGAAAACATGTTGAAAACAGAGAATAAAAGTAGATAAAACGTGAGACACAATGTTACCGATGAAGGGCGTCAATCTCCAAAGAATCGTAAACTCACAAGCAAGAATTGATAAACAACGAGGTCCAATCCAATGCTTAATCCTCCAAATCGACAAGAAAGAGATGGCCTAATGCTAGGAATTCCCAGAACAAGCTCTGGAGAATTCGCACCTAAAACTAATGTATGAAAGTATGAAAAACGTAGAAACAGGCGAAACTATATATAGTAGTCGGAGAGTGGGGGGCGAACCGCCCCAGGCGAGGGGCGAATCGCCTCGTGGGAGGCGAACCGCCCCACGCCTGGGGCGGTTAGCCTCTCGCTTCCAGAATGCTTTTACGCGTTTTGACAACTGTTTTTCCTTCTTGGACTTGAATTATGCCTTCTAATGACCTTTTCCACTTCAAATTCGTCCCCAAGACTTCAAATCTTATCCTGAATCATCTGCAAACACCCCTGAATGCCTCTGGACACCAAATTTTCCACCAAAATAATAATTTCACCCAGAAAATCACGTTTTTCACCTAAAACCTGAAAATCAAAATAAAAAGGGAAACGTGACACTATTCTACTAAAATGCACTAAAAATAGCTAAATAAGCATAGAAGATAGCAAAAATAGGTGAATAAAGACTCGTATGATTGTGTAAAATACTCATTCATCAAACTCCCCAAACCGAACCTTTGCTTGTCCTCAAGCAACTAAGCTAGACTCTAGTGCACACACACACAAATGCAACACACAAAATGGAGTCTCATACCAAAAATAATGAACTAATCTATTGAATCTATTAAAACTTATGAACTAAGACCATACGAATCATAACATGGATAATGGTTGAAGAATGCCTCGATTGACTCATACACATTTACAAATGCACTATGTTAAACAAGATAGTCTCTTGTAATATTCTCTACCCGGACCTAGTCAGTGACGATGTAATGATGCATGCTAAAACACATATGGTTGCTCCCGTGCCTATGAAACTGGGGACTTACAGCTGTTCACCAAGTTAAGACTTTCCCTCAAAAGAGGTCGAACCAGTACTGGCTCTCATCAAACGAAGGAGGGTTCCCTAAAAAGATAACACTCCCCTATTCTACCCAATCTTTCGAGTGAAGTCAAGAACTTAAACACCACTTCCTGAATGGCAGGACGAGGGTGGTCTAGAACAGATGACTCTAACAGATAAGACAATATTTACAACTCGATTACGAACATTACATGAATGGAAAAACGAGACTCGAACTTTGCTAAACTGCTTTTTGGCTTATTGGACCCTTCCTTTTTCTTTTTGGGTCATAATATACATTTTTTCTTTTTCCAGATTTCCTTTTCTTTTTTCTGGAAAATATTTTTTTTTCGATTTTTTTTTATATATATATATATAGCCAGAAGTAGCAAATACATTGACTCGACATGACCTCCCCAAACCTATTCGAAAGAATAGTGTTGGAGTAAACAAAAAGACAAAGACTCAAAAAATCGAAAAAACAAGTCTATTGAAAGCATAACCCCCTCCCCAAACCTATTCGATAGAATAGGTTTTTAACAAAGGATCACACAACCTCACACTACCTCCTTCCTAGGCATTTAGCAATCTCAAGCAAGGTGAAGACTCGTTGCCCCTTAGGTGCATAATTACTCGGGAAACAACTATAAGGTCCTAACATGCATCATCCTATTATAAAGGCCTTCGTGAACCGCAGTAGAGAAAACACCACTAAGTGATGTCGAGACTATCAAGCTTAACTAAGTGCAAGTATAAATGTGACAAGCCAAGCGAGAAAAATCTCAAACAAATTCATAGAGATGAAGCATATGGTCAAAGGTCATAACTAGTTAATCTACCCAATAAAGAAGTTCAATAAGTTTGGTAATTAACTCCACAAAACATGCAAATCTATCCTAGGATGAATGTAGTGAATGCAACTAAACTATAAGAAAGCGACAAACGTGCAAATGCAATGCAAACAAAACACAAGATACCATACTCAACATGCAAAAGTCAAACAATACTAACATCCAAGGTTCACATCTTATCCCCCCACATGAAACTCTAGCTAATGTCTAGCAATACGAGAACGAGGAAATAAAAAGTGATACTAGATGTTACCGAATGGTTTGGCCTCGGTCGGCTGAGTATCCAAAGGTTGACTTATGAAAGCAGTAAAAAAGCAATAAAACTCCGGGTTGCCTCCCGGACAGCGCCATTGTTTAAGGTCTCTGACTCGACTTCTTCATGCTCCTTAGTTCTTCTTTTTTAGGGTACTAGACTTCCCCTTCATGGACCTCCTCCTCATGCTACGAACCTGTGAATAAGAATGAACATAGGCAGCAAGACCAAAGTAGTTAATTTTGTGAGAAGCATTGAAGTGAATTCTAGGATCGGGTATGGCTCGCAACATGTGTTGCTTGCCATCCACTTCAATGGTGCAAGTTCTTCAGTAGATGTCTATCACGGAGCGTAGCTTGGTCAAGAATGTTCGCCCCAAGAGAACAACATCTCCCATTTCTGGTGTAGATGCCGGCATAACTACAAAGTTGGTGTATACAGATGCTCCACCAATCTTCACCAATACATCCTTAACAACGCCTTCGGGTCTCACAAGGGATCCATCCGCCAGTAGCACAATAGCCTTATGCTCAGATAGTTTACCAAGGCCACTCTTCTCGAACACATTCATCGGGAGTACAGTAGAGTAAGATCCCGTATCAAGTGTAGCTCGAACATCTTCTACTTCACCAATTCCAACCTTTACATCGAAACTCTCAGGAATTGGCTCGGGATCCTCCTTATCCTCTTCACTTTCTTCATTACCAAGGTCCTTCTCTTCTTCCTTGGCTAGTGGAGGCTCATTCTCCTTGCGATACTCGCAATTAGCACACTTTTTGATAGTGATCTCAACAGGTAGATCACCAACTAAGGTTATGCACATCGACTTCTCAGTGGTGCTAGGCGATTTCCCATGCTCCTTACTCGCTCTACGGTCAATCAACTCTTGCATCTTTTGGTGAGCAACCCTAGTGCTCTCTTCTAGCCGATCAAGCCTTGCCCTAGTCTTTTCCGAATCTTCCTCATAACGCTTGAAAAATTTTGGGTGTGATCAACCAGTTTCTGTAAATTCTCCATGAGTAGAGCCGTCTTCGACTTCGGTTTCTCTTTGGGAGTGGGATTCTCGCAATGGTCATTACTGTAGTTGATCCTACTACGGTCTTGGTTAGGGCCAAAGTTTGGCTAGCTGGTGCATATCCTTGGTTGTTTTGGGATCCTCTTCTCCAATATCCACCTCGGGGATTCCTACCATCTTGGCCATAGCTAGCTTCTTGAACACCATATTCCGCAGCGAATGCTTCCTCGTCACCTCTTTGAACCCAATTACCTCCATCATATGCAAGCTCCGACCTACACATATGAGCTCCATGCCCATAGTTCTTGCATATTCGGCAGATTTCGTTCGATATTGGTGTTCCTACGGAGCTCTTGATGACTTGCTTCAACTCATTTGTAAAGCACTCGAACTGATCAGCGTTGCCTCCATACATAGAGGCCTCTTGGTTTTCTGGAGCTTCAGGTCTACGTCTCCTAACCATCGCTCTTGGATCCTTGAATTGTGAACCCTTAGCAAGCCTTTCGAAAACCGCCCAAATGGCTTTCGCTGTCTCCTCCCAAATATTGCCTCGGCATTGGAAGTCCACTGCTTGTTGATTCTCGAATGTAAGTCCATTGTAGAAGTGTTGAACGAGATCCGAGAGCTCAAAATCATGATGGGGGCACTTGCTCATGAGGTCTTGGAACCTCTCGAACGCAGTGTAGATGGTCTCATCATAATCTTGCTTGAAACCAGTGATTTGCGCCTTGAGCGCGGTAGTCAATATGTGGGGAAAGTATTTTTCCATGAAAACTGAAAAAACCTTGTCCCATGTGTCAAGTGATCCTGCTGGTTGGGAACTCAACCACGATTTGGCCTTGTCCCCAAGACCCATTGCAAAAACCTTCATCTTCAGCTCATCCTGTGTTACTTCAGCTCTGGGTCGTGGGAGTTGGTTGACGAAATCATCGATATCGTGTAAGTACCCCATCACATCTTCCCTTGGTAAGCCATAGAATCTAGGGAGTTGCTGGAACATATGGTTTTTGATCTCCAAGTCACGAGTCGCAGGAGAAAGAACAATAGTCGGCCCCTTCATTCGTTCTTTGTTGGGTTGAACCCATGATTTCAAAAGTGGGCGAGCCATCACAAAACCTGAATATCTGTAACAGGAGTAACTCAAAACTGAAATTTAGTCACGTTAGTAATCTCGAGAATCGCAAAAGCTTCTGAAATTAACTTGAAAAATCGGAAAGAGCAATTGATGGATCAAGCAGCAAAAGAGTATCAAAAGAGATCGAATTAACTAAACTACTAGAACTAGGAATTTGAATGCTGAAAAATTAAACTAAGTTAAACAGAAAAAAGGAGTATAGTCCCCGGTAACGGCGCCAATTTGATGAACGCGAATTTGTCAGGTCCGCGGTGATCAAATAAATTTGTTTTATGCCTAAGGTAAACTACTACTACAACGAAACTAAGAGAGTAGTGCAGTGGTAAATTAACCTCGAGTGTCGATCTCTATGGACTATAACTAGCTTTATCTAATCTAACTAGGAAAATAAATCAATAATCTAATTAGCAAAAGGTTTTTCTTATCAAATATTATGGAGTTGGCGATAGTATGATCATTCAAAGCAAGGGGTATAATTATGCATGCAGAAATCGATTTATGCATATAAATCTAAGATCATGAATTGTCCAATGTGTTCCGACTTGTTCAACACTACGAAGATAGAGGGCTTAGATAGATCAAAGAAACAATAAATCAAATTCTGTGTGTTCCGACTTGTTCAACACTCATGCATAATTAAGAACCCTAGGCTATGAAATCACATACTACCACCAACGATATATTTAGCTACTCATAATCGAATCAACAAGAATCATAACAATATTGAATGAAAACATGTTGAAAACAGAGAATAAAAGTAGATAAAACGTGAGATACAATGTTACCGATGAAGGGCGTCAATCTCCAAAGAATCGTAAACTCACAAGAAAGAATTGATAAACAACGAGGTCCAATCCAATGCTTAATCCTCCAAATCGACAAGAAAGAGATGGCCTAATGCTAGGAATTCCCAGAACAAGCTCTGGAGAATTCGCACCTAAAACTAATGTATGAAAGTATGAAAAACGTAGAAACAGGCGAAACTATATATAGTAGTCGGAGAGTGGGGGGCGAACCGCCCCAGGCGAGGGGCGAATCGCCCCGTGGGAGGCGAACCGCCCCACGCCTGGGGCGGTTAGCCTCTCGCTTCCAGAATGCTTTTACGCGTTTTGACAGCTGTTTTTCCTTTTTGGACTTGAATTATGCCTTCTAATGACCTTTTCCACTTCAATTTCGTCCCCAAGACTTCAAATCCTATCCTGAATCATCTGCAAACACCCCTGAATGCCTCTGGACACCAAATTTTCCACCAAAATAATAATTTCACCCAGAAAATCACGTTTTTCACCTAAAACCTGAAAATCAAAATAAAAAGGGAAACGTGACACTATTCTACTAAAATGCACTAAAAATAGCTAAATAAGCATAGAGGATAGCAAAAATAGGTGAATAAAGACTCGTATGAATGTGTAAAATACTCATTCATCAATTACTCATTTGGAAGAACAAAACAAAGTACTGAGGGAGACAATTGATCAGTTCAACTCAGGCCAGCAAACGTTGATTAAGCACTTCAACAGATTTACAACTCTTACAAATTATTGTAATGAGTATTTCTCGACGAAATTGCTGGTTGATGAAGATCAATCAATGTCTAAGGGGGGAAAGAAGAAAAAGGCCAGCAGAAGCAAGAAGGCTGAAGAGAAGTTGCCTCCTCCTCCTCCTCTAGCTCTGACAATTGGTCAAGTTCCTAGACAGTCTCGATCTCAAAATAAAAGATCCCTTGAGGATTCCACCTCAGCACAAGCCTCAAAGCGATCTAAAACTGTTGTTGCTGACACCTCTGAGACATGTAAGGAATCACTCTTCAGCACTTACAACACTGATGGTGATGCTGAAGATAGTGACACAAGACCATTATCAAGGGTGCTGAAATTAAGACCTCTCTCTGCTAAGACTCAGTCTGGACAGTCTAAGCACTTCTCAGAATCTGGAAGTACACACAAAAGTTCAAAGAAAGAAGGAACTTCCAAATCCAGAAGAAGAGAGGATAGAGCACTAAAGAAGATGAAAGCTGCTGAGATTGTTGGTGCTGGTTTTGAATACACTAAGTATCTGTCTGAAGAAACGACTCAAAATGTTGTGATTAATCAGAATGGACTATGGATACTAAAGTTGGAGCATTTGCTGACAAATGAAATCTTTCCAAGACCTGTCTTGGATCAGATGTTTGTTTGGATAAATCAGCAAGTGAAGAATGGTGCAAGGGATCCTCCTTTATATTCCAAGGAAGAAGCTTAAAAGCTTATTAACAAAGAGGTTGACTTTCTGAAGGATGCCTTCAGCAAAAAGTACGATGAGGACCCTGTTCAAGTCTACCCAACTGAAGTTGCATTTTACTGGGATAAGCACGCTAAGAAGTACAAAAAAAGTTGAGAGTTGATCCCTTTGAATCATTTTACTTCACTGAAGTAGACAAGGCTGAAGAAGAAAGATGGCTAAGAAAAGTTGCTGAGAACAAGAACCTTTCTAATCTTCAGTAGTGGAGCACACATCTCTGGAACTATGACTACAAAGATCGAACAAATGAAAAGCATCATCACACTGCTTGTGTCGAAGCAAGAAAGATTCAGCTCTATGTCAGAAAACTACTTGAAGATTACGAAAAAGACTGTGCTGAATTTTCCTTCATTGCTGACCAAAGCTTGAATGATATTATTAAGATTGCTGATGCTGTAATCTAGATTAGCTTCTAAGTTTCTTCAGAACTACTCGCACTTTTTGATATTTGTAATAGTTATCCTGTGCTTACTTGTAATTCTTGCTGATGATTGATAACTGTTATAAATATTTCTTTTGACTCTTATTGGTCTCTGATTATTGCAAACCTTTAATATATTGTTTAAACATTGCTTTTGTTTGCATTAATCAACTGATTTATTCAACATCAGAAGACCTCTAAAAGGGTAACAATTAATTTAGACATGGATTGCCTTCATCAAAAAGGGGGGAAATTTGTTAGGAAACTTGTAATTTTGATGAACAATATACCATGACTAAATTAAGAACAGTCCAGCAATAAGTACTCTTATGGTCCATAGGATTTTAGAATTCTTAAAGGACATTGTAAAAGAGGAACATTTGCTGAAGACTTAGTGTATGACCTAGATAGGTTTTTAAATCTGTTTATGAGACATTTTACTTGGTATGTAATTTGTTGAAACAAATTAAGTTGTTGAAAACATTTTGTTGTTACTGAAAAGTAATATACATTTTGTTGAGACAACTGGTCTATGACACATTTTGCTGAAATATGCACTCTGCTGAGATTATTAAGCATTTTGCTGAAACAAGCACTTTGCTGAAGACCTATCACTCAGAAGACTTGAAGATTTGAAGACTTTTGAAGATAAGAAGACTAGAAGACTTGAAGATCTGCTGAGTTTTTAAAGGTATCTATACAAGGCACATGGTAAGTCAAATAATGGACTTTCAGCATAAGTATTGCATAAGTGAAAATCTATATGATAGTAGGTTGTGCAATTGCTGAAGCTGCTTTAGTCTGTTTGCTGAGAAACCTAGTGACCTCCTTGCCGAAGACTGTACTATTGCATTTTGGCTCCAAACGTTCAAATTTTGAATCCGTTATGAGCACAATTAATGCAAAGCAAGCACGCCAAGGACATGAGGAACATGAAGACAAACAAGGACGCTGCTGGTAGTACAAAAGCAAGATAGTGACACCTTGAGACACAAAGCCTTGATTTGAAATTCAAACGGCTATCTCAAAATCACTATAAATAGAGACCCTTAGGCAAGAGTTACGAGGGTGTCAACAACGTGATCAAACTCTTACTGCCTATTGATCCAACCAAAGACTTAAACTTGAAATATAGCTACTTGTGAAGAAGTAGAACCTTTGCTGAGAAATTAGCTTAAGTGTTCTTTCTTTTGAACAAGAACAAGTCTTGACACCAAAAATATTTAACTTGCTTACTGAACAAGTATTCAAGTTTCTTAAGAAATCTTGTTGTTGCTGAAAAGTAACATTCAAGACTTCTCATCCCAAAACCTCTCTAACTGAAAAACACCCTTTCAGGCTTGGAATTCAGGGGGAACTATTCAAGCATAGTTTTGCTGAATATACCCAATTTGGTGGAGAACAAGGTTATAGTTCTTTAGGTTTAGTTGGAAACGAAGCAAGTGTGCTTTGGTTTCTGGAATAGCTAGTGATAGGATTTGTAAGGAACCTCATCTCTTATCATAGTGAATTCAGTCCTTGATAGGACAAAGTGGATTAGTTGAGGGATTACGCCACCCTCAAATACCACTATAAAAGTGTTTTGTGTGATTTACATTTCTGCACTTTACTTTCAGCAATTGTAATTCTGAAAACAGCAGCAAAATTACACAGAAATTGAACTGTAAAGCTTTCTGGAAACAATTTTTATTTACAATTCTAGCTTAAGCTCTGTTTACAGAGCTTCAAGCTCTGTTTTACGGAGCTTAATAAGCTCTGTTTACAGAGCTTAAAAGTGTAAAACAGAGCTTCAATTTACAGAGCTAAACAGAGCTTGATTAATCAAGCTCAGAGCTTAATAAGCTCTGTTTATAGAGAATTCACAGTGCTTAAAGCCTCTATAATACAGAGCTTAATCAAGCTTTGGAAAACAGAGCTTGTTCAGCAAAAAACAGAGCTCGATTGGGCTTGTATTTGATGAGTAGGAGCCGCTCTAACGGAATACGACACTCTGGACGCCAAGGCAACGCTTTGTACATGGAAAGATGACTTAATTCACAGAAGTCAGCATAATTCGGACCAAAATCGCAGAGGACCAAGAGATAGGGGACCAAAACTACAATTTACCCATCATTAGACACATGCACCTCAGTCAGTAACAAACGGTTGACAGCTGCACGATCGTAAACATGAACCCATAGCTCGTTCCTATCTTCAAGCCTGAAGGTCACCGACTCTTGATATGGGTGAATTTGGGACGTCTATTCGATCTACCAATAGGATGCTGCTTTGACTGTACTTGCTCTGCACTGTCGTTCTTTTCTCTGAAGAAGACGACCACACCTTCTTAATTACTTTGTCCGTTTGTCTAGTTCGCGCCGCTCTGTCTTTTGATGATGAACTACGTTTGAGTTCGTGCAACGTGTTTTGATTGTATTGACCCTTCTTTTAGTCCAATCATTAAACTTTCGAATTCTTTGTAACTGGAAACCTTTGGTTTATTGTTTTCCGGTCCCTTTTGTTTATTGTATTTTCCAATAGTTCTCTCATACAAAAGTGGGTTGACTTTCACTTTCCAGCTCACATGGTACTAGCTGGTAAATAATTTTATGCTATGGAGCAAGTGGTTGATTTATGCCCAATTTTGATCCAAGCTAGTATTGCTTGATGAACAAAGACTAAGTCGAGGTCGTTTCAACTTAATTTCAGTTTTATAAAAAGTTCAGTTCAGATAAGTTCAGTTTAGTTTAAATTTATTAAGTTCAGTTCAGCTCAGATAAATTAAGTTCAGTTCAGGTTTGTTTAGTTAAAATTTATATTTCAAATAAGTTCAGTTCAATTCAGATTAATTAAGTGCAGTTCACATGAGTTTAGAGTTCAGTTCAGATAAATTCAGAGTTTTTCGATCGAAACAAACATAGCCTAACTACTCCGAAATCAATCAATAACATATGTCCTTATTAGAGAAAAAGAACATAAATCAAATCGGCCCTTTTCTCAAAACCCTAGTCGTCCAAAACCCAGTTCGTCTAACTCTTCAACAACCCTCAATGGCGGAGCCGGTGGAATCGCCACTCCCCCTTTCTGATTCCGAGGAGCCCAAGCATGCTGATGGCAAGGGGAAAAAGAAGAAGAAAGCTAAACCGCAAACTGCCGATGCGGGGAAAAAGAAGAAGAAAGCTAAACTTGATTCCGACTTGGGGTTGGGGAAAAGTAAGAAGAGTAGGAAGAGGAGGAGGAGATCTCCCGCTCCTGCCAAGCCCGATCCGGCCGTCACTGAGCCAGAATCTCCTCGTTCTGATGTTGCATTTTACCAACGAGGTCTAGCTCAATTGGTTAGACTGAGTTGTCATGACACTAGAGGTCATAGGTTCGATTCTCGCCAAGTGTGGGATTATTTATAGTCTTGGGATTATTTATAGTCTATTATTAGCTTTGTAATGCTACTTGTGACATTGTAATGGTTCGATTATTAAAAAAAATGTTGCATTTTACAGTTCGGGTGACAAAAATGCCCCAGCAGTTCCCCTGAGTCCGAGGAGGAAGACGATGGTAAGGGGAAAAAGAAGAAGAAAGCTAAACCGCAAACTGCCGATGGGAAAAAAAAGAAGAAAGCTAAACCTGATTCCGAAATTAAGAAGAGGAAGACGCCTGCCATCCCTGAGCCCGATCGGGCCGTACCTGAGCCAGAATCTCCCGGTCCTCACATACTTCGGTTACTTCTTCAATTGTTCGAATCCAGCCATTATCACGTTGCATTTATCAAAATAGTACCACTGGTCATTTGTCTGAAATGCTACCACATACATATCACATAGTTTGATACCAAATCTAACCGATTTACCATCTTCGTTAACCACCCGGATTTGGACAAATCCTGTCCAAATCCGTAAACATCTCGGGAACAATTAAGATGTCTTATACTTTTAAAATGAGATCCATGCTGTTTATCATTCTGGGTAGCCTTGTCCCGCAGCCAAGCAATCAAACTAATATAAAATCTGTAACATTTTTTACCAATACGAAAAACTTTTTTGTTTTCGGCAGGCATTTTTCTCCAGGATACATGGAAATATACTCTAGGGGATAATATCAGGGGATTTGCTGGGGGAATTTTTGTCACTTGAACTGTAAAATGCGCCTTCAGACCTGGGAGATTGTGGCCGCCCCCAGCAGTTCCCCTGAGTCCGAGGAGGAAGACGATGGTAAGGGGAAAAAGAAGAAGAAAGCTAAACCGCAAACTGCCGATGCGGGGAAAAAGAAGAAGAAAGCTAAATCTGATTCCGAAAGTAACAAGAAGAGGAGGATCTCTGAGTCCGCGCCTGCCATCACTGAGCCAGATCCGGCCGTACCTGAGCCCGATCCGGCCGAGCCACAATCTCCCAGGTCTGAAGCCGCATTTTACAGTTCAAGTGACAAAAAATTTCCCCAGCAAATCCCCTGATATTATCCCCCTGAGGATATTTCCATGTATCCTGGAGAAAAATGCCTGCCGAAAACAAAAAAGTTTTTCGTATTGGTAAAAAATGTTACAGATCTTATATTAGTTTGATTGCTTGGCTGCGGTACAAGGCTACCCAGAATGATAAACAGCATGGATCTCATTTTAAAGGTATAAGACATCTTAATTGTTCCCGAGATGTTTACGGATTTGGACAGGATTTGTCCAAATCCGGGTGGTTAACGAAGATGGTAAATCGGTTAGATTTGGTATCAAACTCTGTGATATGTATGTGGTAGCATTTCAGACAAATGACCAGTGGTACTATTTTGATAAATGCAACGTGATAATGGCTGGATTCGAACAATTGAAGAACGAACCGAAGTATGTGAACAAGGCTGGAATACGAGTCGGCCCTGAGTCAATGAATGCTGCTGTAAACATTTTAGCTAATTTCAGTTTGGAAAATGATGCTGAATTCACTGGAGGTCAAGTCACCATGAAGAAAAAAATGCTTGAGGCGGCTGAGGTTTTTTACCTCCACCTAGCCGAAGCGGCTCGGTTTTATCAGGTCGAGCACTTGGTTATAAGGACTTTAGGTGCGCCTGAAGGTTGGGCAGGACATAAATCATTTTCTTGCCATTATGAATCAACTAATGTACTGGATATAGAGAATACACTTTTACTGCACGAGAGTGACACTTTAGAATCAGCTTGCCTGGGGAATTTCAAGGCGGAGTCGAAACTTCCTAAGGTCCTCGTAGATCTGACAGCGAATTTCTCACTATTGTCCCAGGGATGGTTTTCCTATGCAATCGCAGGGTATAAGTTGGATTTCATTAAAGAAGTGTTGGCCCATTGCCCTTTAAAGTTCAAGTCTGTAAAGTCATTGAGGCAAACACTTGCATTACTGAATTGCTCAAATTTGAGGAAGAGAGTATTGGGAATTGCAAAGAGCCATGATGTGCGGTCTGAAGATGAGAAACATACGGTGGAAGAGAGGATTAATTATTTTGAAGGGGAGAGGATCTTGTGGACAGAGAATCTGGAGCTTAGTGGCGGTCAGGGTACAGGGAACAAAAGCAGAAAAAGGTATAGGATGGGTATGTGAGGAATGTGAGATTTTTGAGTTCAATTTATGTTTCCTGACGTCCTATTGTATGAAAGTGACAATTATTGGAAGAAACTTCATGTAGTTATGAAAGTCCTCGAGTTTGGCTATGAGGTTAATGTTATTGGTTTTCTTTTTCGTCTTGATTCTAAGATTGAAAAAGCATATGATAAAAGAATGTCTCCTGGTTTTTCTAATTGATTTTTATCAGAGTTGCACCTTTTTATTAATAATATTACAAACTGTTTTCATTAAGGATTACTCTGTTTCTCATTGGTTGTAACTACACAACTTGGAATTAGATTCAATCCGTATAATCTCTGCATGAAGGTGCTTGGCTCATGGAAACAGGTGAGATTTATTTTCTTCCAGACGAATCTTAGAAAAATATGTCTTCCATATCAAAGTTTGAAGTTTTATATGTCGATGATTGCAAGTTTTAGATAAGCAGTCTCGGAGATCCAGAGACAGATGACTTTTGGATGGGTTTTAGAAATGTGAGTAAATTTGTGAATCTGGTCATCTACACGTTGAAAATTAGTTTCAGCATCGTAAATTAGTTTCAATGCACTTAAAGTGAATTACAGATCAATGAGTTATTTTGCAGCTGTAATGTTATGTTACTGTAGAAAAAACTGTTTGAAACAATAAAAGAGATCACTCGAGTGAACTTTCTGGGATCGAAAACCTCAACCTTCACATGTCTTCTTGTTCTTTATGTTACCGGTATATCTTTATCTCAGCCGGAAATTAAAATTCAGTACCATTTCTATATGTATTACTATCTTTCATTAGATACTTAGTTTAGGTGTGTGGCGTTGTGCAGGAATATGATTATATTCCACGAGAAATACCTGATCCAAACTCCAAGCAGGTTAGTTCATGAGATATTAGCTTTCCATGTTAATTGTTCTGTCAAACTTTTTCTGTACTCCAAGCTAAGAGTTGTTTCATTATGAGGTTAATGTATACTATATGAATTATGGAGTACCAGCATTTCTGCAAATAGGACTTGAGCGTTTGACCTACGAGCTGCCAGTGCAAGCAACTTAGCCTTCAGGTTCTTGATATGTTAAATTGTCTTACTTTTTTCTTCTTCCCTGAGGTTGTAAAGACATGATGTGAAATATTATGTATTCCTCATGTCCTATCATTGGGAACTAGTATATCCTGTGCGAGTGAATTAGAAAAATATGAAGCAACACAGGGGATGCTGTGAAATATGGAGAGTTTTAGGGTGCATTAGGCTCTGAGCAATAATGTTAAAAAAATTTGAAGAGTTGGCCAGTCAGATGACATTACGAGTTTGACTGGTTGAGTAATCTTGGTTTTGTATTGGCAGGGTGATTATATGAGTTGGTCGATTGCTAGTTTGTTGACTTTGTTCAATTTTCTTAGTTTCTTCTTTAAGCTGGCATCAAGGTGTTATTGGTTTACTCTTATCTGGTGTGTTTCTGCAGAATGTACTTGCACAAGGATAAAGAACAGTTATGTATGCAGCAAGCTGGACCTGCCTATCTGGGGGTGGCTACACGACTACATTTTCAAAGGTGGATAAAACATTTACCTCTCTTCTTGACATGTTATGGATAAGTAGATGTTATGTTTTAATTCAATGGGGTGAGGATACTGAATTCCATTTTTCACCATAATTTATGGGATTTTCTATTTCGTCTCAAATTAGAACGGCTGCACTGGAGCAGGAGGTTGAGAACTTGAAAAAGAAGCTGTCTATTTGCACGCGGGATAATCATAATATTCAAGAGGAGTTATCTCAGACCTATCGCGTTAAAGTGAGAGTGGCTTCAGTTTCCTGTAAAATGCATCATTCTGGGATATCTTTACTAATTTTACTAACTAATAGATATCTAGTCTAACACATTATTTTCGCTGTTCGCTGAGTCACCTAGCAGACCTACTCAGTGTAGAAGTTTCCAAGGTGTGTCTCTCTCGTGTGTGTATCTCATTGTATCTGTTCTTTGTAATATGCAGGTCAGTTGAGTGCATTTGTTTTTCTTTCTTTCTGTTTTTGTTTTTCTAGAATGCTGAAGCAGAGAAGCAGCTTAAATTTTTCCAAGGCTGTGTAGCTACAGCTTTTGCTGAACGAGATAATGCAATTATGGAGGTAGACTTCCAAAGTTTCCTCTACCACTTTTCTTTCCCTGCTTCAGTTCATCCTTTATTTGTCTATTATGCATGATTAATACACTGTATCCTTCACGGAATATCAAGAACGTTCTGGGGCTTTTGCCTGGTCCAGTTTAACTTCTGAACTACAAAAGGATTCAAGTGTTCATGAAGCAGCCTAAATTCTTGGGAAATGTGGTTAACAGGCTGAAAAGGCCAAGGAACGAGAGGAGAGCATGCCGCAGGAGCTGGACAAGTTTCAGAAGAAGTATGTCACCAAATAATATCCACTTTTTTTTTTTTTTTTTTTTTTTTTTTTTTTTAATAGTTGCTACTCGAGATATGGATGCAACTGTAGATTAATCTGTATGCTACTCTAGATATGCTTTACTCAGACTGATGCAGAAGTTGAATCTGTTTGTTTATTTATGCAGGGTGGAAGAGCTGACCTGTGAGCTTGTTGAGGAAAAGAAACTTATCAAAACACTCCAGGATGATCTGGAAAAGCTACAAAAACAGAATGATGTTTTCAAGGAGGTACCATTCTGGTTCAATGGGGCTGCTGCTAATCCCTTACCTGATAGTACTAGCCTTTTTTATTTTTTGCCTTACCTGCTATAGTACACTTCCCGTGTATCATCAGTTTTGTTAATAAAACCTTTTTGATTACCTTTCAAGGAAAAAAAAGAGTTTAGACTGGTGGAACATGCTCTCATATATCTGCTATATATGTGAAAAAAAGCCTATTTTCAGATTTATAGTATGTAACTTTCATACTAGTTTCAAACTGCCTTCTGAAATATTCACATTGCTTTAGCTTGTGATTCATTTACCTGCCTTGAGTTTGCCGTTTTCCTGTTTTAGGACAATAGTAGCGTTAAAGCTTCAGATGTTTTGTTGGCACCTCTTATTTGGGGATTCCTCGCATGTAAATCGTGTTGTGTCTGTCATCACTAGTCCAACGAGTTATAATTTTTTTTCTCTTAGTCAGATCAGATGAATAGTAATTTCTCCTTATGTAAATAGTGTTATTAGTCCTATAACGGTATCCAAGTCCTGTTTAGCTCTTATCATCCCCAACTTTTTTTTTCTCTCCCCAAGCTGGTAACAAGGATAGCCACTTTTTGTTTTTGGAATATTTTTCATCTTGAGTCTTTTGCTCTTCGTGTTTATTAGATTCAAAAAGCACTTGACACTGGGTGAGTTCCCGCAGACACATATTTATGTACTACTACTATATAATATGTATATAATTTGAATATGTTGCAGTTATTGCTTTTCAGATGGAGCTGGCTCGGATATTTTTCACAGATGGAAGGTAACTGAAGCTGAAATGAATCATCAAAAGAATTGAAACTTAACTGACGCTAAAAATTTTGTAAGTATGTCATCGGTTTTTGACTTTCTAGGGTGAAAATGTGCTGTAGTCAGCATTCTTTCACAGGGCTTATCTTCTTTAATTTGAGTAGATTCACAAATGTTCTTGCTACTTTCAGGCCTAAAAAGTTGTATGAGACAAGGATATTCCTACATTGAGGGAGTTGAAGAATTACTTGACGATCTTAAGCAAAGTGGATATGAAATGCATGCTTCCACTAATTATCCCATCTGGTATGTTTTCATGGTAATTACTTTGGAGGTCTTAGGAAGCATCCAACTCTGGTTTCTTTGTATTCACTTCTCTCTCTTTTTTTTGTCATCGTTCTGTTGCAGGTATGAAATAATTGAGGACAAGCTAAAGCTTTCAACTTACTTATCCTGGACATTTTGTTCATGTAAAATGGGTATCTTTTATACTTCATTGAAGTTTTCTTGATATGTCTGTCTCTTCAATTTGATTGTCAAGGGTGGACCCTTAGTGTCCCAACATAAGTCTACATATTTTATGACCTGTTTCTCAGAAATTAATGAATACGTTTTCAAAAGAATGTAACTATATACACCTAATGCATTCTTTTTGTGTTTCTACTCTATAACATGAGCGAATTGTTGCAGAATCTCTTCAATTTTCTGTATTTCCCTTTTTTTTTTTTTAATGCAAAAACCATAATGTAGGTTATATAGTTGGCCAAACAGATAGTATAACTTGTCAGACATTAGTTATAATACCTTTGCTTTTTATGCAAAACCCAATAATTGCTTATATGATGTTGTCATAATCTTTCCAAAGTTGCAAAATGATCCTTCCACTTTCTTTACCCACTTCGCCAGTTTAAGCTAGAAAATTTCAATGTACATAGCTACTATAGTAAGGTATGACCTTTATTGCCTGCATGCTCTTTGCTCATAGGAGCTCAGATTTTACATTCTGCTGCAAGTTTCATTATTGTGAATGATCACCATGAACTTTGCCTATGTCAGGAAAAAGGAAGCCTGGCCCCAATATTTATGCCAATATTTTGAAGCATCTAAAAGTCGAGCCCACATGCTGTATTGTTTGTTGATGATAGGTACTTTGCTTGATTTTTTTTTTTTTTTTTTCTTTCTATAAGGTCTAAATTTGCTGCATTGTCGAGTCTTTGGCACAGCACTGCAATCAACTATGATTATGAAACCTCTATAGTGGGTAAACCAGTAAATGGTGAAAAATGAGGCGTTTAATTTTGAATTGATAATGAGAGTACCAGACACCGTGTGCCTCATTGTCTTCATTGTACTTCTGGAGTGTTGGTGAATGTTCTAGTTGACTCAATGGATTCACCAATGCAACTTAGATCTAATTTGACATTAAAATAGTTATGCATTTTATGTGTGCACTGCTGTTACAACAGATGATGAGGTGGACTGTAACATAGTCAATTTTAAATCTGTTCCATTTGTAACATACATAGTTCATTCTTAATCTGGTCCATGAGAAATTTATGCAGCTTATGTTTATTTTACCAGTTGCCTGTGCATTGTAGTTGAAACTATTGTAGTGGGGTAAATGGCAACCCTGAAGGGAAGTTATGCTAACATCGAGACCATTCAGCATACGAGGATATTGTAGTGGGAAAATTATGATATGTCTTAGACCATTGAGGTTTTTTATATAGCATTCCAGTAGGATGACATCAAGAGTGTCATTGAAACTACGTTTATTTATGTTATCAAGAAAGAAACCACACGATCCCTGTAATTGTAAAGATTGCAAATGTCCAACAATAATTGCTTTAAGCACGACAAGGAGGTCCGAGTGTGTGAATCCCATCTGATCTGAATCAACATATGCAGCCCGTTTCAGACCCCATTTCCAGTGTTTTTAACACAGGGAACCTAATCTGGTATTTCACTTGTATTTCCAGCCAGTTGAGGAAAAGAGGTTGACTATGACAGTCAGGTGAGAACCACACGGCCACACTATTATAATCTAGCTAATGCAGATACTAATCTACCCCTATAGATGTCACTGCCTGCATCAGAAACTAATTCAATTCCGTGGAAGAATACGATGTGGGATTCATTAGATTTGATGTATATTTATTTTAGTGCCATCTGCTGCTCTCACCCACAAATAACAATACATCATTAATCAATTGAGCCAATAAATTCAGTTTAGCTAAATTAATTAGCATTGTATTTGGTACTATTAGAAATAGTATACTTTTCCCTAATTATAGATTAAATCTGTTTAAATTTGTAGCAGCATTCAAGTCCTATCTACATGATAAGCAATTAGTATCATACTATCATATCTAGTCCATTGACACAACAAATGTGATTAGCCTGTTGACACAACCGGTGCAGAGTCTTCCATGACTAGGTTGAAGGTGTTAAAGATTTTGACTAGTGTCAAAGACTTGTCAATATGAGCATTCTCATTGTGCTATCTTTGTTTCTGTAGTTCAGAACTCGAGCCTTATGCTCGATCACTGAAATGCTCCATTGAGTGCTGCAGGATGAGAAACGTTGAGGCTGCAATTGGTGCTGGTTTGATAGGTATTCAGTTCAAGAATGCTGATTCATTACGGAAGGATCTTGCAAATGTAGGTGTTGACATCCAGACTAAGAAATCAATACAAAATCCAGGTTTTGCTGAATGTTGAGAAAAGTGTTATTGCCACTACTTCAAGTATATAGCAGCGGATTATGTAGTGAAGTACTATGTTTTATGGGTGGCTCTCTTGTCTAAGAATGAGATGCTGCATCCTTTTGAATTGACATCTCTTGCTTAAGAACGAGAGACTGCATGCATTCTTTGAAAATTTAGGTGCCGTGAATAATATTAGTATGTTTGACTTGTGGCTGTTTATATTCAGTATATTAGTTGTTAATTGGCAAGCCACGTGAAGTTATATTACTCGCATAAGCTATGTGAAATGTTACATAGTTGAACATGCGCACATGCACACACAGACACAGCTCATATTCCGTGTTACTCTTGTATCATGATTGAATCAAAAGATGTGGTTGAGGTTGGGGAAAATCGTTGCCCAGTATAAAGTGGTCACATAAATTGGTCTGAACTCCCAATATTTGTTTGCCTTTGCCTATTAACTACTACCTCTGTTCCTACTACTGAATATAGGCCTGTAGCCATGTGATGTTGTGTAAAGTTGAGACAATAGTACAAGGGAGAATGGTTTCTCCCAAAACCGGACATGGTTTCAGTAGGCAGTATATATACTACTACAATTGCATTTTCTCTCATTCTAAACTCTCATCCAGATCTGAAAAAAAAAAACTCTATCACTTCAAGAGGTCTGAGATTCTACTGCTAGGAGGCAGAGGAGAGGTACGGGCTGATCCACCATTAACCCGGCATGCCCACCGTCCATCACCGATCAGCACTGCCCACCCACCACCACTACATGCCCATCTCAGATGTTAATTATATTTTCCAGAAATGTTAAATACAGTGATGGAGAACATGATGGAGAAGACGATGAATCCAGTGAAGGTTCCGACACTGAATTAATTGAGACTGAATTTGAGTTTGTTTGTTCCGTGACAGAGGAATTCCTAGATTTGTATAGTATATTACACATTCCCACTGGACACTCATGCCCACTGGGAATGGGAAATACCGCTTGGACCCATTTTGGGTGGTTTTGATGACTGGTCCCACTCTTACACTAGGGGGACATTTTTCTGCATGCTACTATGCCTATACTGTAGTTGCTTTGGACCTCATTACATACAATTCTCTCCAATTTATACCTTATTCAACATAAATAATTCAGATTTGTAGTTCTTTAATAAAACCAACATTCTAGGTGTTGGGTTACAAATTTTTGTGACTTTGTCACACTGCAGAACCAAAAAACCCGTTGAGGTTGATAGAAACACACGTGTTTAAAAACAAAAACGTTAAGATCGATGATGTATGAATCTGAATGGTATATATTAAGCATGGAGTGAATGAATTTGGTCATGTAAAAGAATTAAGGCCATGCATTCTTGCTGTGAAGGAATCTTGCTGTGAAGTTTGTTCTGCTGATACCATTCCCATTCTTGTTGTAAAGCTCCTTTAATATATATAAATAAGAAAAAGAATCTGGCAGTGAAGTACTCCCTCCGTTTTTATTTATAAGTAGTTTTAGGAGTTTTCACACATATTAAGTAAATGATTGATTTTCTTTATTTTATTCTTTCACTAATTAATGTTATATTAAAATCTATGTAACTTTTATTGTTTTAATAAGAAATAGATAGAGAGAAAAGGAAAAGATGCACTTTTAATACTACTAAAAGTAAGGAGAAAGTACATGAAAAAGAGTAAAATAATCTAATAAAATCTAAAACTACTTATATTTAAAGAAGAGTTCAGAATGCTAAAATTACTTATAAATAAAAACGGAAGGAGTAGTATTTGTGCCAAAATCATTGAAAATGTTTGCAGTGAGTTTTTGATGCATTTTATTCTATTTAGACATGTACACACACACTTCTTCTTCTTCTTCATTATTATTATTATTATTATTATTATTATTATTATTATTATTATTATTATTATTATTTTAAGGGGGTGATGTTTGGATCTGATTTTAAGGAGTGATTTAGGGATGGAGATGGAAAGGTTAATACTGACTAATTTGAGGGGATTTGCAATGTATTTTTTGACATGTGACATAATAAGTGTTCTACGCACAGAATATCATAATCGTTAATTATATTTGTAGTATTATATAAGAGTTTAACAATGTCACAACAGTAAATATAATCCCATATCTGTCCAAAAGTTACAAAATTAAAATTATAATGGACAATTAAAATTAGAAAAGAAAAAAAATTAAATCAATCAGACACTTAAACAACACGTTCAAAATATTTATCTCATCGATCAAAACCTCAAGAACCCTAAATCCCCAAATTTCATCCGCCATGTTCCGATACATTATCGGTTTCATAATTATAATTGATCTCGGATTAATCATACATTGCAGTTGGGAGTATCGGTATTCGGTGGTGCCGTGGTGGTGGCATGGTGCCGTACTCGTCGTGAAGCTCTGCGTTTCAACTTTTCATATATTACTGACCGGATCTGAAACAGCAAGGTAAGGTTTCTGAAACTTTAACAAGAAGCTGTAATTTTCTTCTTCTTCTTCATCTTCTTTTTTATTTATTTTTCCCACAGTTGTTTTTGCCCGTAGGAATTGGATAAATAAGAACATGTTGTTGATAATGTATTCGAAACTTGAATGATTATTGACTCACTGTTGTTTTACCCTGTTTTAGTTCAAGTGACTTTATATTTGTTACAAATTTGTGTTGTAGTCTGGCATGTTGTGTGACTTGTGTCTTAGTTTATGATACTGTTAAGATCAATAACTTATGGTAGGCCTCAGATTGTATATGTATGTAAGTTGGTGTGACATTTCAATTCGTTTCCATTTAATCCTATGCCATTCCAAGCTGTCGTATATATATCGTAGTAATCTTGTTGATAAAAATTTATGTATCGCAGATATGGAAGAGTCAGACAACACTTCATCTGAGGATAGGTTAAATTCGAGTCGCAAGCGTAAAGGCAGAAACTTTATGAGCACCGGTAGGGATTAAAAAAAGGTTGCCAGCCTTGACCATCACAATGATGACAGTGACATTGTCATGAAAGTATGGGAATTGTCATTTAACAGCTTTTACGAGGCTGAACAATTTTATATCGCCTATGGAAGAGAATTTGGGTTTGACATAAGAAGAGATAGTCAAAAACGTATTAGCATATTGTGGGTTTGCCACCGGGCAGGTTTCAAAAAGCAACGTGATGAGCTATCTCGACAGCCAGAAGCTAGGCCAGAAACCAGGTGTGGGTGCATTAAGGTAGAGTTAATCTACTTGCTTGTATACTGTTGATTAATCCATCTCATATAATGTCTTTTGCATGGTACTCTAAGAGAGATGTGATTTGAAACATGTATTAGCTTTTTTTTTTTTTTTTTTTTAAATGTAATGGTTGAAACTTGTTTTTTAATGTAATGCTTGGATTTGTCGAAAAATGTAGTACGCCAGATGAGTATGTAATGGTTGAAAGCTTGTTTTTTACTGAAGAATATGCTTCAGTAACATTAGTATGCCAGATGAGTCTATTTAACAATATTTTATTTGGCAATTTTTGGGGCCTTTGAGAATGTGCTTTTGGAGGCTCTTTTCCCTGTCATTTATTTCCATAAATTGCATGCACAATTCTTTGGCTGATGTTTCCATGAACTGTGAGTTAAGGTTTCTCTGTTCAGCCTTCCTCCTTTATCTTTTAAATGGGCTCAAGAGATGCATAGTTGTGCATAAGAAAGAGTTCAATTACTTCCTATCCCTGTTTAAATTTTAAAAGTAATGCTCTAGAAACCGGGTCTGTTTTACACGTACTACTAGTAATGGATGTACTATATGATGGCCAATATATAAAGTCGAAGTTATTGCACGCTAACGCTAATAGATAAAGTTATTTGGAACGGAGGGAGTAAGTCTCAAGCCCCACAATTTTTGGCAATGGCAAAATTATTATTCAAAACAAATTATCAAGCCCCACAATTTTTGGCAATGGAAAAATTATTTTTCAAAACAAATTAAATACAAGAAGTTGTTCACAAGGCGCTCGCACACCTTTCTGAATACCAGATTACCAGTGAAGCATGGCTAATTTTGTTGGGAGAGAACAAGTAATTCTCTCAGCACCTGAACGTTATTACTCCTAGTTACTCGTATTAACTTACATGCTAGAATTAAAGTTGAAGCAAGCAGGTCTTTAGAATTTCCCAGCTAGGCCTTTACAATGTACTTCCTTCGGAAGAGTTTTTGGCTATTTAACCCCCTGTATTATTCTAAATAGGCAAATACCCCATTGTAATGTTTTTAAAGGCAGATTATCCCTTTGTATTTTATTAGACGGTGCAATTTGACCCCTTCCGTTAGAGAGTGTATTGCACTCTCCTGCACCGCAACTGGGATTGATTACTAATGTATTTGTTTGTATAATTCTTCTATTTAGAATATTTTAGTGATTCAAATAAAAATTATTATAAAATTTCAATAGTTTCTACATGCCACTTCATTTTCTACATATTTATTTTTTTTTAACTAATATTAAATATTATTTTGTTCAAAATTTAAAATAGTTTCAAATATTTCAAATATAAATTGTTACTTTAATTATGTTATAAAAGAACATTTGTGAAAGGTAAATTTATATAGTTAAAACAAATTCTTCATTTGTAAAAGTTTTGTTGGAAAAATAATTATATAAGTTACTAAAATATTTCACTCTTAAAAAATATTAAAATAAATAATGAAGAAATATTAATAGGTAATATGTAGCATGTAAGAGATACAATATATTCATATTATAATTTTTAAAAATGTATAATATATTAAAAATGATTATTTAATAAAATGCGGGTAAATTTTACCGAATAAGTATCACTTTTGTTTCGATTTTTTCTTTCAAGTGGTAAATTGCCAATAAATATAAATATAAGGGGGGTAATTTGACTTTTATATTAAATATAAGGGGGTAATCAGTCAAAACTTAATGGAAAACTTAACGGTGTTAGTTAGATTTAACGGAAAAGTGAAGTAATGTGGCGAGTTGCACCATTTAAAAAATATAGGGGGTTAAATAACCTATTTAAATAATACATGGGGTTAATCTGCCTTTTATGAAGAATACAATGGGGTAAATTTCCAAAAACTCTCCTCCGGAAACTTTAAAGGTTTACACTTTATTTTTGTTGACTTTTCGATGTCCGGTTTGACCTCAAATAAATAATAACTCGTTAAGAAAAAATAATTTAAAAAATTATATTATAAAAGTATACTTATTATATTTGTTAATGTAATATAATAAGCCTGTTGATTGAATCAGTTGATTGACCTACCATTCAATTTTAAACCGTTGATCTTACTTATTCAGTTTCAATCTGGTGCGTACATGTGTCATTAATTAATTAAAAGGTGTAGGGTTCGAATCCTGTTGACGTGATTTTACTCCATTATTTGTATTATTATTTTTATTGAAGGTGTTTGGTTCGAATATCATTATTTTAGTTGAAGGTGTTGGGTTCGAATCTTATTGACGTAATTTTTTTCTTTTTTATTTATTCTCTTCTTAAATCTTATTTTTTTTAACATAAAGTTGTATGGTTGTACTATACTTAATTTAAAAATAACCATGGTATGTTCTTATGAAAAAAAAGATATACTTCCTCCGTCCAATAATAAATGTAACACTTGATATAGTTGACTTCTAAAATATTTAAATTCAAAACGATTAATTGCATAACTACAAAAACTATACATTTATAGGACACCATTAGTGTTAAGTTTAATTACTCAATTAGTTATTTTTTGATTACGTTTGAAATCATTATGTGAAGATTATATATTTACTCTATTTATTTCAATACATTATTTAATAAACAATAATGTTTTACAAGATTACGCTTCACACGCGTAGCGTGTGATGCGGTTTCTAGTATAACATAATTTCTAAAACTAATTTTTTCGTAATCAATTATGATTAATTTAAGGTCAAACCGGACATAAAAAAATCAACAAAAACAAAATGTAAACCTTTAAAAGTTTCCGGAGGAAGTACAATAATAAACAAGTGGCTAAAGAAATAACAAAAGCTGCATGTAACAGCAGGGAGTACTACACTCCACAAGGACCACAACAGCCTACGCCTTGTTAACGCCAAAACCAAAGCTTATCAGGTTCTTCAACAAATGTTGCAGGTAAACTGAATAACCTGCCTAAACCTTCTGAGTCGAAATCTCTCACTTCTAGCACATATTTGGGCACATAAATCATGAAGCTAAGGTATAGCCGCTCCCGAAACCGCCTTTTGCACGCACCCAATGCCACAAATTTACCTGTTTTTTCTCTACTAACAGGTCAAGAAAACGAAGATAAGTATGGAAGATCAATTAATTCCAACACCAAGAATAAGTTACACAAAACTGGGCACAAGGAATGCTCAGGACAGCAACAAAAAAAAAAAAAAAAAGGAAAAAGGAGAAAAACACAGGCTCAACAGGACTACATGCGCCTAAGAAAACAACAGCAACATAAAGCCTTAAGGTCAGTTTGAGGTAGAAGTTCGAAATCCCAGGTGTCTTCTCTTGAAGATCAGGTTAACTACCGATACCAAGAGCCATTGCTATCACTTATCAATTGCAAGATGCAAGTAATTAAGCAAGCAATTTACGAACGAGTAGGTAATCCATTATTTAGTTCAATTCAAACAACATCAAACTGATTTCGTTCATCTCAAGTCTCAACTCTCGATCACAAACAAATAATAATTCATTTCAACAAGAAAAAAGAAAAACAAGATAGCAAGCAGCTAGTAGATGTCTGGGGAGGAGGTGGGTCGCTGACCAGTTGATGGATACGTATCATTGACTCCACCAAATTGCCTTCGATGGGTGATGTGATGTGGAACCTGGAACTTAACAGAGTGCAGAAGAAAGTAGAAGAGGTTTTGAGTGAATAGACATTAATCCCTTTGATGCTACGTGCGAGAGAAGAAGGATATGCCTCTTGAAGAAACAGATCATGCTGAATATGGAGGATGAAATTTGGGGATTTAGGGTTCTTCAGTTTTTTTTTTTTTTTTTTTTTTTTTTTTTGGAAAGCTGCAAATATATTACAAACAAAAGGCAGCGTTTAAGTACAAACCAGGGGCACAGTGGCCGTTCTACGTCTACTAAGTACTCCTAACTGATCTTGCCGAACTATCTTACAAAGCCATTCCGGGCAAATATCATACATCAAAAGAGAATGGTTGTTTTTCATCGAGTCATAATTCCTAATCTGGTGGTTAAACTGATTCTCTACTCCACTAGCTATTCGTGCCAAAAGATCTATTGCTGCATTACATTCTCTGTACTGGAACTTGCAAGTGCACTGCTTAATCTTCATCATCAGCTGAAGTGCCTGATGAACTAGCTCCTGGTGTCTCCATGAAGGTTGCTTCTGCCTGCACAAGACATTAATCAAATACATGGAGTCAGTACAAATAAGTAATGAGTCTAAATCCAACTGAATAGCCATTTGCAAGCCTTGAATCAATCCCAAAAGCTCAGCAGTATTGATATCTGTTTTCCCAATATAACCCATAGCTGCTTGGACAAAGGTTCCATCAGTTTTTCTAATTATGGCCCCAAACCCAGCCTCATCTTTCTCTTTAAGATCTGAGCCATCAATGTTTAAACAAAACTTCATATGAATAGTGGATTTCCATCTACACATTATGGAGGTATACCTAATCTGTTTAGATGGATACAACACCTGCAATTTTTTCTTCCAGTTTGTAAGCTGGAAATGTAAAGCATTATGATTGAACACAACTTGTCTAAACAAAAACTGATTCCTAGCTTGCCATAATAACCACCAAAATATACTTATATTTATTTGCTCTTTTGAATTTGTTTTTAAAGAAAAGAACTCATAAATATTGCCATCATCCTGACCCAGCCAACTGGATGGATAGTACTTGATCATATGGTGTTTCTGGTAAGGACAATGGAAAAGGATATGCTCCAGATTTTCATCCTGAGTTAAACAGATTTGACAAGTAGCAGACTGAGATATTCCTAGTCTATGTAGTCTACTTGCAGTTGGGAGTTTCTTGTGGAATAAATTCCACAGGAACATCTTAATTCTAGGGAACAGGTGCATTTTCCAAATTCTATGCCAAGGCAAAGAGGGTAAAGAGTAAGAAGAGGCTATAAGATGTTGATAAGCAGACTTGACAGTTACATCTCCAGAAGTATGGTGTGCCCAAATCAGCTTGTCATGAACTGATATATGGATGGGGACAGCCATAATTTTCAGTACTATATCTAAAGGTAAGACCTGAAGAAGTTTATCCTTATTCCAGGTGTTATTAACAATATACTCAGCTACCAGAGAATCATCCTGCAGAGAAGGGTGAGAATAATCCTCTAATTCTTTTCCATTCAACCAAGTATCCTTCCAAAACCTAACTTTACTACCATTACCTATTTGCCAGGAAATAAAATCCTTAAGGGTAGATAATGAGTAGAAAAGCTTTTTCCAAATCCAACTATGACCATGTTTTAAGTTGAGTCCCAGAGATTAGAATTTGAAAAGTACTTAGCCTTGAGGACAGAAGCACAAATGGCTTCTGATTGAGAGTGGATCCTCCAGAGTTGTTTGAAATGGAAGGCTAAGTTTAACTGTTTCTAGTCTCTAATCCCTAGTCAACCTAAACCTTTAGGCCTGAAAATCTGGTTCCAACTTATCCTAGGTTTCTTTTTGTGTGCAGGTGAGGGGTTCCAAAAGAAATTTCTATTAATGGTATTAATTTGTTCTATACATTTAACAGGAAGCTTGGTGATAGCCATAGCATGGATTGGGATGGAAGTAGTAACTGACTGGATGAGGAGGGCCCTTCCAGCTTGGGACAAGAATCTATTATACCAAGTATTTACTCTACTTATAGTTTTATCTACTATATGATGGAACAAATCATTCTTTTTCCTACCCATAAGGAAAGGCATACCAAGATATCTATCTGTTCTTTTGTTCCTATGAACTCTAAGCCTATTACAAAGTGCTTGCTTGGTGTGAAAATGAGTATTAGGTGAGAATAAGATTCTTGATTTGTCCAAACAAACCTTCTGCCCTGAGGCTTGAGCATAGACTAGAAGGCACTTTATGAGGCTGTCAATAGTCTTTCTATTAGCTTTGCCAAAGACCATACAGTCATTAGCAAAGCAAAGCACATGAATAGAAGGAGCAGTTCTAGCAATTTTAATTGTATCAAAAAGCTTGTTATCAACATATTTAATCAGCAGCTGGATGAACAAGTCTTGGCAAAGAATGAAAAGGTAAGGAGATATGGGGTCTCCTTGCCTAATACCTCTAGAAGGTTGCCAAGTTGGTGATGCAATTCCATTGACAGTAACATAGTAAGAAGTAGAAGAGACACAAGTTGTAACGGTACGGATTTTTAAACAAAAAGAAAAGTATAATTTTTCGTTGAAAATGAAAAAAAAATTCTTCTTTTTTTTAAATTCAAAAGCAGCGGACTTCAATAAATAGACAAAGAACGGTTTAGGCTCTCAGAGCGAGTACACAAATCAAAACAATGGTTGACCAAGTCAAAGATAAAGTCAACGGAAGGTGAGTAACTAAAAATGTATTTTCTTTTCATTTCAACATAACATAAAATCCCAAACGATTCCCTAAATCCCAACACTCCGTCGCTGGACATCTACTCTTGGACGCCTTCGGTGGGATCTACAAGGAAGGAATTTTGAAAGGAGTGTGAGATAAAGGATCTCAGTGGTGTTCGTGCAGAAAAATGAGTTTTGATGCAGAAAATAATAGTTATAAAAGAATGAACAGAGAAATGAATTTTGATGCAGAAAGAAAGTGAAAACACACATAAAACAGATAACGGTCCGATAACAGACATCCAACAGATCTGAACAAAACAGACAGATAACAGATCTGAACAGAACAGACGGATAACAGAACAAAACAGAACAGAAATCGTTGGTTCAACCCGCCTTATTGCTCCTACTCCCAATAGCCCTTATCTTCCCGTCTAGAATGATCAATTCTAGCCAGTACAGTGTCCTGTGTACATCAGGAAAATCCTACGACCCAAATAGACCTCAGCGACTTCTGCCTCGCGTCTAAAGGGATTAGACTAGGAAACTCATAAGTAAACTCGATAGCCCCCTGCTATCCAAGTCTACCTACTCGTAATCTTAATCGACTGGTCAACAGTGCTCGGAGAACTGAGAAACAGACAAAGCAGCAGTGCTCGGTAGAACCGAGAAACGGACAAAGCAACAGTGCTCGGTAGAACCGAGAAACAGATAGAGCAATAGAGCTAAGAGAACCGAGAAACAGACAGAACATAATATATGGACAGACAATACAAACAGACAAAGTACAACAGAGCAGTAACAGATACAGAGCTCAGGTAACCGAGTAATAAAACTGCAGAAGAGTTAGTATGGAACAGAGTGATGTCATACGGAATAAATTACAATAAAATATTCATCCTTAGGACATAAGTATTTTGAAAAATAGCGGAAACATACAAAGTACAGTACATATAAGAATACAGATGCATAGCACATAGCCTTCCAGGTTTTGAAAGTTTAAACACTCACATCAGAGTTGGTTGAACTCATCCACAGATTGGACAATACGGATTTCGGAACATCAGACAAAACACCTAAAAGCTCGGATTACAGGGTATCGAACAGAGACACCTAAACAAAATACGAACGGTTACAACCTAACAGTCGAAACGGAAGTCGAAAAGATAAAAGATAAAATAAATTGAGGATTTGTTGTGAATGAGATTTGAATTCGAGAACTTAAAGTTAGGCTAGTTAGTACTAATGAGTCAAGCGAACAAGACAATTAGTTACAAAATTATAGGACATAAATTATTTAAATTAATATTCTGAAGTCAACATCAAATATAAATTGATAATTAGTAATTTCAGAAATTGCAAATCAGTTCGCGTAGTTTCTGAAGTTTTTAATGATTTTCGTAAAATTATTGTTTTACCCTTAATTTGGAAATTACCAAAATGCCCCAAATGATTATAGTACAAAACAAAATCATATTTATCTGGGTTATTTAGTTAAACTTGACAGTACTCTTAATGACCGTATTTAAATCATTTAAACTATCTTGCATTCTATTTACATGAAAGGAGTAAATTATTTAGGTATTCCAAAACTTGATTTATGATGCTAATGCATTAAATACTTCAGAGTACTTCCCACATTTTTCAGTTTCGTTCCCCAAATTTACGTAACTTAATAATTTTATTCCAGAATAATTATGGAATTGCTATTTTACCCTTAACTTTCAAATAATTACGAAAAGACTCGTGAAATGTGATACTTACGAAAATACCCTTACAGATTAGACAAAATTACAAAAATACCCTTTTGACTTTCAAGAAAGACAAACAAGCTCATCTGTTAGAAAATTACAGAAATACTCTTTGTAGTTTAAATTACTAAAATACTCTTTGTTTTAAAATATGATTAGTGCAAAATAGTCAATTATTGAAATCAACCGTGGTAAAAATACAATTGCATGAGAGTCCTTTAGTTCCAGTACTTATAAATCGAGCTAAAGTTTTAAGAATATATAACTCGACCTAAAAATTTATCATTTAATCCTTATAAGTTGTTAAATCAAAAAGTTACCAATTAAATCTTTATAATATAATACTAGGAATAAAAGTACAATAAAACTAAGTAGGAAAAAAAATAAAATAAAAGGTTAGTTAAATCTAAGTATCGAACCATGACCTGCCGTACGGAAGCAGTAGTACCAACCATTTGGGCTGGCTCAAATCTATTTTACTTTAATCATTTGAATAGTATATATCAGGTAACTCTGCCTGAAGTAAAAAAATAAAACAGAACTGCGTTTCTTTATCCAAATTTGAGATGATTTGGTGATATGAAGAAACAAATGGATGACTGATTGATGTTAAAGATAATGTTTAATTTTGGATTGAGATGGAGGATGATGAGGTTCGATTTTGGTGGTGGTGATATGGGAGGCATCGGGGTGGTCTTGGGTGGTTGGAGGTGGTGGTTCAAGGTGGCGATGGAGGCGGTGAAGAGGTTATGGTGATGATTCCGGCGGCGAGGTGGTGGAAACAAGGCGGTTTTGGTGGTGGTCTTGAGAGGAAAGAGATGGAGAAGCTAGAAGAAGAAGAAGACTGGGAAGGAGAACCGAGAAAGAGAAGAAGAAATGAATTGGGTTTTTGATGTTTTTCTTCTTCTTGGTTGCTGGTTTTTATAGCTAAATAAAGCTCAATCAAAGATATAAAAAATAGAGAATAGGTCTAGCAGATCATTAGTGCTTCCTCCATTTTCTTCTGTAAATGGAGCTTTAATGGTGGAATGGTGATGGAAGAAAATTAGGTAAAGGGAAGAAGGAGGATAATTTGCAGAGAAATCCCTCATCTCCAGCTTTTCTTCAGTTACACCCTTGGGCCCAACCAGTCTTCTTAATAGGCCAGCTGAGACTTCGGATTTTGGGCCCAATTTTACTCGTTTTTGGTCCTAAATTTTGGGCTAAAATCTCAGATGGACTCTATAAAAACTGGTATAAAATCGTAAACTCTCTAAACTCGAAACTAGAAACGTAAAATTAAATTGTTAATTTATTTATTTAGTAAATAATTAGGTAAATAATAAATAACTAAAAAAATAGGTAAAAATATACTGGATGTTACACAAGTCATTATTAAATGAATGAACCAAGGGTGAAAATTATATTTTTGAAGAGCCATATGAAGGAAACTCCACTCAAGCCTATCATAGGATTTCTCAATATCCAGTTTAAGAGCAAAGTTTCCATCTTTATTTCTTGTCTTATTCATAGAATGGAGGATTTCATGAGCCACTATCATGCTATCTGAGATTTGCCTTGAAGGCACAAAAGCATTTTGTAGAGAAGATATTAATTTATTCATTACCCCTCTCATTCTATTCACTATAATATTTGTAATGATCTTATAACTTACATTGCAAAGACTAATAGGTCTATACTGAGTAACTAGTTGAGGATTTTCCTTTTTTGGCAACACAACAATTTGAGTATCATTAAGATTGTGAGGCATTTGACCAGTTATAAAAAACTGAGAGACTAGGTTAAACACATAAGCACTTAAAGTTGTCCATTGTGATTGATAGAAACCAGCACCAAAACCATCAGGTCCTGGTGCCTTATCAATTCCAATAGACCACACTGCTTCTTTAACCTCTTCTTTAGTAACTGGCCTAATCATGAACTGCTTTTCTTCTTCATTTAATTGCATAGTGTGAATTTGTTTAAAATTATCCAGAACAGGTGAAGAAGATTTGCTTTGGTTTTTAAAGAAAAAATAGAACACTTTGCTAATATCATCAGGGTTTGTAATCCAATCCTCAACCTCATTTTTAATGCCATGAATGAAAGAGTATCTCTTCTTATGAGAGGCTAATTTATGAAAATACTTAGTATTAAGGTCCATGCCTTTAATCCAATTACATTTTGCTCTTTGTGACCAAAAACTTTGTTTTTGCTGTAACATACTATTCAAGTGTTGCCTTAGGTTCATTTCCTAGAAGGCATAAGCAGAAGGATTATTAATGATATTTTCTTCTAATTCTTCCAATTGCTTGTAACCCTTTTCAATTTCTCTATTAATGCCATGTAAGTCATTAAGTTTCCAGGTTTTAATTAGAGAAGGCAGGCTTTTACAGGCTGAAACAAAAGAGCCTTGATCCAGTAACTGAGGCCAAATGTGCTTAAGGTTTTGTTTAAAACAATCATTCTGGCCCCAAAAGTTTTCATATTTAAAGGTTTTTGGGGGTTTCTTCCTATCCAAGTTTGTATCTATAAGTAAAGGTTTATGGTCAGAAGTTGAACAAGGAAGGTGGCGTACAGAGGTGTTAGGACAAGTTTGTAACCACAAATTATTCCCACAAGCTCTATCTAACCGTTCACAAATATAATTAGAAAATAATTGCCGATTAGACCAAGTATACATTGGTCCACAGTAGCCTAGGTCTATAAGGTTACAATCAGTTAAGCAATTAGCAAAATCCATAATTCTATCTATAGAAGGAGTATTACCACCTATCTTCTCATGAACCGAAAGTAAAGCATTAAAATCACCTACTATTAACCAAGGTGCATTAATAGTAGAACTCAAATTGCGTAGAAAATCCCATACCTGAAACTGAAGACGGGGGTTGGGGTAGTTGTAAACTGTGGTAAGATTCCAGGCCTGCTGAATCCTGTGGATTACAATCCTAAGGTGGAGAGCCCGATCATTGCCTTGTTGTAGCTCCACCTCAATTTGAGACCTATTCCATAGCACCCAAAATCCACCAGTTTGGGGGTGATTTGGTGGGGGTGCCACAATCAGTCGACTAGTAGTTGGTAGGGTATCTATAACCTCCTCAGAACGCTCCACACTCATCCTTGTGTCCATAATGAGGGCTATCAGAGGTAGATGTTGGACCAGGTATCTTCTTAAAACATTTCTCATTGGCAGGCGGTTCGCTCCTCTAGCATTCCATGTCAGTATCTTCATGGAATCCGGTTGAATTATTGGGAAGCTCACCCCATCTTCTAGCTGCAGCAGTATCCCCCCCCTTCTCCGTTTCCAATAGGATTCGGGTACACATTCATCTGGTCCTCTCTTCCCCAAGGCTGGAAGGATAGGAGGTGGCGGAGCTCTCTGCCATGTGGTGGGAATAGGCGTGTGGCTAAGTACCTGAGAGAGACCGCAGTTGTTCCTGTAAGAAAATATGGTCATAATTGCCCCTAGGGCACGCAACGTAATTTCAAAACTTTTCTTAACATACAAAGTAATTGATCATGCATATCACGTATATATGAAGCACATTAGTTAGAAGACTTACAATACTCCAAAGCTATCTGTGAGTGTGCTGCTATAGTTCGGCAGAGAATTGACAGGCCAAAAGCTTTTGTAACGAAGCGGGAATTGCTTTTACAAAATTGTTGCGCAGTGCAAAATATCTGCACTCGGGAATTCTTTCTGCAAAACAATAAAAGTTAGTTTCAAGCTCTTGAACCTCAACCTTGGTATCCATGGATGATCAGCTTATCAGAAAGAATGCTAGGATATTCTTTATATTTGGCCAAGACGATGGGGCGGCAATTTTCCTCCGAGAGGCAATAGGCGCCCGCAGCTTTATGGTGAGGGGAGGAGATCTTACCTTTCTCTAAGAAAGACTAGAATGATTCAGAAAATATTAACTCAGAAATCGATATTTAAATAGCTCTCTATTGACTTATATATATAGTAGTCAATAGAATCCTAAAGAACATTCTATTAGACTCCATAAAGGAATAAGAATCTAATTCTTATTGCACTAGGAAACTATAATTAAGTCTAGATTCATTCTCTAATTAAGTTAGAACTCAATTAGGAAAATCTAACTTATCAATTCAAGTTTGGGGAGGAGTCGAACTCCTCCCCTCTGTTCATACTGGGCGTGCGCCCATACATTGTTTCCTAGTGGGTCCCGCTTTGGGACCCACTTATAATTCTAAGGCAAATTGAACTCTAAGTTAATTTTGCCATGTGCATATATTAATTCTAAATTAATATATCCTTTCCAATCCAACCTCTATTATATTTGCAAAATATAATATTTAATTGTATTTCCAAAATACAATTAATTAACTAATTAATTCAATTAATAATTCCAAATTATTAATAACTAATTAATCTAATTAATAATTCTAAATTATTAATTGAGCCCCAATCAATTATAATTAATTTCAAATTAATTATAATTTCTTCTATCACAATTAATTCCAAATTAATTGCGATTCCATCTTCAAGGATATTGGATAAGCTGAATCACCACATAGTGTGACCCATAGGGCCTCATTGTATTAAGCAAGTTCTAAACCAGGCAATATGGAATACATAGACGATCCCATTTGCAATATTAATACATGAGGACGTTTGAGAGGTTTCTCAAAGCTAACCCTTTCCGTTGCGAAGTCTGTTGCGCTCCAACGCGACGATGGTAACGTCCATTCATCTGACTGTCTCGAATTCATCTAGGATCGATGATGTGTCTATCCCATTAATACATCCACAGGCGTCTTCAGGGAGTTGCTTGGTTAAGACGATATACTTATGACCATCATAATATATCTCTGCACTGGCCAATGACTTTTCCATAGACACATTAGTGTAGAGTATACATCGATGGGCGTGTCCGGTAGGTTCTTCCATTGTTAGGCAACCAACACTTAAACAACTATGCGCAGTTATGGGAACGTTTTCATTGATTGTCCAACAATCCGTTCCGTGGCTGTGGGATCAGCTCACCTCGTCTAACAGGTATAACCTCCACGCATACTAGTCTTCTGGTTCATTCAGACTCCTTCATCCGAGATGAACCTCGACTAGGGAGAGTTTGGGATAGATGATAACTCACATAGCTCCCACTAACTTGTGATCGGTCATCTATCCGAGGGGACATGTTTGATATCAATACAGACATGAATAAAGATATGACATGCTGAGTGCCTGGTGTAATATAAATATGAAAGTGATACTCAAAGTCAAACAAACAATCATATATTATATTACGTTGACCTGTGTAATTGTAAGAAAATATGGTCATAATTGCCCCTAGGGCACGCAGCGGAATTTCAAAAATTTTCTTAACATACAAAGTAATTGATCATGCATATCACGTATATATTTAAGCACATTAATTAGAAGACTTACAATACTCCAATAGAAAATATAGGAATAGAATCGATATGCCAATCGATGCGGTCTTCGTAATAATCCGGTGTATCTTCTCCTTCGGTGAATGTCGAAGATATCAACAATACTTTGATTATCTGCAAGACAATAAAAGTCAGTTTCCAGCTCCTTGAAACTCAACCTTGGTATCCACGGATGATCAGCTTATCGTAAAGAATGCTAGGATATTCTTTATATTTGGCCAAGAAGATGGGGTGGCAATTTTCCTCCGGTGAGGCTAACTGGTGCGCGGCTATGGTGGAGAGGGGGAGGAGATTTTTCTCTAAGAAAGAATAGAATGATTCAGAAAAGATTGAATGATTATCAATTCAAGTGTGTTGAAAAAGCTCTCTATTGACTCATATATATAGTAGTCAATAGAAGCCTAAAGAACATTCTATTAGACTCCATACATGAATCCTTATATATATTAAAGCAAATTCGAATTCTCTTCATCTAGCATACTCTCAATGCTCTCTTTCCTATGTGGACACATTTTTTTCAACTTAACCAATCGTTGCTTGACATGTGACAACTTTTACTCACCAAACAATCATTCATGTGATGCCATGTGGCAGTTCGGATTTCTTTAATTCAATTAAAATAAAATTGTGAAATTGTTGAATATGGGAATCGAACACGGGTGGCCAATATAGAAGTCAAACACAATTGCCACTCTTCTACACATGATTTGTTATTTTTTATTGATGACATAAGGTAGCGGTAGTTTAAGAATTAAATAAATCGAATCATTTCCAAATTTATACTTCATGTATAACTAAAATTAATATTTACTTAAATAAATTAAATTCTCTAAAAATGAAATATTCATTTAATTTTTTATTAATGAAGATTTAAATATATATTATTCATTTAATTTTTTTATTCATGAAAATTAAATTTATAACTCAATTATTAAGTTATAATAGCCAAAAAGTTATCACCCAATTTGATGACATTATGAAATTTAATTTTTTATTCATGAAAATTAAATTTATAACTCAATTATTAAGTTATAACAGCCAAAAGATTCATTTTTTTGGAAAATCAAATTCTTCAATGAAAATATTCACCCACTTAGACTGGAATTTTATTTCAAATTCAATTTATTAAATTAATTTAAAACTAAAAACATTAATATAATAAAATAATCGTAATATTTTTTTTGTATTTTAAAATTATAATCTATTTGTTAATTAAAACAATTTATTGGAAATAGAATAATTAATTAATTTAAAAACCTTCCCACATATTTACTAAACGTTTTATTAAATTCAATTTCACAAATTTTTGAAGTGATTTAAAAACTTTTACGGGATTTGAAAATTAAAATCACAATTGTGTTCAAAAGTAAAATATTCATTTAATTGTATATTGAAGATTTAAATATACATTATTGAAGTAGGAATTTAAATTAATTGCACCCTTAAAATTGTTATAAACAGAGCCAATTTTAAACATAGCCAATTGAGTTCAAAAGTAATTGTACGCGAAGCATCTTACTAAAAAAAAAAAAAACAAATTGTTTGGAATAGAGCCAATTTTAATTTCAAATTAATTGAATTTGAAAATTTTTGAATTTAACATGCAAAATCAGATGGCGCCTTTGAGTTCAAAATTTGAAATTCAAATTCGAATTTCTGCAATTAACACCATATTTTTTTTTAGAGAAATTATTTTTTTAATAATCGAACCATTACAATTTCATAAGTAACATTACAAATTACATTAAATCAATTATCACAAAATATCAATCTAAATAAGGGAATTATATACACCCAAAATAGAATTTACCTCTATATTAAGTGCTTTGTTCTATCATTTCTTCACCATTTCTTTATCATTTCCAGCATTTCTTCTCCATCTCCAAGTCATTTTGCCCGCACTTCTTCATTTTTCCAGCACTTCCTCATTTTTTCAGCACTTCAATTCTTCCATCACAATGCATCAAAATAAAAAGCATAAGACTACCATGAACATAACATCTACGCCGAAACGAGGCTCAACAACCTGAAATGACATGCCACTTCGTATTCGAATGCAAATAATGTTCTTGGTTGAAATTAACAGTGTTGCCGACAACAAAACTGTGATGAAGTGGTAAGAAACACTTCTGGGTTTGTGATTTATTTCTCTCCAAAATTCATTTATTGTACACTTATTAAATTTAGTTGTGTTTCAGTTCAAAGGAATTCCTGCCCATTCTCAAGATGACTGAATTTTACAAAAGCATAAACATAAGTGCAGTACCGAGGTTAATTTTTTTGTGTCCAACATCAATAGAGATGCGCTTTCTACACAAGTGCAAGAATGCAAACAACCCCGAAATTTTTTACCGACAAGCCATGGTAAAAAGCAGAATGATTAAAATACATTTGCCCATATTGAGAGATCGAAATACTAATCATATTTTTCTATTTTCTGCAGATCGATCTTTTTCAGCACCGAGATTTCACACAGGTTCCTAAACTACTAAGCAAAATAGTATCGCTAGGTCAAACCGATGCTAAATACTGCGAAGTCATTTACAAACTTAAACATAGTTAACATTAGAGAACAATGTAAGATCACACTTTGTGAAATGAGAAATTCAACTGAAGGACGTATCAAACTGAACCAGGGGAGGTCAAACATGTGTGCCTTTGTTAAAAAATATCAGCATGGTCCAATTTACGGTGGTAATTATAATTAATATCAAAAAGTTTTGTGAAGTTCATGAAACTCCAAAACCTTATAAAGGCAAGATTACATGTACGAAATGCATGTGCGACTTTGAAGTGAACATCCTCACATCATGGGACTATTACGACATTTTTCTACAGTTCAAATCTATCTAACGAACGTGCAATGACTTCTAAATCCCATGTTGAAAGTCAGTATCATTACATTTCTATTTGTTTTCGAATTATGTTTAGTTCAGTTTCGCTGCATTATTGTAACAGTGTTCTCATTTTTATTTCAATATGATATTGTAATCGCAATTTCGTAAACTTGAATAAACTCATTTACTTTTATACAATACAGGAATTTTGATTTTTTTTTTGTTTGAGGGAAAAATAGACTTTCATTAAAAAAAGCCAACAAGCAGGGAGCCATAGCTCGAGTTACATCAGTTCAAGCACTAAAACAGAAAAAAGAAACAACCTGAAAGTCGAGTTAATTACAGGAATTTTGATTTGAACAAACATGTAATCCACAAATTAGGCGCTGCAAATTACGAGTTTATTCACGTAAAAGAAAAAAGTGACAGATCTTAAAAACAAAAACCCAGGACAATGACATGCAATTTATAACACCGAAAATTGACATTCAAATTAAAACATAAGTAACATTTAAAAGAATAACTCACATCCAGGAAAGTTGATTTCACAACCCTAAACAATATGGCAAAAGTCACTTTTTATGGTTATTTTCACTAAAATCTTCAGCTACAATCATTTCACAACCTATATGCCTAAAAAATATAGATTTATTACCAATCTCATTGTTTTCCCAGTGAACTAATACCTAAAGAATATGATCTGCACAATCTTTGCAGAACCAGCCCTATTTCAGCAGTATAAAATCAATTCACAAACTGCAGAATTGTTCATATGCGAAAATCCTAAACATAAAACCCTCCCAGCAAAAATGCACCTTTGGCTCCACAGAAAGGGAAAACCGCAGGAAGGCTGGATCCATGCAAAATCTGGCCCCGTGCTCACAAGCGCAAGAAAGGAGAGGCTACCCAGTGGTGCGACTTACCACTCGAAATTCAATTCAAGATCATGTTTAGTGCTGATGTAGATGACGTGGACACATGTGGAAGAGTCATGCTAACGTAATTTCAATCCATTCTTAACCATATTTTCTTGAACTGTTGTATTTTTTACGTGCAAAAACTCATAATATCAAACATAATTAATCACTTCAATAATATATTTTAATCTTTTCAGCCACCCATTGTTCAAGCGAATCAATGAGGAACCAAGGTTTTACAAGGTTCTCAATTTCTCAGCCATTCCACGTAACACATGGAGGCACCCAAAATCCTGTGAGCAGGATTTGCTAGACAAGTGTTATGAGGCAGAAAACCCACGCTCATTTTATCGTTTGCTGATTGTAAGTCAAACAACATACAAAATAGTTTGATGGGCGGAGGTCGCGTGACGGCCGTTTGTATAATCTTCCCATGTGTAGTGAAGTTGCAGCGCTTACAGTTGGTATGAATAGTTTTTAGTACTATTTTTATCCCGTGTATATTTCCGTGTGATGTGTTCTATGCATATTCTTTATACAACGAGTTTATGTTTTAAATTTTTGTTTTGTTAACAGATGGAGATGAATTTGACTTGGATAATCGTGACATTATAATTGAAGAGTGTAGTGGGGATTTAAAGCGTATTAATGAGTTGCATCCACTCTATATTCCAGCGCAGTATCCACTTTTGTTTCCTTATGGAGAGGATGGATTTCACACGGAATTAAAGCACACAGATAAATCAACTGGAGTCTGTAACAGTGTGACCATCAAACAATTCCTTTCGTATAGGATTTTTGACCGTGAGGAAGAAGCCCCTACAATACTGATGAGTCGAAAGTTGTTCCAGCAGTTTTTAGTTGATGGTTATATGATGATGGAGACACAGAGACTTGGTTTCATCATACGTAACCAGCCATTATTGAGGGCATCTAATTACAAGTCAATTCAGGATACCATTCGTAGAGGAGACATTGATCCTGATGATCCTGCTGGAAATGTTGGCAAGCGTTTCGTTCTGCCTTCCACCTTTGTCGGTGGACCTAAATATATGGTCCAGAATTTTCAGGACACTATGGACATCTGTAGGTATCTCAGGTATCCAGAACTATTCATCACTTTTCACATGTAACCCAAAATGACCAGAGATTACCCGATTTGTTGACCCTAAAGGTTTGAGACCGGAAGATAAACCAGATATCCTTTTTCGTGTGTTCAAGATGAAGTTGGATGAGCTTATAAAAGATTTAAAGACTAAAGATATTTTTGGAAAGTGCATCGCTGGTAATTTTTATTTTGTATTATTAATATTTGAGAATTTTCATTTTCTTAATCTATATTATAGTTGTATTTAACTAACTTTGTTTGTTTGCATTGTAAGAAGCGTGGTCTTCCTCATGCTCACATCCTCCTCTGGACAGACAAGGATGATAGGTCGAATAATGTGAGTGAAATAGACAATGTCATCAGTGTTGAGATCCCCGACAGAGAACTCCAGCCGGAGTTATACGATGTTGTTTCTGAGTACATGGTGCATGGTCCGTGTGGGCCTCTAAACCAAAAGTCGTCGTGTATGGATCAAAATAAGAGAAAGTGTACCAAAAAATTTCCCAAGTCATTCAATGAGCGGACTACATTTGATTCTAATGGGTACCCTGTTTATCGAAGGCGTGATGATGGTAGGACTATCGACAAGAACGGGGTTAAGGTCGATAACAGGTATTACTCTTAATTGTTTTTTTTTTTTTTTTGTACAAATTTAACACACATTGCACCTACAACAAAATTCCTCTCATTTTGAGTATTAGCTTACCCTTATCTAATTAATATCCTGCTTATAGGTACATTGTACCGTACAATCCGTATCTTTTGATGAAGTATAAGGCTCACATCAATGTTGAGTGGTGCAATGCGACGAATTCAATCAAGTACCTCTTTAAATATGTAAACAAGGGTGCAGATCGTGCCGGTGCTTCTATCATTGTAGACAACGAGGTTAAGGACTACGTTGATTGTCGTTACATATCTGCATGCGAGGCCGTATGGCGTATTCTTGGCTATGACATTCATTATCGTGATTCGGTTGTGGAGCGGTTGCCATTTCATTTGGAAGGAGAGCATAACATGGTGTTCAAGGATGGCGACTATATTGAGGATTTGGTGGATAAGCAGACTGTTGCCCAGTCTAAATTCATAAGGTGGATGGAGTACAATAGGGATCATCCAGAGACCCGTAAACATCTTTATGCAGAGTTTCTGTCCCACTATGTCTGGTTGAAAAAACCTCGTGTTTGGAAGGAGAGAGCGTATAAGACCAACAAGATTGGGAGGATTCATCATGTTCCCCCGAGTGCTGGCCTCGTGTATCATCTCAGGATCATGTTGAACCATATTAGGGGTGCGACATACTTTGCGGATTTGAGGACTGTGGATAATGTTGTTCATGAGACTTATCGAGATGCTTGCTACGCGATGGGTCTGTTGGATGATGATAAGGAATACATAGCCGCTATCACGGAGGCACATCAGTGGGCTGGCGGACATTATCTGCGCCAGCTGTTCTGCATTCTACTCATGTCGAACAACATGTCTATTCTCAATCATGTCTGGGAAAGTACTTGGCATTACCTTTCCGATGATATCTTATATACTGTGCGAGAAAACACCGATAATCCAGGTACTTTTTTAAGGTTGTTATATTCCTTGCACATTGATTACTCTCATAGTTCGTTCAATGTATTTTGTGTTGACTCTTTTAATAAGAAAAACTCTTAATTTATTTTACTAAACTGCAACTGTACTTTCAGATTTGCAGATGACATATGAAGAGATACAAAACGTGACTCTCCAGGAGATGGAAAAATTACTCCAGCGCAATGGTTGTACTTTGGGTCAGTATGAGGGTATGCGCAAGCCGGGCAACACACTTTTCCAGACTACTATGAATAGTCTTATAGCCGAGGAGTTGTGCTATGATGTTGTTGAGATGCAGGAGGAGCACAATAGACTGTATATATGCCTGGCGGATGAGCAGAGGACTGTATACCACACTATTATGGATGCCATTTCTTCGAAGGTTAAATTTAACGGTAGTTACAAATAATTAGATTTAAAACATTTTGTATGTCTAATTTCAATTTTTCTGTACATTTTTCCCCAGACTGGTGGATCTCATGTTGATGTCGAGAGCATCCGAGAGTTCGTCGAGTGGTTGTTGATTGTAGGTGATGGAGTCGTTGGAGGTCCTAATGATGGTGAGGCTGAGTTTACTCTACCTGATGACATTGTTATTCGGAATGCACATGATCCGATACATGCTATAGTTGATAGCACATATACTTCTCTTTTGGACCACGTCGGAGATGGTGCTTATTTCCAGTACAGGGCTATACTTGCTCCTACAAATGAAGTGGTTGAGGAGATCAATAATCATGTCATGTCTTTGTTCCCAGGGGATTCGACAGTATACATGAGTTCAGATAGCATATGCCCTGATGAGAATGATATTGTTAACTTCGAGGATGTTTATTCTGTCGAATTTCTTAATACTATAAGGGCATCGAGTCTCCCAAATCACATTATAAGGCTTAAGGTTGGTTGTCCTATTATGCTTCTTATGAACATTGACCAGTCTGCACAGTTGTGCAATGGTACGAGGCTTATTGTGTCCGGACTGAAACTTCATGTTATAGAGGCCAGGATGATGTCCGGGAGTAATGCTGGTAATAGGGTTTACATACCCCGTATGGTTCTGTCATCTTCTGATCAGACAAACTTCCCTATTCGATTCCAGAGGAGACAGTTCCCTATAGTCGTGAGCTATGCTATGACTGTTAACAAGAGTCAAGGTCAATCCTTGGCTAATGTTGGACTTTATCTTCCAAGGCCTGTCTTCAGTCACGGCCAGTTGTACGTGGCCTTCTCTAGGGTTACCAACAAAAAAGAACTTAAGGTCTTAGTCCTTGATGATGATGGAAAACCGACCAACATTACTACTAATGTCGTTTACAAAGAAGTACGCTGCAATCTCTGAGGTAACTTTTCACCTCTATTGTGTATTTGTATTTTTATGTCAATTACCTTTTTCAATTTATAAATATATTTATTCTTTTTATTTATATTATTTAATTTATTCATGCTTTCGTACTTATTAAGTTACATTATTTTATATTTTTTGCAGGTAGTTTCGCTCCTGAGGATTTGCAAAGTGTCAGCTTTGCGTGGCACCTCCCCCTCATCTCCCCCCCCCCCCCCCGATGGAAGGACACGGGGAATTGTCGTTATATTATATTTATTCCTCTTTTTTCTTTCTTATCGAAGTGTATGTGACATCATGGCGACTAATTTTAAATTATACATAGATTTGTAGTGTTTTTATTGTGTTCTTAATTTAACACATATGTGGTCCGTGGCGTTGCCACGGGTTTGTACTAGTATATATTAAAGCAAATTCGAATTCTCTTCATCTAGCATACTCTCAATGCTCTCTTTCCTATGTGGACACATTTTTTTCAACTTAACCAATCGTTGCTTGACATGTGACAACTTTTACTCACCAAACAATCATTCATGTGATGCCATGTGGCAGTTCGGATTTCTTTAATTCAATTAAAATAAAATTGTGAAATTGTTGAATATGGGAATCGAACACGGGTGGCCAATATAGAAGTCAAACACAATTGCCACTCTTCTACACATGATTTGTTATTTTTTATTGATGACATAAGGTAGCGGTAGTTTAAGAATTAAATAAATCGAATCATTTCCAAATTTATACTTCATGTATAACTAAAATTAATATTTACTTAAATAAATTAAATTCTCTAAAAATGAAATATTCATTTAATTTTTTATTAATGAAGATTTAAATATATATTATTCATTTAATTTTTTTATTCATGAAAATTAAATTTATAACTCAATTATTAAGTTATAATAGCCAAAAAGTTATCACCCAATTTGATGACATTATGAAATTTAATTTTTTATTCATGAAAATTAAATTTATAACTCAATTATTAAGTTATAACAGCCAAAAGATTCATTTTTTTGGAAAATCAAATTCTTCAATGAAAATATTCACCCACTTAGACTGGAATTTTATTTCAAATTCAATTTATTAAATTAATTTAAAACTAAAAACATTAATATAATAAAATAATCGTAATATTTTTTTTGTATTTTAAAATTATAATCTATTTGTTAATTAAAACAATTTATTGGAAATAGAATAATTAATTAATTTGAAAACCTTCCCACATATTTACTAAACGTTTTATTAAATTCAATTTCACAAATTTTTGAAGTGATTTAAAAACTTTTACGGGATTTGAAAATTAAAATCACAATTGTGTTCAAAAGTAAAATATTCATTTAATTGTATATTGAAGATTTAAATATACATTATTTATTTTATAATTCAATTATTAAGTTATAATACCCAAAAATTTATCGCCCAATTTGATGACATTATGAAATTTAATTTTTTTTCGAAAATTAAATACTTCAATTAAAATATTCACCCACTTAGACGGGAATTTTAATTCAAATTCAATTTACTAAACAAATTTAAAACTAAAAACATTAATAGGATGAAACAATCGTAATAAATTTTTTGATACATTTGATTTTTGGAGTAGGAACTTAAATTAATTGCACCCTTAAAATTGTTATAAACAGAGCCAATTTTAAACATAGCCAATTGAGTTTAAAACTAATTATACGCGAAGCATCTTACTAAAAAAAATAAAAAATTGTTTGGAATAGAGCCAATTTTAATTTCAAATTAATTGAATTTGAAAACTTTTGAATTTAACATGCAAAATCAGATGGCGCCTTTGAGTTCAAAATTTGAAATTCAAATTCGAATTTCTGCAATTAACACCATTTTTTTTTAGAGATTTTTTTTTTTTTTAATAATCGAACCATTACAATTTCACAAGTAACATTACAAATTACATTAAATCAATTATCACAGAATATCAATCTAAATAAGGGAATTATATACACCCAAAATAGAATTTACCTCTATATTAAGTGCTTTGTTCTATCATTTCTTCACCATTTCTTTATCATTTCCAGCATTTCTTCTCCATCTCCAAGTCATTTTGCCCGCACTTCTTCATTTTTCCAGCACTTCCTCATTTTTTTCAGCACTTCTTCCATCACAATGCATCAAAATAAAAAGCATAAGACTACCATGAACATAACATCTACGCCGAAACGAGGCTCAACAACCTGGAATGACATGCCACTTCGTATTCGAATGCAAATAATGTTCTTGGTTGCAATTAACTGTGTTGCCGACAGCAAAACTGTGATGAAGTGGTAAGAAACACTTCTGGGTTTGTGATTTATTTCTCTCCGAAATTCGTTTATTGTACACTTATTAAATTTAGTTGTGTTTCAGTTCAAAGGAATTCCTGCCCATTTTCAAGATGACTGAATTTTACAAAAGCCTAAACATAAGTGCAGTACCGAGGTTAATTTTTTTGTGTCCAACATCAATAGAGATGCGTTTTCTACACAAGTGCAAGAATGCAAACAACCCAAAAAAATTTTACCGACAAGTCATGGTAAAAAGCAGAATGATTAAAATACATTTGCCCATATTGAGAGATCGAAATACTAATCAAAATTCTCTATTTCCTGCAGATCGATCTTTTTCAGCAACGAGATTTCACACAGGTTCCTAAACTACTAAGCAAAATAGTATCACTAGGTCATACCGATGCTAAATACTGCGAAGTCATTTACAAACTTTTCTCAAGCATAGTTCACCTTAGAGAACAACGTAAGATCACACTATGTGAAATGAGAAATTCAACTGAAGGACGTATCAAACTGAACCAGGGGAGGTCAAACATGTGTGCCTTTGTTAAAAAATATCAGCATGGTCCAATTTACGGTGATAATTATAATTAATATCAAAAAGTTTTGTGAAGTTCATGAAACTCCAAAACCTTATGAAGGCAAGATTACATTTACGAACTGCATGTGCGACTTTGAAGTGAACATCCTCACATCATGGGACTATTACGACATTTTTCTACAGTTCAAATCTATCTAACGAACGTGCAATGACTTCTAAATCCCATGTTGAAAGTCAGTATCATTACATTTCTATTTGTTTTCGAATTATGTTTAGTTCAGTTTCGCTGCATTATTGTAAACTTGAATAAACTCATTTACTTTTATACAATACAGGAATTTTAATTTTTTTTGTTTGAGGGAAAAAAAGACTTTCATTAAAAAAAGCCAACAAGCAGGGAGCCATAGCTCGAGTTACACAAGTTCAAGCACTAAAACAGAAAAAAGCAACAGCCTGAAAGTCGAGTTACAAGAATTTTGATTTGAACAAGCATGTAATCTACAAATTAGGCGCTGCAAATTATGAGTTTATTCTCGTAAAAGAAAAAAGTGACAGATCTTAAAAACAAAAACCCAGGACAATGACATGCAATTTATAATACGGAAAATTGACATTCAAATTAAAACATAAGTAACATTTAAAAGAATAACTCACATCCAGGAAAGTTGATTTCACAACCCTAAACAATATGGCAAAAGTCAATTTTTATGGTTATTTTCACTAAAATCTTCAGCTACAATCATTTCACAACCTATATGCCTAAAAAATATAGATTTATTACCAATCTCATTGTTTTCCCAGTGAACTAATACCTAAAGAATATGATCTGCACAATCTTTGCAGAACCAGCCCTATTTCAGCAGTATAAAATCAATTCACAAACTGCAGAATTGTTCATGTGCGAAAATCCTAAACCTAAAACCCTCCCAGCAAAAATGCACCTTTGGCTCCACAGAAAGGGAAAACCGCAGGAAGGCTGGATCCATGCAAAAATATGGCCCCGTGCTCACAAGCGCAAGAATGGAGAGGCTACCCAGTGGTGCGACTTACCACTCGAAATTCAATTCAAGATCATGTTTAGTGCTGCTGTAGATGACGTGGATACATGTGGAAGATTCATGCTAACGTAATTTCAATCCACTCTTAACCATATTTTCATGAACTGTTGTATTTTTTACGTGCAAAAACTCATAATATCAAACATAACTAATCGCTGCAATAATATATTTTAATCTTTTCAGCCACCCACTGTTCAAGCGAATCAATGAGGAACCAAGGTTTTACAAGGTGCTCAATTTCTCAGCCATTCCACGTAACACATGGAGGCACCCAAAATCCTGCGAGCAGGATTTGCTAGACAACTGTTACGAGGAAGAAAACCCACACTCATTTTACCGTTTACTGATTGTAAGTCAAACAACATACAAAATAGTTTGATTGGCGGAGGTCGCGTGACGGCCGTTGTATAACCTTCCCATGTGTAGTGAAGTTGCAGCGCTTACAGTTGGTATGAATAGTTTTTAGTACTATTTTTGTCACGTGTATATTTCCGTGTGATGTGTTCTATGCATATTGTTTATACAACGAGTTTATGTTTTTTATTTTTGTTTTGGTAACAGATGGAGATGAATTTGACTTGGATAATCGTGACATTATAATTGAAGAGTGTAGTGGGGATTTAAAGCGTATTAATGAGTTGCATCCACTCTATATTCCAGCGCAGTATCCACTTTTGTTTCCTTATGGAGAGGATGGATTTCACACGGAATTAAAGCACACAGATAAATCAACTGAAGTCTGTAACAGTGTGACCAACAAACAGTTCCTTTCGTATAGGATTTTTGACCGTGAGGAAGAAGCCCCTACAATACTGATGAGTCAAAAGTTGTTCCAGCAGTTTTTAGTTGATGGTTATATGATGATGGAGACACAGAGACTTGGTTTCATCATACGTAACCAACCATTATTGAGGGCTTCTAATTACAAGTCAATTCAGGATGCCATTCGTAGAGGAGACATTGATCCTGATGATCCTGCTGGAAATGTTGGCAAGCGTTTCGTTCTGCCTTCCACCTTTGTCGGTGGACCTAGATATATGGTCCAGAATTTTCAGGACACTATGGCCGTCTGTAGGTATCTTAGGTATCCAGAACTATTCATCACTTTCACATGTAACCCAAAATGGCCATAGATTACTCGATTTGTTGGCCCTAAAGGTTTGAGACCGGAAGATAAACCAGATATCCTTTTTCATGTGTTCAAGATGAAGTTGGATGAGCTTATAAAAGATTTAAAGACTAAAGATATTTTTGGAAAGTGCATCGCTGGTAATTTTTATTTTGTATTAATAATATTTGAGAATTTTCATTTTCTTAATCTATATTATAGTTGTATTTAACTAACTTTGTTTGTTTGCATTGTAGTTGTCTATACTATAGAGTTTCAGAAGCGTGGTCTTCCTCATGCTCACATCCTGCTCTGGACAGACAAGGATGATAGGTCGAATAATGTGAGTGAAATAGACAATGTCATCAGTGTTGAGATCCCCGATAGAGAACTCCAGCCGCAGTTATACGATGCTGTTTCTGAGTACATGGTGCATGGTCTGTGTGGGCCTCTAAACCAAAAGTCGTCGTGTATGGATCAAAATATGAGAAAGTGTACCAAAAAAATTCCCAAGTCATTCAATGAGCGGGCTACATTTGATTCTAATCGGTACCCTGTTTATCGAAGGCGTGATGATGGTAGGACTATCAACAAGAACAGGGTTAAGGTCGATAACAGGTATTACTCTTAATTGTTTCTGTTTTGTACAAATTTAACACACATTGCACCTACAACAAAATTCCTCTCATTTTGAGTATTAGTTTACCCTTATCTAATTAATATCCTGCTTATAGGTACATTGTACCGTACAATCCGTATCTTTTGATGAAGTATAAGTCTCACATCAATGTTGAGTGGTGCAATGCGACGAATTCAATCAAGTACCTCTTTAAATATGTAAACAAGGGTGCAGAGCGTGCCGGTGCTTCTGTCATTGTAGACAATGAGGTTAAGGACTACGTTGATTGTCGTTACATCTCTGCATGCGAGGCCGTGTGGCGTATTCTTGGCTATGACATTCATTATCGTGATTCGGCTATGGAGCGGTTGCCATTTCATTTGGAAGGAGAGCATAACATGGTGTTCAAGGATGGCGACTATATTGAGGATTTGGTGGATAAGCAGACTGTTGCCCAGTCTAAATTCTAAGGTGGATGGAGTACAATAGGGATCATCCAGAGACCCGTAAATATCTTTATGCAGAGTTTCTGTCCCACTATGTCTGGTTGAAAAAACCTCGTGTTTGGAAGGAGAGAGCGTATAAGACCAACAAGATTGGGAGGATTCATCATGTTCCCCCGAGTGCTGGCCCCGTGTATCATCTCAGGATCATGTTGAACCATATTAGGGGTGCGACATGCTTTGCGGATTTGAGGACTGTGGATAATGTTGTTCATGAGACTTATCGAGATGCTTGCTACGCGATGGGTTTCTTGGATGATGATAAGGAATACATAGCCGCTATCACAGAGGCACATCAGTGGGCTGGCGGACATTATCTGCGCCAGCTGTTCTGCATTCTACTCATGTCGAACAACATGTCTATTCCCAATCATGTCTGGGAAAGTACTTGGCAATACCTTTCCGATGATATCTTATATACTGTGCGAGAAAACACCGATAATCCAGGTCCTTTTTTTAAGGTTGTTATATTCCTTGCGCATTGATTACTCTCATAGTCCCTTCAATGTATTTTGTGTTGACTCTTTTAATAAGAAAAACTCTTGATTTATTTTACTAAATTGCAACTCTACTTTCAGATTTGCAGATGACATATGAAGAGATACAAAACGTGACTCTCCAGGAGATGGAAAAATTGCTGCAGCGCAATGGTTGTACTTTGGGTCAGTATGAGGGTATGCGCAAGCCGGGCTACACACTTTTCCAGACTACTATGAATAGTCTTATAGCCGAGGAGTTGTGCTATGATGTTGTTGAGATGCAGAAGGAGCACAATAGACTGTATATATGCCTGGCGGATGAGCAGAGGACTGTATACCACACTATTATGGATGCCATCTCTTCGAACGCCGGTGGCGTTTTCTTCCTGTATGGTTATGGTGGAACAGGAAAGACATTCCTGTGGAAGACCCTTTGCTCTGCTATACGGGGAAGACGTGAGATTGTTCTTCCCGTGGCTTCAAGTGGTATTGCCTCTCTACTTTTTCCCGGGGGTCGTACTGCTCATTCTAGATTTGGTATACCATTGCAGGTTGATGAGACATCTATGTGCGGTAAGATATCTCCCGGCAGTGAGGTTGCGGGCTTGCTAATGAAAACCAAGCTCATTATATGGGATGAGGCTCCAATGATGAATAAGTATTGCTTTAAAGCATTGGATCGAAGCTTACGAAATGTCAGACGGAGTCCGGATGGTTCGCCTTCTTCTAAGCGTTTCGGTGGTATGGTTGTTGTTTTTTGGGGTGACTTTAGACAGATACTACCTGTTATTCCCAATGGTAGCCGACATGACGTTGTGCATGCCTCTCTGTGCTCGAGCAGGAGAATATGGGATTCTTGCAAGGTTCTTAAGCTTACCAAGAACATGCGTTTGCAGGTATGTTGTTCGAAAATTTTTCATTGGTTAAATTTAACGGTAGTTACAACTAATTAGATTTAAAACATTTTGTATGTCTAATTTCAATTTTTCTGTACATTTTTCCCCAGACTGGTGGATCTCATGTTGATGTCGAGAGCATCCGAGAGTTCGCCGAGTGGTTGTTGATTGTAGGTGATGGAGTCGTTGGAGGTCCTAATGATGGTGAGGCTGAGTTTACTCTACCTGATGACATTGTTATTCGGAATGCACATGATCCGATACAAGCTATAGTTGATAGCACATATACTTCTCTTTTGGACCATGTCGGAGATGATGCTTATTTCCAGTACAGGGCTATACTTGCTCCTACAAATGAAGTGGTTGAGGAGATCAATAATCATGTCATGTCTTTGTTCCCAGGGGATTCGACAGTATACATGAGTTCAGATAGCATATGCCCTGATGAGAATGATATTGTTAACTTCGAGGATGTTTATTCTGTCGAATTTCTTAATACTATAAGGGCATCGAGTCTCCCAAATCACATTATAAGGCTTAAGGTTGGTTGTCCTATTATGCTTCTTATGAACATTGACCAGTCTGCACAGTTGTGCAATGGTACGAGGCTTATTGTGTCCGGACTGAAACTTCATGTTATAGAGGCCAGGATGATGTCCGGGAGTAATGCTGGTAATAGGGTTTACATACCCCGTATGATACTGTCATCTTCTGATCAGACAAACTTCCCTATTCGATTCCAGAGGAGACAGTTCCCTATAGCCGTGAGCTATGCTATGACTGTTAACAAGAGTCAAGGTCAATCCTTGGCTAATGTTGGACTTTATCTTCCAAGGCCTGTCTTCAGTCACGACCAGTTGTACGTGGCCTTCTCTAGGGTTACCAACAAAAAAGAACTTAAGGTCTTAGGCGTTGATGATGATGGAAAACCGACCAACATTACTACTAATGTCGTTTACAAAGAAGTACCCTGCAATCTCTAAGGTAACTTTTCACCTCTATTGTGTATTTGTATTTTTATGTCAATTACCTTTTTCAATTTATAAATATATTTATTCTTTTTATTTATATTATTTTATATTTTTTGCAGGTAGTTTCGCTCCTGAGGATTTGCAACGTGTCAGCTTTGCGTGGCACCTCCCCCTCATCTCCCCCCACCCCCCGATGGAAGGACGCGGGGAATTGTCGTTATCTTATATTTATTACTCTTTTTTCTTTCTTATCGAAGTGTATGTGACATCATGGTGACTAATTTTAAATTATATATAGATTTGTAGTGTTTTTATTGTGTTCCTAATTTAACACATATGTGGTTCGTGGCAACGCCACGGGTTTGTACTAGTAAGAATCTAATTATTATTGCACTAGGACACCATAATTTAGTCTAGATTCATTCTCTAATTGAATTAAAATTCAACTAGGAAAATCTAACTTATCCATTCAAGATTTGGGGGGGAGTCAAACTCCTCCCCTAATGTTCACACTGGCGCGCGCGCCTATGGGGTCTCCTAGTGGGTCCCGCTTTGGGACCCACTTATAATTCTAATGCAAATTGAACTCTAAGTTAATTTTTCCATGTGCATATATTAATTCTAAATTAATATATCCTTTCCAATCCAACCTTTATTATATTTCCAAAATATAATATTTAATTGTATTTCTAAAATACAATTAATTAATTAATTAATTAATTAATTAATTCAATTAATAATTCCAAATTATTAATAATTAATTAATCCAATTAATAATTCCAAATTATTAATAATTAATTAATCCAATTAATAATTCCAAATTATAAACTGAGCCTCAATCAATTATAATTAATTTCAAATTAATTATAATTCTTTCTATCACAATTAATTCCAAATTAATTGCGATTCCATCTTCAAGGATATTTGACAAGTTGAATCACCACATAGTGTGACCCATAGGGCCTCATTGTATTAAGCAAGTTCTAAACCAGGCAATATGGAATTCCTAGACGATTCCATTTGCAATATTAATACATGAGGATGTTTGAGAGGTTTCTCAAAGCTTACCCTTTCCGTTGTGAAGTCTGTTGCGCTCCAACGCGGCGATGGTAACGTCCCTTCATCTGACTGTCTCGAATGCATCTAGGATCGATGATGTGTCTATCCCAATAATACATTCACGGGCGTCTTCAGTGAGTTGCTTGGTTAAGATGATATACTTATGACCATCATAATATATCTCTTTCTGCATCGGCCGATGACTTTACCAACGCAACTGTGAACGACTTGAGCAGTACTCTCCATGTGCTACACATGAGAGATGAATCCTTCCTAGAATCACTTATCATCCCCATTTGTAAATAGCCATAATCCTGGATCGTGTCTTAGGTCAGCTGCTTATTCAGAGCTGACATCGACGGGTCAACCAAGGATATGGAGCAACAAATGTGATGATAAAGTCCTGTAAGTTCTAAGGACGACTGGCATCACTTCGACAACTTTTCGGTTCCCATAGACACATTAGTGTAGAGTATACATCGATGGGAATATCCGGTGGGTTCTTCCATTGTTCGGCAATCAGCCCTTGAACAACTATGCGCAGTTATAGGAACGTTTCCATTGATTTTCTAACAATCCGTTCCGTGGCTGTGGGATCAGCTCACACCTCGTCTAACGGGTATAACCTCCACGCATATTAGTCTCCTGGTTCATTCAGACCCCTTCATCCGAGATGAACCTTGACTAGTGAGATTTTAGGATAGATGATAACTCACATAGCTCCCACTAACTTGTGATCGGTCATCTATCCAAGGGGACATGTTTGATATCAATACAGACAGGAATAAAGATATGACATGATGAATGCCCAATGTAATATAAATATGAAAGCGATACTCAATGTCAAACAAACAATCATATATTATATTACGTTGACCTGTGTAATAGTGCATATATGCTCTTAATAAAGGCTGTCTCTAGGACATATACACTACCACTTGGACTAGAGCCAGTCACCTTTATGCTTAACGCCCAGATTAACATAATGTCTATGGTGTGCTTCCACCGATAAGACCTTGGTGAAAGGATTTGCCACGTTGTCCGTAGTTGAGACGCGTTCTATACTAACTCCTCCTCTATTAACAATTTCACATATAACGTGATATTTTCTAAGTACATGTTTGTTCTTGTTTGTAGATCTAGGCTCCTTGGCTTGAGCGACGGCGCCCGTATTGTCACAATAATCGTTATTGGACCAGGAGCAGGAACAACCCTCAATTCCTTCAAGAACTCTGAAATCCAGACAGCTTCTTTCGATGCTTCTGATGCAGCAATGTACTCGGTCTCTTTGGCAGAGTCAGCAATTGTGGCTTGCTTTGAACTCTTCCAACAGACAGCTCCTCCGTTCAATTTGAATACGTATCCTGTCTGTGACTTAAAGTCATCGGGATCTGATTCAAATCCAGCGTCGACATAACCAGACATCTTTAATTCTGGTTCACCAAGAACATATCTTTAGTCCGTCTAAGGTACTTCAGAATGTTCTTTACAGCAACCCAGTGAGGTACTCTTGGATTCTGTTGGTGTCGACAAGTGACACTAAGCGCATATGCCACATCGGGCCTTGTGCAATTCATTGCATACATTATTGACCCTACTGCCGAAGCATAGGGCACTCGACTCATGACCTGTCTTTCTTCATCAGTTTTAGGAATATCCTTAACTGAAAGCACGATCCCATGCCTAGCTGGGAGATAGCCCATCTTTGAGTCGTCCATCTTATAACGCTTTAGTATTTTGTCGATATAGGTGGCATGTGTCAATCCCAACATCCTCTTGGATCTATCTCTATGGATCTTGATCCCTAGGATGTAGTTCGCTTCACCCAAGTCCTTCATTGAGAAGGTTCTTGATAACCAAACTTTAGTCTCTTCTAGTATAGAGACATTGTTTCCCATGATCAAAATGTCATCTACATAAATGATCATGAAAATGACTCCCTTGTCGTTGTGCCTCATGTAGACACAGTGATATTCAACGCTTCTGATGAAGTCAAACGATTTGACAGCTTCATCAAAATGGATATTCCAGCTCCTAGGCGCTTGCTTTAGCCCATAGATGGATCTATGTAATTTGCATACAGCTGTTGGCCTGGTTTTACTAATAAAACCTTCTGGCTGTACCATATAGACCTCTTTCTCAAGGTTGCCATTGAGGAAGGCAGTCTTTACATCCATCTGCCAGATTTCATAATCATAGTAGACAACTATAACAAGTAGAATCTAATAGACTTCAATTTCACTACCGGTGAAAAGGTTTCATCGTAATCGATGCCATACTTTTGTGTGTAGCCTTTCGCAACAAGCCTAGATTTGTGCGTTTGTACCTTGCCTTTGGCATCTGTCTTTCGTTTAAAGACCCATTTTCACCCAATAGGTCTAACCCCTTGGGGCAAGTCTACCAAGTTCCAAACTTGGTTCAGGTACATGGAGTATATTTCCAATTCCATGGCCTCTTGCCATTTGTCTGAGTCAATGTCATGCATTGCCTCTTTGTAGGTCTCGGGATCTTCCCGATCTGTTAACCCAATATCAAGTTCACTAATGTCCTCGATCATTAGGCTCTGCTGCTGAGGTCCCCTAGGGATCCTCTTCGACCTACGGAGCTCGACCGGAGCTTCATTGTCTGATGCTTTTCTTTTCTGACTTCGTGTAACACGAACATTATCAGTGGGAATAACAGCTGGTCGCGTGCTACAACCCCGTTCTCTAACGGCAGGCTGTTGTTGTGCAACTTGTTGCACAGGTTGGTTGACAACGGGTTCAGTTGGTGTGGTTTCTACTGTTGATCCAATCACAGGACTCCCACTGAATATGACATGCCTAGCAAGTGTCATATCATTACCCTTGTCTACTTCAAAAGCTCCCACTGAACTTGAGTCCAACTCATGTTCGCGCGTGTCAAAGTCTTGAATTTCTTCAATCTCTATCATGTCATCTAACCTCTCTTCTTCGAGGTATTCATCTTCTAAAAACTTCACGTTTCTAGACACGATCACCTTGTGATCTTCAGCATGATAGAATTCATAGCCTCTCGTCTGACGAGGATAGCCTATGAAATAAACTTTGACACCCTTTGCATCTAACTTATCAGCGAGTAATAGTTTGACTATCGCAGGACAGCCCCAAGGTCTAAGATAGCTAATGAAGGCTTCTTCCCTTTCCATAACTCATAAGGAGTTTTCTCCACTGATTTAGATGGTACACGATTCAGAATGTAGATTGCAGTTTGTAGCGCGTATCCCCATAAATATTTTGGAAGAGTAGAGAATCCAATCATTGATCTTACCATGTCCAACAAGGTTCGATTTCTTCTCTCGGACACACCATTCAGTTGTGGTGTTCCAGGAGGAGTCCATTGCGATTGAATTCCATTCTCCTTCAAGTAGTCGATAAATTCTTCACTAAGGTATTCACCTCCTCGATCCGATCGAAGAGTGACTATCCTTAGGTTCAATTCATTCTCGACTTCATTCCTAAACTCCTTGAATTTCTCAAAGGTCTCAGATTTATTCGTCATAAGATAAATATATCCATACCTTGAGAAATTGTCAGTAAAGGTAACAAAGTAAGAATAACCTCCACGGGCTTGGACTTTGAAAGGTCCACATACATCGGTATGTATGAGCTCTAAGCATCGAGTGGCACGAACGCTTTGTCCAACAAAGGGTTTGTTCGTCATCTTACCCTTAACACATGATTCGCATGTTCCATATGATTCAAAATCAAATGGTTCTAAGTAGTCCAACTTCCTTAGTCTTTGAATCTGTGTATCATAGATATGGCCTAGCCGACAATGCCATAGATAAGATGGATTATTCTTTCTACTTGAAGACGGTTATTTGTTATGTATTTGAAATAACGGAAGACTACTTTGTAAAATATATAAACCATTCACTAATGGAGCTTTTCCATAATACTGGTCATTAAATGAAAAATAACAAGTATTATTAGCAAAACGAAAGGAAAAACCCAAATTGTCTTACAATGGAATGGAAATAATATTTCTGACAATGGATGGAACATAATAAACGTTATCAAGTTCTAAACATTGTCCTGAAGGTAAATGTATCTTGCAGCGTCCAACGCGTTTGGCTTCAACAGGATTTCCGTTCCCAACATGCAAGTCGATTTCACCTTGCTTGACTAGCCTGTCTTCAAATAGCCCCTGCACATTATTACAAATGTGTGAGCCACAAGCTGTGTCTAACACCCAACCATTGGAGTCAAAAGTAGTCATGTTCATTTCAATAACAAACATACCTGAGCTAGAAGCCGGCGGCTTCTTAGCTTGATCTGCCTTCAGTTTCGGGCAGTCTTTCTTCCAATGTCCTTTCTGCTTACAGAAAAGAAATTCATCTGTACGTACCAGTCCGCTCTTCTTGAACTTCCTTTTCTGGTTCAGACGCTTAGGCTTATCACTCCAAGTGTTAGCCTTGGCTCCCGACTTTCTCTTACCCTTAACACCTTTGTTTCTCGGGTTTGAGTTAGACGGTTTCCCAACGTACGTGACCGTTTTCTCCCGCTTTGGAAGAGTTTGATCATATGTCTTCAGCAGATTATGAAGTTCGGGCAGTGTAACGTCTTTCGCATTCATCGTGTAGTTGATGATGAACTGCGAATACGAACTCAGCAATGACTGTAGGACAAAGATCACCATGATCTTATTTTCAAGCATAACGCCGGCATCGGCAAGCTTCTCAAAGAGTCCTATCATCTTGAGAACATGTTCAGACATGTTCCCACCTTCATTGAGCTTGCATCTGTGTATCTCTTTGATCAAATCAAATTCAACACTTCTAGCTGTCGTCTTAAAGAGCGACTCAAGATGTTTCAGCATCTCATACGGCAACATGCTTTCATGTTGTCTCTGCATCTCATTGCTCATTGCCACCAGCATAATGCACTACGCGGATTTTGCATCCTCTTGATGCTTATCAGCCTTTGCCTTGTTGTTTTGGTTCCAAACCTCAACTTGTGCGGCAGTCTGATTTTCGGGACATACGGGGATTGCTTCGTCCAAGACGTACTCAATCTTCTCGTACCTCAGCACCAAACGTATATTCCTGATCCAATCTAGGAAGTTTGGTCTGGTAAAAAATTGCTTCTCTAAGATAGCACGGAGTGAGATGCTCGCCATTTCGGTTTTCCTAAGGAGAAATAATATAGAACGAAAATAGTAAATCAACTATTGAATTACTATTTCTAAATACACAGTCAAGTAACTAAACAACAAGGTCCATTTAGCTGTTTAGCTCCCACTATTTTCACATATGAATGCCCCCACAACAAACATACGAGTAATGTCCAACAAATACCATAGTGGCCAAGATCCAAATCCATATTATGCCATACTCCAACGGGGGGCTGGTCGCATGACATAATATGACCGGTAGGACTATCCAATTGCACCATGCAACTCTTGGGTGTTAAATCCAATTTAACCCGACGCTCTACATGTTGCACCTATCGAGGTCGCTAGATACAACATGCAGTAAGTCATAACCATAGGCTTACTCTAATTTGACGATCACTGCGAGTACGCAAGACGAGGTCGCCAATACAAGAAAACACAATGAAAGTTCAGAGTTAAAGCACCCCATGGAAAGCATCTCAGTAAATACATACGTATACATATTTCTGTACTTATATTTAATGGGACTTGTTTCATTTGAGGGTTGTTATCAATCATCTACAAACAAATAAGGGCGCCGCCTACCAATCATGCATGAGCGGTCTACACGTAACGGATGCCGCCTATCCATTCTAGTTCTAAACGCGGTCAAGCACATAATGGGCGCCGCCTACCCTCGCATGCATAGCGGTCGAACAGAAAGTAAAATACGTAGTATTTAAACATGCTTTGTCAAACAATAGCACATAAGGCAACCAAGCAAATACGTATTTAAACATGCATTGTCAAACAATAGCATACAAAACATCAATAACATATTTAAATATGCATTGCCAAACAATAGCATATAAACAAGCAAACAAGTAGTAGCCTATGTGGATAACAAAAGATTTCACTATGAAAATTATAATTCTAAATTATAATTTCTATGAAAAAATTTGAAAACCCCAAGGGCCTAATTGTAATTATCAAAACTTCGGAGGAATTAAATTCAAAATTCAAAAGTAGAAGGACTTAATTGTAATAAACAATAAATTGATAAATTGCAAATAAGCCCTTCAACTTAATACTAATTAAATTTAATCCTTCTAGTATATAATAATTACAATTAAATCATAAAATATTTCAAATATTAATTTCAATCCTCAAAATTTCCAAAAATTCAATTTTGGGTCAAACCCGAATTAAAATAATATAAATTTGGGAAAAATGGGGTCGGGACGGTGTCCCGGGCCCATTGTCCGGGCGCCTGGCCCGTCCAGGCGCCTGGTCGGGCACCCGCGGGCGCCGCAGCACGGGCGCCCCAGGCGCCCGTGCCTGGGCGCCTAGCGCCTAGCGCCCGTGCAACGGGGTGCCTTGGCACCCCGTCCCCAAATTTATAATTTTTTTTTTTGAAAAAGTATAAATTCTAAATTTATGAAAAAAAAACAAAACTTTTTCGAAAATCGAATTTATTCATAAAATCAATTGCATCCACATAAACTACATAAAACACATAACATATATACGTATATACATAATCAATGAACCTGGCTCCGATACCACTGTAAGAAAATATGGTCATAATTACCCCTAGGGCACGCAGCGGAATTTCAAAAAATTTCTTAACATACAAAGTAATTGATCATGCATATCACGTATATATTTAAGCACATTAATTAGAAGACTTACAATACTCCAATAGCAAATATAGGAATTGAATCGATATGCCAATCGATGCGGTCTTCATAATAATCCGGTGTATCTTCTCCTTCGGTGAATGTCGAAGATATCAGCAATACTTTGATTATATGCAAGACAATAAAAGTCAGTTTCCAACTCCTTGAACCTCAACCTTGGTATCCACGGATGATCAGCTTATCGGAAAGAATGCTACGATATTCTTTATATTTGGCCAAGAAGGTGGGACGACAATTTTCCTCCGGTGAGGCTAAGTAGCGCGCGGCTATGGTTGAGAGGGGGAGAAGATTTTTCTCTAAGAAAGAATAGAATGATTCATAAAAGATAGAATGAATATCAATTCAAGTGTGTTGAAAAAGCTCTCTATTGACTCATATATATAGTAGTCAATAGAAGCCTAAAGAACATTCTATTAGACTCCATAAAAGAATAAGAATCTAATTCTTATTGCACTAGGAAACCATAATTAAGTCTAGATTCATTCTCTAATTGAATTAGAATTCAACTAGGAAAATCTAACTTATCCATTCAAGATTGGGGAGGAGTCCCTCCCCTAGTGTTCACACTGGCGCGCGCGCCTATGGGGTCTCCTAGTGGGTCCCGCTTTGGGACCCAATTATAATTCTAAGGCAAATTGAACTCTAAGTTAATTTTGCCATGTGCATATATTAATTCTAAATTAATATATCCTTTCCAATCCAACCTCTATTATATTTCCAAATATAATATTTAATTGTATTTCCAAAATACAATTAATTAATTAATTAATTCAATTAATAATTCCAAATTATTAATAACTAATTAATTCAATTAATAATTCCAAGTCTCAATCAATTATAATTAATTCCAAATTAATTATAATTCCTTTTATCACAATTAATTCCAAATTAATTGCGATTCCATCTTCAAGGATATTGGATAAGCTGAATCACCACATAGTGTGACTAGGGCCGGGCATAATAACCGAAAACCGAAAACCGATCCGAAAAACTGAAAAACCGAACCGAACCAATCCGATCCAGCATCTTCAGTTCGGTTCACGGTTCATTACTTTGACAGATTTCGGTTTTCGGTTCGGTTCGGTTAAAAAACCGCGGTTTATCGGATTAAACCGAACCGAATCAATATTATTATTATTTTTTTTTTTACAAATTATATCCGTATCGTATGAACTTTGAATTTTGAATAGACTAATCGTAATCGTTTCCGTATCCGTATCGTATGAACTTTGAATTTGGTGAACTTCTTCCATTTGGTAGAAAATTGTCAAACTTGTGTTTTGACTTTTGATTTGATTTAGAGTACTACTGTTTGATTTGGATATTTGTGGCAAAAACCTGTTTGATTTGGATATTTGTTGCATGCCTATTTGATGGAAAAAAAAAAAAAAGTTCGGATTATTCGGATTAATCCGAAACCGAACCGATAATTTTTGGATCAAACCGAAACCGTTCCGAAATTTCGGTTCGGTTTTCGGTTTGAACAAAATTTTACTGTTCGGTTCGGTTCAAACCGAAGTTCGGTTCGGTTTTGAACCGAACCGAACCATGCCCAGCCCTAAGTGTGACCCATAGGGCCTCATTGTATTAAGCAAGTTCTAAACCAGGCAATATGGAATTCCTAGACGATCCCATTTGCAATATTAATACATGAGGATGTTTGAGAGGTTTCTCAAAGCTAACCCTTTCCGTTGCAAAGTCTGTTGCGCTCCAACGCGGCGATGGTAACGTCCCTTCATCTGACTGTCTCGAATGCATCTAGGATCGATGATGTGTCTATCCCAATAATACATCCACAGGCGTCTTCAGGGAGTTGCTTGGTTAAGACGATATACTTATGACCATCATAATATATCTCTGCACTGGCAGTGACTTTACTAACACAACTGTGAACGACTATGAGCAGTACTCTCTTTGTGCTACACGTGAGAGATGAATCCTTCCCAGAATCACTTATCATCCCCATTTGTATATAGCCATAATCCTGGATCGTGTCTTAGGTCAACTGCTTATTCAAAGCTGACATCGACGGGTCCACCAAGGATATGGGGCAACAAATGTGATGATAAAGTCCTGTAAGTTCAAAGGACAACTGGCATCACTTCGACAACTTTCCGGTTCCCATAGACACATTAGTGTAGAGTATACATCGATGGGCGTGTCCGGTGGGTTCTTCCATTGTTCGACAATCAGCCCTTGAACAACTATGCGCAGTTATGGGAACGTTTCCATTGATTGTCCAACAATCCGTTCCGTGGCTGTGGGATCAGCTCACTCCTCGTCTAACAGGTATAACCTCCACGCATACTAGTCTTCTGGTTCATTCAGACCCATTCATCCGAGATGAACCTCGACTAGGGAGAGTTTTGGATAGATGATAACTCACATAGCTCCCACTAACTTGTGATCGGTCATCTATCCGAGGGAACATGTTTGATATCAATACAGACAGGAATAAAGATATGACATGCTGAGTGCCCGGTGTAATATAAATATGAAAGTGATACTCAAAGTCAAACAAACAATCATATATTATATTACGTTGACCTATGTAATAGTACATATATGCCCTTCATAAAGGCTGTCTCTAGGACATATACACTATCAGTTCCTTGGCTTGGTATCTGAAAGATTGTCGGAAGTTGGTAAAAAGGCTGGATCCTGTATATGTTTGGTTCTAACCTGATCAGTCTCCGATTCATGAGGAAGAAATTCCTCACATTCTCTGGCATTTGTGCTAGTGGGATGCCTATGGGGTTTGGGTTTACTGGATTTGGGATACTGTCTGATGGAAGATGCCGCAAACGCAAAGTCTCCCTTCCCCTGTTCATCTGTCTCCTGTAGACATTCCTTTGGCCCATCTGCATGGCTCGAAAAGGACCATATTCCAGCCTTGGGACTCTGCGGTCTGGGAGATTCCTTCTTAGTACTGATGTTGGGCTCGGAGCTCTGCTTTCCTCCCCAAACCTCTGGTGTGACTGGCCAGAGGATCCTTCCCCCGGCTGAAGGTGGCGATTCCTGTAGAGATTCTTCGTATTTGTTGCATGTATCAATAGATGGTGTGGAGGCCTTCTGTGAGGGTTTGGATACCTCATAGATGTTTCTAATCCATGGTTTTTGCTGGTTTCCACCAAATTGGGAACTAGGTTTGAGGGTACCGGTGGAGGGTTTGGAATTGGGACTGGAATTTGTCCAATCATTATCGTGGTCCCCTGGTCCCCAATTGTGTCCGACTTCTCATCGGAGAGGAGTGTGGAGTTGGTGCATGTTGGTTCTGATGAGGTGGAGCTACTTTCATTGCACTTGGCAACTGAATTATTGTTGCCATTTCTGACGAAATTGGGGCTTGGTTGGCTTGAATTCAGGTTTGAGGGTTTTGGTTTGTTCGTGAGTTGTTGGTCATCAAGGGGTTTGTGGTTGGGATGAGAGGGCGGTTGCGTTGTTCCATGAGAAGTCGTATCTGTATCAATTGGTTGTTCAAGCAGTCCAAGAGAAGAGATCGGAGATAAAGGGCGGTGAGAATGAGAGCGATGAGAAGGAGAAAGTAGAAGATCATCATGTTTGGGTGGTAAGAGACTGAAAGGAAACTGAAGAGGCGTGTAAACAACAATTTGTTTTTGAAGATTTAAAATTCACTTTTATCTCCACTAGTGTCACAGTCATTATTATAATTTTTTGGTAAGAGAGATTTTGATGGCTGGTTAATACTAGAGTCATTATTACTGAAGGTAGAAAAGCTAGAGTTTGACCTAGTGGCTTTAAATTTCCTTTGGTTTTTCCTATTTTTTTGTGTTAAATTTGATTCCAAATTTGTTAAATGCATGTTGCTATCCGTTATATTTTTATGGGTAATTTTCATACAGACCCCCTGTTAGTTTCATCAATTACGAATCTTCCCCTGCTAGTTCAACAATCACATATTTTCCCTCGTTAGTGAAAAACAATTACATCTAGCCCCACGACTTTGACTTTCGGCGAATTAAGGCCTGGAAATGACAAATTTGCCCTCATTTAAAATTCAGATTTCATAAACACCAAAACACAATCAACTTTTCTTTATTGCACATTTGACTCCAAAATTTCTAATTTTACAAAATTAACCTACATAATTTTTTAAAATTTCAACATCATCCAAAATATTTTTGTAAACAACTCCCTACACATTTTATATCTCAATATCAACCCCATAATATTAAAATAAATAAATAAATAATAACAAGAATTCAAAAAATAATTTAAAATTAAATAAAAAATAAAAAAAAAGAAAAAGAAGGCGATCGGAGCTCCGACCGGAGCGGCAGCTCTGGCCGGAGCTTTTAATAGCTCCGACCGGAGCTGGCAGCTCTGGTCGGAGCTTTAAATAGCTCCGGTCGCTCCGACCGGAGCTATTTACAGCTCCGATTGGGGCTGTTTTCAACCCCAATCGGAGCTGTAAATAGCTCCGATCGGAGCTATTTTACAGCTCCGATCGGAGCTGTAATTAGCTCCGACCGGAGCTATTTACAGCTCCGATTGGGGCTGTTTCAGCCCCAATCGAAGCTAGGTCCGACCGGAGCTATTTACAGCTCCGATTGGGGCTGTTTTCAACCCCAATCGGAGCTGTAAATAGCTCCGATCGGAGCTGCAAATAGCTCCGATCGGGGAGCTATTTACAGCTCCGGTTGGGGCTGCAAATAGCTCCGATCGGAGCTATTTACAGCTCCGGTCGACGGAGTTGTGGGGACAACTCCGGTACCGGAAAAATTCCGGTACCGGAGTTTAGAGATCGGAGAAGAAGATGATTAATGAAAAAAAAAAAAAGGAAAAAGGAAAAGAAAATATTGAGAAAACAAAGGAAAAGATAAATGAAAAAATAAAAATATTGGTAAGGGCATGTTTGGGGAGATAAGATTTATAAGTTGGTCAACATTTTTGAATAAAATGGGGCTAGATGTAATTGTTGAACTAGCAGGGGAAGAAACGTAATTAGGTGCAGCAGTGGGGGTAGTTTTTAGAAAATTCCCTATTTTTATTGTTCTTAACGACTTGTTTTTTCCCTAAGTTTTCCTGGGATTTCTTTTTAATCGGTTTGTTTTGCTGCTTGGATTTCGTTTGTGCTAGATCATTAAAAAATGTTATCTTGTTTAATTGAGAATAGTTTGAGAAATTACCTTGTTGGATCTCTGAATTTTGTACCTGGGCAGGATTTGTTACCTCTTTGACTTGGGCTTCTTGATCCATTGTATCCATCTTAGTGTATCCTTCACACCGACTCTTGTCGGCCAAATTTTCAAAGCCCACCGCTTGGCCTGTTTGCTGGGAAATATGAGTTGACTTGGCCTGATGATCCTTTGCTGTGCCAGGTGTTGTTTCTTCTTCTTCTTTTTCTTCTTCTTCTTATTCTTCTTCTTCTTCTTGTAACACTTGGAAGTGGTTTTTTGTAGTTTGCCCCCTCAATTCTCCATTATTTTTATTTTGATCCTGATCTTTGAAGGCCTCCTTCTGTTTTCCTTGGTGTTCTGGTTTACCCTGTTGGCGATTCTTTGCTCCATTCCCAGCTTGCTTCTTCCTAGGGAGTGGTTTACGTTCAACCACTTTCCATTCTGACTCCCCTTGCGATACTAATTGAGGATTGATTGTGGTTGTGGGATTTTCCAAAACATTAACCTCATTGGTACGTGCCCCTTCATGATTTTGTCCTTCATTGGTGTCCATATCTTGAAGCGACGATACCGAACAAAATTGTTTTAAATGTCCCACTTTTCCACAATTTTGGCAAAAGACCACTTTTAACTCATAAATTATTGACCGGAACAAGTGGCCTATTTGGACTTTTGGAGGAAGAGGCTTTGACGTATCAATTTGCACACAAATTCTTGCGAATCGTCCTCTTGTCTTTTGTATTGTGTGCATGTCAATTTTTATGGGCTGTCCAAGGGCTCTTCCAATTGCTAAAAGTGCTTCCGGATGATAAAGTTCTATTGGTAATCCTGGCAGTTGAATCCAAATTGGCATGGAGTCCAGGATTGATGATCCTGCTTGAAAGAACGCTCTCCATGGTGTCACCGCCAGGTAATGATCAAACATGAACCAAGGACCGCCCGCAAGTGCCATGATGTAATCTTCAAATTCCTTGAACACCACTATGTAGAAACCAATTCCAATATCAACAACTTGAAACTGGTTTCGTATCCTCCATATTCCTTTAAGATGTTTTTCAATTCCTGGAATGGTTCTTGCGATCCCTATGGTGTTGATGATGACCGACCTTTTCCACTCGCCGCTAAATTGCTCCATTTCCTTCGAAGAAAATTTGACGAACGGAATTGACTCTTTCGATTGTATGCTACCATCATCCTCTGGGAAAGCAGGACTTTGTCTACATGATTAATCCAGGAATCGAAGTACGTATGTCGGGTAGAATATTTGAGTTTTTCGCAAAAAGTGACCCCGGATTTTAATCCTTTATTAGGGTCAGAATTATTATGTACATGTGGATTAAACGTGTTGTGATTATTTACAGATGGAGTTGAAGATGTTTGAGGGGGGATCGGAGGTTTGGGAACTGATGTATGGGCTGAGGAAATTCGATCGGTGTGGTTATGCATCTTTTTTATTACAGGGTCTCCTGGTTAAGGTATCAGGTAGGGTTCTTCAGTTTTGATCCATGATTTTGATGACGATGTGTGTTATTTTTTAAGTTTTCATCATTGTTGATAGATGCTTTTTTTTTTTTTTAATTTCCTTAAAATTTTGTATTAATGGACATGTTATAGATTATATTTACAATTATGCCACTCTTTTCTTGTTATATAATTCTGCCAACTTAATCAACATCGATGGATATTTTGTGCGTAGAACGCCTATTCTACGCTTAGAAATATTGGACGTATCTTAAGAAAAACACCCGGGTCCTAACGCTAGAAACGCCCCATAATTTAAACACAGCACCAAGTGAGGTTTTAGTGAGCTGGCATGGTTTGTGAGCTCGAAGGTTGGTTTACGAGATGGGGTTGAGGACGTCTATAGGTCAAGCTGAAGGCAAGATTATAGGCGGAGAGGTGGTTGAGAAGTGTTTGACAGTTTGAGGTCAGCATTGGTGGTCAAGATGCTGCAGAGATGAAGAGGGACTCATTGAAATGGAAGAAAGCGGCAGAAGAGGCGGTTGCTGAGGGCGGCTCATCGGAAAGGTGTATGCAAGAGTTAAGTTATCATGTTAGGGGGTAATCTTGGTGTAACAGCAAAATTTGCAACTTCTGACAATTAAATTGACTGCACCAGTGTGGTTTTTGAATTCATTTGCAGTTTATTTGGGATATATGTAATGTAGTTCTGAACTTCAAATATTCCAAAATTCATACAAAAATTCTTGGGATAAATAAAGAAAACTCGATACAATTACTGTCAGTTCTGACATGGTTGTTACAACAAAGTACCAAAACTGGATGCAATTACTCTGAAATACTATACTACTATAAATTAGACATGTAACATTTTGAAGTAAAAAAATGAACTTTATCCTTGAATTCATTTGGGATATGTAATAATAGTTCTGGATTTGATACTTCAAAATTCAAATACAACAATTCATGGAGTAACAGGTTGTCTTCACACAACCATTATTAGATAGACCATAGTAGTACAAACTCGAGTTGCAACTCAGACGGGGCAGTGGCATTTCATCTCAACACAACCATTATAAATAAAGAAAGCAGCAAAACAATTACAGAGAGCAAAATTGGTTCAAGTCTGCTGCAACTCATATAGATAGAAATGTTTTGGCACTATAAATCAGCACTTTTAATAACAGCTATAACTTCACTAATGGCCTGGAATTTTCTCCTTCCCTTGAGGATGGTCTTAGCAACATCCAGAGCTTTTCGTTCACACTCTGCTCGCTTACTTGGATCTTCAATGGATTCAAAATCCTCAACATGAGCCACCCCAACAGTTCTCCTGTTAATCACACAATTTCTTATTTTCTATTTTCAAACAGTAAATCATGCTGGTAGCATATAAATTGGTGTTGAGGCCTAGGTGAAATAAGCTTATGGTACAAACTTCACTAATAAAGTAACATGTTCAAGAATCTTATCACTTAGTGTAAGTTTGTATTTATGTGTGAGATGAAATAGCAGGAAACTTGAGGAAAAAGGGACAAGAAGGCAAACCTTATCATTTTGGCAGCACCAAATCCAAGCGAATCATGGAAAAGGTCTTTCATGTATCTTTCCTTTGCAAGTTTTTGGAGTTCTGTATTGTTGTATATTTCATGAAGATATGCTTCACCAGGGCCATCCTTGTGTTTATCCCAGAGAGCAGTAAATTTTTCATGAAAGAGGTTCCATGTCTCTGATATTGTCTTCAATATCCATAATTTGTACGCCTGGTGGATGGGGATACGTCATGTTAATAACATGCCATATCATAATCAAGAATCACTATTCACTAAACAGAATGCGTGAAGAACATACATAGATTGTTTAAACTCAAATGAAACAGAGATTGAAATTCTTACTCTTATGGGGTTAATGGGGCCAATGAAGGAAAGCCAAAAAGTTTTAAACCTCAAATCGAACATATAGTAACTTAAACTCCTAACTGATGGGGGTTAATGAAGGAACCTGGTATATGGGATAGATAAATGCTGACATACATAGTTTCTAGACAAATAAGAAAACTGAAGGGGATGGAAACACACATTATGTGGCAAAACCAAGATGTGAGAAGAAACTAAGAATGAAGCGAACAACATACTTTTCGATCACCGCCTTCGTTTGTATGACCATCTTGTGAAAAATATGCTAGGATCAGGTTTCCAATAAAAGCTCCAATATCAAATCCCATTGGAGCATAGAACGAAAATTCAGGATCAATGACCTGAGTTGAATCTTTAGTGACCATGACCGAACCCGTGTGGAGATCACCATGTATAAGAGCTTGAGCTCTTTCACAGAATCTGAATAGGTAACATGCCCAACAAATGTTAGAATAATCCTCGTAACTATAACATCCAGCAAAAAGACATAAGGCATAACAACGTAACAAATTGTACAGGAGTAGATGTTAACCATGGATATTATATCCTCATAACTATAACATGCAGCAAAAGGCATAAGGCATAAAAACGTAACAAATTGTACATGAGTAGATGTTAACAAGGATATTTACTTGGATTTCAGCTCAACAATTTCAAGTTTCAATATGTTATCCTCCCGAACAGCCATTGCATCAGCATCAAGGTAAGGAGATGTGTGGCGATTGTATTCTGATACTTTGTAGGGATCGGAGAAGACAACTTGCTCAGTAAGTCTGCATAACTCCACATTCGCACAGTATTTAGCAACTGAAAACATAATGGGATACTGGTTAGTACATGAACCCCATTCTTGAAGTACTGATTATATTGAGTTACACGAATGAAACAAATTTCAATCTTAATTAATGACCAGCCGATTTGATTAAATTGTCAACATACCCAGCTATGGATTTCCATAAAACATCATGTCATACAATTTTGACATTTACAATGATGAAAATTCAATAAAGGACACTCAAAATTTAAAACAAAAGGATACGAAAGTAAGTTTCCATGACAGAAACAGTATGGTACTGTAAAAAACATATAAACTCCAACAAACTGCACACAAGTGTAAGACAGTCCATCTTAGTCTAGCACAACCTCACTACATGAAAAATCATTCAATATACAAGCTTAAAAAATCGATCATCTTAGTACGGGACAAATCATTCATATAATGAAAGGTTGGGGTAAATAAACAAAAGCATATGCATTATTTTCAGGTTTTCAATTCGCTACCTGCACTCTTATGCTCTGTGGTCGTCAAATACAGTAAAGATGTATAGAAAAGTGTGTTGGCCATAAATCCGGACATATGTTGAGCGAGTAATGGATACTCAATCCCAGCAATGAGTCCTTTCCTCAAGATTATGTGAGGTGGCTCAATGTAACGCATGCCAATCAAACACATTTTCCTGTCAAAATGATAAACCTCAGGAACATGATGAGGACACAAGCGACGTTGTTCTTGTAGAGTTGTAGCTTCGAAATAGGCACGTTCCTTGGCCATTGGCCACGATTCCCCTATGCAACGAACATACGGAAGAGCCTGCGCAAATAAAAATCATCCTTAGTTTAAAGCTACTGACAGTAAGCCTGGATACATCAATACATACACATATCCCGAAGGACTCTTTTCGAAACAAAAGAGCAATACGCCTATTCTACAGAGCATTAGGAAATCTCTTAGAAAGCAAACATAGTTACTACATTCCAAAGCTTAAACAGATTAATAGAGTAAATCATGATGAAGTTAATTTGGCTGCATTTACATTTGACAGCTACAATTGAGCAACAAGCAAAACATTTAAGCACACAGAACGATCAACAACAAGGCGGACAAGCTAGAGGAAAATATTTCTATAGGAAAAAATTCAATAGTATCGCATCAAATTAACTTCAATCACAGCAGCAGCAGCAGAAAGTAGGACACAATATCAGAATGAAAGGCGGAAAAGCTAGAGGAGTTCAAACCTGCTTGACAACGAGAGATCCTGAAGGAGAAATAATAATGAAGACGAAGTTGAGATTTCCGTCGCCGATTTCTTTGATTTCCAGATTATCCAAATCGTTACCGAGCTTAGCTGCGAGAGACGGTGTGTCCTTCACGTATTCGAGCAATAGCTTATCGTTCAGAGGGCGGAAACCGTCGGAAGCCATGTCCACGGCGGAGAAACGGGGGCGGAAAGGGGGTTTAAGGAGTGGTGGTGATGACTGATGCGGTATGGTAAGCAATAAAATTCAAAGAGGTTTTAGTGGGTGTTTGCAACAGCTTAACTTATCCAGCTTATCACTTATTTTAAGCTGAATCAGTTTTTTTAGTGTTTGCAACAGCTTATAAGCTGCTTAAATCTATTAAATTAAGTTGGATAAGTTGAAGTTGGAGAAGCTGGGTTGTACCTCCTTAAGCAGCTTCTCCTTAAATTAAGTTGCATTTTAGTTATTTTTGTCCAAAAAGTTAGGTTTTCAAACACTACTCCTACAACTTATTTAACTTTTAAGTTGTTTTTTTCAAACACCCATCAAATTCTCTAATAAGCCAACTTTACCAACTTCTCCTTAAATTAATTCACTTATTTTAAATTGAACCTATTGCAAACACCCCCTTAATATTTTGAGTCCTTTTATATAGCAAGTTATATTTTAGTAATAGAATTTGTGTCTGGTTATTACATTGTCACTCATTTTTATTCAGTTTAATATTTATAATATAGTAGATTCAACGAACTTTAATAAAATTAAAATTGATAAAATTCTTTAATATTTTACGGAATCAATAAAATTTTAACTATCGATCTTACTTTCTTGTCCGCATACGCTGCATAAGTGGCTTTGTAGTGGAAAAGAACAGGCCTGAAACTGGCAGCTAATGAATTGACTTGAAGAATATTGGAGGGGTAAAATTGGAAGAATAGGATTCACTCCTTTCTTTAGGCAAACCAGTCAGGTGCACGCAGCATGCTTCGTGAACTTCTTTTTTGAATAATTGGGCCTTCAAGTCTAATTCAATGAATCTGGACATACTTTCTCAGTTTCAGTTTCATATTGGATAGGATAGGACGGACTACATGGAGTCAAATAGAAAGTTGATTATTAAGGTATGTTACGAATAGCATTCTAAGACCTCCAGCACAAGTTGGAGATGAGTCTGGAGTGATTGGCCAGACCGGCCAATCAGCTCCAGAAAGTTGATTATTAAGGTATGTTACGAATAGCATTCTAAGACCTCCAGCACAAGTTGGAGATGAGTCTGGAGTGATTGGCCAGACCGGCCAATCAGCTCCAGTCTGGCCAATCAGCTCCTTGCTGGAGCTGATTGGCCGGTCTGGCCAATCTTGTCCAGACCGGTCTGGGCAGGTTTTTCTTTTTTTTTTTTAATTTTTTTCTTTTTTTTTGTCTTTTTTTTATCTTATTTCCTTTCTTCTTTCTTTTTTATTTTTTTTAATCTTTTTATCTTATTTTCTTATTGGGTTTGATAGTTTTATTGTTGGAAATGAAGAGAGTTTGAGTGGGTTTGAGAGAATAAAAAAGATTATAATTTAGTGGAATGCTGACGTGGCAGGAGAGAGGGGGTTTGGGAGGGTTTGATGTATTGTAGATGGTCCAACACTCAAACCCTCTCAAATCCTCTCTCTCCTGTCATGTCAATATTCCACTAGCATTTTAATCTTTTTTATTCTCTCAAACACATTCAAACTCTCTTCATCTCCAACAATAAAACTACCAAACCCAACAAGAAGAAGGAAAGTAAAAAAAAAAAAAAAAAAAAAAGAAAAGAAAAGTGAAAAAAGAAAGGAAACATTCTAAAATAAAGAAAAAAAAGAAAAAAAAAAAAGAAAATAACGCCTAGACCGGTCTGGGCAGAATATGGCCAGATCGGCCATCAGCTCCATCAGTTTCTCAAACCATCTCCGGCCCCTGCTGGAGATGGTCTAAAAAGAGAAATTTTATTTAACAATTACATATTGGTTTGAAATTTTCATTTGAGATAAACGTGCATGATCTACAAAAATGCCATTCACCCAAAATGTGTCAATCAAAGGCTAAACTATTTATATTTTATTTACATGCAATGCGACGTGGAGAGCCAGGATTACTTACTCATTTTGAAGGCCGGGATCATTTAACTAATCCAAAGCGCGGGAGAGTTTGTTGCAGCTACAGCTGACAACACAACTTGCAAAACTGCATTGTAGATTAGACGAGAGAAAGGCAATTGTAACTAAATAACTTGAGTTAGTATATAAGACTTGCGCTGATTAGCTTGCAAGCTAGCTCATTCGTCTTATCTATAGTGTTGTTTAACGAGTCGAGCAGAGTATTGCTGGGGCTCGGCTTATTAACGAAGCGAGCCTGATTTCAAACTCAAGCTCGTTTAACGAAGTGAGCTTAATTTCAGGCTCAAGCTCGGTTCATTTGGCTCGAACTCGACTCGTTTGGCTTGGTTCGTTTATTAAAATACCATGAAAAATATGTTAAAATATTGAATAAAATATAAACAAATTCAAGATTATGCATTACAATCTACTCCCAAGTGATGAAATCATTAAAGTCTAACAACATGCAAATATAAGCAATTCAAGCCAATAATCTCAAACCTAAATCATAACTTATAATACTATAATACTACTAATAATCTACATGATATCGAGTCTACCGAGTACTCTCGAGCTCTCGTTAGTGGAACGAGTCTAAGTTTAGGCTCGAGCTCGTCTCAAAAACCTTATCGAGCCGAGCCGAGTACTTGATAAGGCTCGATTCGCGTAACAATATCCATTCACATCTGTAAACACATAGAGATAGTGTTGAGAGCAAAGTGAGAGTATGAAATCAAAGAGAGAAAAAGCGAAGAGAGGCTTAAACTCTTGTATCTGTCCTTCTATTTCTCTGCAATAAGATTGTTGGTGCCGTTCCCGTGAATGTAGATCAATTTGATCGAACCACGTAAAATCCTTGCGCCCATTTCTGTTTTTAGTTTTCTCTGATTTACTGTGAGCTTGTTGATACTTTGATTGTAGTTGTACGTTTTTGTGTTGAGTTGTTGTTAAACTGGATAAGGAAACCTTACATGACAGAAAGGTTGACAATGCAATTGCACGAACTATAGTGCAAAGAAACAAGTCACAAATGGAAAAGGAAGCCATAAACGCCACCACTACTGCTACTAGCATGTGCAAAATCAACTTAGTTGAATTTCATTCAATTGCACCTATTTTATTCAATTTCTTAACCGTTTGAATTGAATTTTTTTTACATTGATCATTTAAATTTATCCCGCTCACCCCGTGTTCCCAATGAAATATACCAAATACCATATGTCAAATGACCCAAAAATTAACGTACTCCAGTTTAAGGTTTTTTTGAACTCGAAATGTTTGGATACTCATTCGGATTGGAAAACCAAGAGTTACCAGACACTGACTGAGGCCATCTCCAGCAGTGTTCTGTTGGCCTTAACAGAACCCCAACAGAACTCCATGTTCTATTGGGTTTAATGACAGAACATGTTCAGTTCTGTTGCTTTTTTGAGTTTAAATTGTGGGTTCTGTTGAGTTCTAATTGCTGGAGAGAATTGATCGTGTTTGGGTTCTGTTGAGTGAAAAACTGATATGGTAGGAGAGAGAGTGTATTTTGGATTTGTTGGGTTCTAACTGTTGGAGATGGACTTCCAACTTAAAACCCGAAATTTTTGGAAAACCTAAAGCCCAGCCCATGGCTTACAGTTACAGCCCAAACGATTGGGTAGACTAGACTCAGACACTCACAGTAGCGTCGAGCAGTGCAAACAACGCGCCGTATTTTCGCGTTAAGATAATTTATAGCCACACGTCCATGGTCCACTGGAGCAGGGTAAAATGGAGGCGATCGTCACAAATACTTGTCAACTGCTTGCACTTGGTGGTTAGTTGATTTGGTTGGCGGATATATCAGTCTCACTTCCCTCATCAACAAACACCTGCGGATGATATGAAGCTCACGGCGGCGTTGGCCGTGACGGTGGCGATTCTCATTTCAGCGGCTGACCTCGCCACCGCTTCCGGTCTCCTGCCAGTGCCTACCGGCGGCCTTTGCTCTTACATCGTCGAGCCTGCCGGATTCCCTTGCACCGAACACACTGTAATTCATCTCCTCACTCGCCACTACTACTATCTATCGTGAACTTTCTATTGACCTATTGATGTTAATTGTATTCGTTGGCTGTTGACTCTGGAGTGTAATTCAATTTCATGTTATAAAGCTAGTATCATTACAGTATTATCCATGATTATCTTTTGTGATTGTTTATCTAGCTTGTTGGTGTATGATATATTCTGGATTTCGATTGTGGATGACTTGCACGGAACATACTGCAATTAATATCTTAATTTTCTATTACCCTTTTCACCTCGATGTATCTGTTTATTGCATAATTGTTAAACATTATGCTACAAAATGTAGAATATCCACGAGTTTGTTGCTGATATAGCCTAGACTCGATTGTGGATGAGTTAAGCGTTATGATTTGGCTTAATGACTTGAGTGTTCATGATGTGATCTCTAGCTTGTTGATTACTGATATAAGATAGCATGGGTTTCGGTTGGGAATGTGTCATTGTAACTTCTAAGCACTGTATACACTGTAAATTATCTCTTCAATCGCTCTCGAGTCTTATGACCTTTTTCAGCTCGCTATTGTTGTTTATTGCACTAGTTCTTGAATTTTATGTTGTAAGTGTATTATTATCCACTAGTACTTTCTGTTCTATTGGTGTACATGAGTCTGTATCTAGCTTGTTGATTATTGACATGATATTGATATAGCTTGTATTTCGATTGTGAATGACTTACGAGGCAAATTGAATGAACTTTTGCAGACGAAAACAAAAGATGGATATGTATTGGGACTTCAACGTGTGTCATCGCCCTCCGTAGTGCTTCGGAGAAAGGCTCCTCCAGTTTTACTTGTTCATGGACTTTTTATGGTAATGGTTCCTAGCTTAGTTCTTTAAACTGGCAATTTACTATAGTGCTACATCACGTGCATGTTATGTAGCTCCTGAATTTCGTTGGAATTCTGCTTTCATATGAACCCCTTTTTAGCAAGAGAAGGAAAAAAACTATGTTGTTTGGTCTTTGCTGATGAAGTCTTTTTTCATTGTGGGAAGTGTACGTCACCCAGCATTATGATTTCAAGAACCATTCTGTGCTTCTATGATGCATTCGTTGTATCCTTTGGTAGAATACAGCTTGTTGCTATATCACGTGCAGCCGCTATTTACCTCTCTAAATCTAATTTTTATTAATGGGAGACTAGCATGTATTGCAAAGGCATATGTATGTATGACAGTTAAACCTAATACATATTCATATTGCTATGTATTCCTCCTCACTGACCTTAAAGAATCTCCAAACTAGCAAAATGACTTGGTCCTCTGTTATATCATCTCCAAACTAGCTAAAGGACTTGGTCCTCTGTTATATCAAGTGTGCCCCCTCCATTGTTTCTCTTACAAAATGGTTAGGTTTAGGAGAAGCCAAGTAGGTGTCATTAGTACACTAAATTGCGTGGTGTTAGTTCTTCTGAAACTGAAACAAAGTTTTGTGGTAGACAAAGCTAAAGCACTTTGTAGTACTAAAAGATACAAATAAAACAATTCCATTCCCCTCAGTTCCAATCAAAGTGCTGCTGCACAACTTCATGTTATCTTGACTGTGTCAGGTTCTTTCTTATTTTATAATTTAATTAATGAGGGTACTTCCCAACTAATCTTCTTCTTAATTTGTAAAATAATCCCAAAAAATTCATTTATTTTGAACAGGAGGCAGTAAAAGTTTAACTTATATTCACATTTGACCAAGATTTGGGTTCACATGCAATGGTTTCTTTCGGTGTTAGAAGTCAAGCGCTACACTTGCATGTTGTAGTTAAGTTGCTGGAAAATCATCTCTCATAATTCATTGGACTTGATCATTTTCACCATTGAATACTGAAACAGGCTGGCGATGCTTGGTTCATGGATTCCCGAAACCAATCACTGGGCTTTATCCTTGCAGATCGTGGTTTTGATGTCTGGGTTGCTAATGTACGTGGTACACACTGGAGTCATGGACATGAGTCTCTGTCAGTGAAAGATAAGGTGACTATCTTAGTGCATTGTGTTTCTTATAATTGTCAATGCAATCAAAGGTAGTAAAAACAAAGCCAGTTATTTTAGATAGTCAATTACTCAATCCTGGAACTTGTGTGTGTGTGTGTGTATCTCTCTCTCTCTCTCTTCCCCCCACCCCCCACCCCCCACGGCTATAATTCAGCCCCTGTTGGCCTGTCCAGTACCTTTTTGTAATTAGTTTTAGTTATCTCAATGTTTTGGCACTATTACTTCTAATGTAAAATTATTTTGTAACTAGATAATGTCAAGCTCCTGACACGTGAAGACATGACCTGATATTTGATAAAACTTTAAGTTCCTTTTATGTCTTCTCCTTTCGTGATGGTTGACTAACTTCTTTTTTCCAGAAAATATTTTACATCTATTTGAAAGTGATATGGGTTAAAGTCTATTCAAAATTTCTCAGTGTGCGGATTGGGATTCAAGATTTGAACTTTATTTTTTGGAATGGAACATCTTTAGTGTGCAGATTACCTAGAATACATTACTGGAATAAAGTCACACATGGGCCTCTTAATAGATATGTTCAAAGATGAGAAAGGAGATCTGGAATTTTTGTTATCTCATCTCGTTTATATGATCTTTCCTTGTATATGACATTAATAACTTCCTCTTACTTAGGAATTCTGGGATTGGAGCTGGCAAGAGCTTGCTCTTTATGATCTGGGAGAAATGGTTCGTTACATATATTCAATTACTGAATTGAAAGTACTTCTTGTTGGGCATTCCCAGGTAATCCCATGGCTCTTTTAATTGTGTAGTGTATGCATTGGTGTAAGGTGTTAATTGTTTGATGCACCTATTGTGGACTTACACAGGGAACAATCATATCTCTTGCCGCTCTAACCCAACCAGATATTTCAGAAATGGTTCAAGCTGCTGCTCTTATTTGTCCTATATCATACTTGGACCATGTCACTGCTCCTTTTGTTCTTCGAATAGTTAAAATGCACCTTGATGAGGTCTGCTTAACTTTAAGGCCTTCCTACTTATTTGCTTAAATACTAATTTTCATACTGATAAGATATTTATTTTGTTCTAGGTAATTCTTGCAATGGGCATTCATCAGCTGAATTTCAAAAGGTCCCTATATACTTTGATCCTTAATTGCTCCTGTTGATTACAATAATGTATTTTGTAGATTCTGATTATGTGGCCTTATATTTTCAGTGAGATGGGCACTCAAATTATGGATATGATGTGTGATGGACACTTCGACTGTGATGATATGCTTTATTCCGTAACAGGTTAAATAAGTTTTCTCTTGCCGTGTGCCATATTCATCAATATAGGACATTTGATTCCATAATGTGATTGTTATGGACAATTTATCCACTTGACACTCTCGTTTCCTTTTAATAAACAACGAAGCTTTCTTTGGAGATCTGTTTTTCATCCTTGACATTTCCAAGCACAACCATGAATGGGTTGAATATTGTGCTACTAGTAGCATTGTATTTTCTTTACGTAACTTTTTACTGAGGAATCTATACTATTTTGCAGGTCCAAACTGTTGCTTCAATAGCTCCCGAATTGATTACTATCTTGAATTTGAACCCCATCCAACATCGTCAAAGAACTTGCATCATCTCTTTCAGAGTATGTTCCTTGTGCAATCTATATAGATCTTGTCATTAATTTAACTCCAAACCATTAGCAAAGTTGAAATCTTCAATCCACGGTTTACTCGTTCGTAATCTAGTCAATTTGAAGTCTATCTGAGCGTCTGTGATGTTAGAAAACTTTACTATGAGAACTTTATTTTCTGTACGCTCTCTTGTGATAGGGTAAAAGTAATAAAGGACAGTTTACTTGTTTCTTAAGAGAGATTATGGTGCACAAATTTTTATGATATTATCTTGTCATCATCCCCTTACACTGAATTTCTGTTCGGTTATGTTGGCAGTGATCCGTAAAGGGACTTTTGCGATGTATGACTACGGAATTTGGAAAAATCTGAAGTATTACAAACAACTAAAGCCGCCAGTATTTGATCTGGGATCAATTCCAAGTTCATTGCCTATGTGGATGGGTTATGGAGGCAAAGATGGATTAGCAGATGTTATAGATGTGCAACATACTTTGAGAGAACTGCCATTAAAGCCAGATTTGCTTTATCTGGAAAATTATGGGCATATTGATTTCCTTTTGAGCGTGAACTCAAAGGAGGACGTTTATGACAACATGCTCGCATTCTTTAGCTCTCTCGGTAAATCTAGCAGCTATTAAATACTTCCTTTACAGTCAGTATGTGCAGCTGTGAATTTGTTCTGCTATGTTAAATGTTGTCTGTACATATTTGGTAAATAGTAGTATGGCTTAATAGTTTGTATACCGGATGCTCCGAAGTGCCACTATTATGAGCATACCTGGCACTGGCAGTCTGCATAGGGATGAGTGACTTATTGAAACACTTTATAAAGAAGATATGAAATTAGCTTATTAGAAGTAGCAGAAGCACTGGTGATTTACCTTGTGTTGGTTTCTGGGTATGTATGTTTAGTTGAATCAACTTTCATGCGAAAATTTTCATGTGCATTAAATAATGTGCGGTGGTTGCTCTATCAGTTTCACTATGCATCCATCATGAACTTTGTCAATCGGGACTAGACACCAAAATCTAGTCACCAAGTAACAAGATTTGGTGACGTTGCTGGTTCCTATGGAATGAAACTATAATCTGATGATCGAGTAGTGGACTCTATCAGAGTGTTTTGACACTCTGGTGCTAAATTAAAGAGTGGAATAGGTTATTTGATTTAGTGAGGGTAATTGATTTAGGGAGGGGAAATTGAAGTGTTATGTTCAACAAACTGGCTAGCCTAGCTCCATTATTATGCTTCCTTTTAAAGTATGAACAGAACAAACAAGGTAGATAGATATAAAGGAGATAAAAATTTATTTCAAACATTTTGTATATATCAGCTAAAATCGAACCACCTCCACAACATTTGCACAAGTACAACTACAACGATAAGCCTAGCCAGCTTGCATCAATTCTTAGCCAGTTGTGCCATCACTGCCATGCATGAACACTTATCTAGTTATCTGACATGATCTTTTAACTTCATGTGGACATAATTTATCTGGCAAATTAATAAGAAAAACAATAATAAAAAAAAATAGAAACCATAGTAAGCCCTAAGCTAGGAGACTGCCCTTATCTCCCAACTTAACAACCTCCTCTGCAAACTCCCGCATTCTCCTATGGGACGACCCGCCGTCCCCCGCTGCCTCCTCTGCCGCCTTCTTCCACTTCAAAGCGTTCTTTCTCATCTCCGCCACTTCCAATCCGCTTGTAGCCTCTTTCACACACCTCTCCACTTCCTCCCGTCCCACAATCCGCCCCTCAGCCTCACCCCTACACATCCTGACCCCGACCTTATAAACATCAACTAAAAACTTCGCGTCTGTGACCTGGTCTCCCCACTGAGGGAATGCCAAAACTGGAACCCCACTTGTGATTGCTTCCAACGTCGAATTCCACCCACAGTGCGTCATAAAACAAGCAATGGACGGGTGTGCCAGCACTGCATCCTGAGGACACCACGTCACAATCTTACCTCTTTCCGCAGTTTCCTCCAAAAACGCCGTAGGCAGAACATGAGGGGTGAACGTCTTATCTGCAGGCGGAGGCCGTAGGACCCACAGAAATGAGACTTTTGCCGCCAATAGCCCGTAAGCAATCTCCTCCACCTGTTCCTGTTTCAAATTCACAATACTTCCAAAAGAAATGTACACAACTGATGAATTTGGTTTCGTATCCAACCAGTCCACACAATTCTCCACGGCAAACATGTCGACTCGAATTTCCTTCGAATCCGAGCTTTTTACACTAGTACTCTTGAATAGAGGACCAATGGCCTTAATAGGACCACAAATTCTCGACATATAGTCGATAGTTTTGTGTTCGAATTCTTCAAACGTATCCATTAGTACACAAAACGGCTTGTGCAAATTCTTGAACTGTCCCAATATCGCATCTCTTAGGAACGGATAAGGCGTGAACGGATGTAAAAAGCTAGGAATCTCATCGTGCCTTAACACTGGCATAGAGGGTAGCTTGACGTCGATTTCAGGGTTGTTTTCGCTAGGAAAATCGACTAGTTTATGAAAGTAATGATAATACGTAGCGAAACAAGCACACGACTGTACCCACAACATGGCACTAGGGATCCCCAAACTGTCTGCCACGTCCGTAACCCACGGAATAAACGGATTGTTTATTAGACAAGTGACGGGCCTGCCAGACGCTTCGTGCTTCTTTATCATCAGCGGGAGCTTTTCGCGCCCAACAAGCTCAAGTTGAACTAGGAAAGCTCCTAAGTCGTCGCGGTTGGGGCTGTTCAGGTCCCAACCGTCATCGAAGAACTCGAAACGGATTGAGCCGAGGCCTACGGGAGTAGGGGTGTCATCTGAGGTGATGTTGTTGGACTTGCGGATGCTTTGGCCGATGAATTCGGAGGTGCAGACGGTGACGTAAAGGCCAAAGGAGGCGAGTTTTTTGCCAAGGCGGAGGAGTGGGTTGACGTGGCCTTGTGCTGGAAATGAGACCATGAAGACATGGATGTTGTTGTTCTGAGGTTTGGATGGAGCTACTAGTGTTCCCATAATACTTTTAGCTTGCGTCTTTATGTTCCTTTGTTCTTTTTTTTTGTTTTTGTGTGTGTATATATAAGAGTTGTCAATGTTGACAAATCAGGTTTTGATTTCTCAATATATATTTCCCCATTTCCCGTATCTTTTTACGTTTTTTTTCCTAACAGAGGGATGCTTTTTTTTTTTTCTTTCTATTTTCAGTTCAGGCTAATTCAATTTAATTCAAATAAGTTAGGTTCACATCTGTTTAAATTGAAACATTATAAAAATTTCTATAACAAATGAAAAATAACATGAATTAAAAAGGTTAAATGGTAGTGTGATGTATCAAAATTAGATAATTTATACGTTTGAATTGGTAGAATTATATTGCAGTTTAACAATGACACATATATGAAAATAAAATCGCATATATCTCCATCGATTGAAAAACACAAAATATATGAGATTAGTCGATTACATAAATTAATTGAATAATCCTTAAAGTCGGCCGTGGAGTGTATGAAAAAGGTTAATCAAAATTGACATGCTCAGTCGGAAAAATAACTCAAGTTGAACACTGTTGCATGCTCTATTACGCAACTGTGTAATATCACCTATACTCATTTCTCAACTTGGTTGGAACGAATGAGGCCTTTCTATTTTAAATCTTGACCAATAATAATCCTTCCGTAGTAATTTCATTTTTACACCATTTCTAATAAGTTTGTTATGTGATATATTTATGTGGCGGGATCGATCCATAACAAAGTAGTAATAAAAAATTAAAGAAAAGAATTAGTAAAGCAATGAATATGATTGGGAAAAATTGTAAAGAAATGTGTGGGGTGCAGGGTTGTATTTCGAACCGAATGAACAGAACATAGACCTTATCGAACTTTATATTTGTTAAGGATATAGTGTGTTAATTTGTCTTCGTGTTCATGTTCATCGAACAACACAATAAATTGCTCGTGTTCGTTAAGAAAAGTCGAACATGAACGAACAACCGAACAACAATCCAACGTAAAAATCTTTCATTGTCAACGAGTTGTGAAAATACCTAATATGGAAATTGGAACAAGAAGCGAAAGTGTAAAGCGTTGAACGATGGGAGGAGTAAGAAGATAGGAGGTGCATGGTGGTGGGAAACGGAGGTGGAAGCTAGGCATTCGGTGGCGCCGTGATGGATGGTGAGAGAGTGGAGAGATGAAGAAAGAGAGTGTTGCTTGAGTACGTATTATTGTATTTATTATTATTAATAAGTATACATATTAATATTTTGGAAGCAGCACATCGGGTACTCAGATACATCAAGAAATCTCCAGGCCTAGGCATATTCTACACATCTAGAAATGAACTCCAACTAAAAGGATTTGTAGATAGTGATTGGGGGTCCTGTGACAAACCAAGACGTAGCACTACCGGCTATGCTATATTCATTGGCGATTCCCTCATATCATGGAAATCAAAGAAACAAGCCGTGTCTAATAAATCCAGTGCAGAGGCAGAGTATCGAGCAGTAGCACTTGCAACTTGTGAACTACAATGGCTCAGATATATACTTACAGACTTGCAAATTAATCATCCAAAGCCTGCACTACTATATACAGACAGCATGTCAGCATTCCATCTTGCTCACAATCCGGTCCAACATGAACGAACGAAGCACATAGAGATCGACTGCCATGTCATTCGAGACAAGATTCTCAATGGAACAGTCAAGTTACTACACATTTCCAATCGGGATCAACTTGCAGATGTTCTTACCAAGCCGTTAGCACCACCTCTGTTTAATCATTTCACTTCTAAGTTGGGTTTGAATAACATCCACCTCCAACTTACGGGGGGCTGTAAGCAGACTCCAGGCGAAGAAGAAACGAGATGAGGATCGAATCGAGTTCGTATTAGTTCGGCAGTTCGAGAAGCCCCAATTCGATCAAGGGATTAGAGTTGTACTTCGCGCTGCAACACTTCAACTTAGTCAGTTAGATTAGTTATGATAGAGATGTTATATAAACAGAGCTCTAGCTTAGAACAGATTTACTTTTCCTTTCATTCTCTCTGTAATTCATTCACTTTGTACTCAAATATTCAGTGTAATATTGAGAGATTACTCTTCACACGTAACACCGGTAGTTAACCAGTAGAAAAAGACAAAAAGAAAGTGGTCGTCCGATCCCCATCTAATAGTGAAGTATTAAGAACTCTCTAGCTATTTTCTAATTAAGGACCATGTGTTTGTCACATTATATATGTTGACAATTCTCGTCGTCACGTCTTGATGTGAGTGACTCTTAAGGTATTTCAGTTCGTAAATTTAAATTACTTGGTTGTAGTTAGTAGTAATCCAGAATAGAATAAGAAAGATCGATAATGCCACTTGACAAATTAAAACGTTTGTGGACGTCAAAACTTGAGAAAGAACTATAAATAAAAAAATGAAATAGAATATAATAAAAAAACTTTTGTGTTTTAGTTTTACTCGTCAATTGTAGCTTGTATGTTTCTACTTCCTCCGATTAAATCAAACTTCCTATATATTTTGTTAACATTCTTTTTTTTTTCCTAATATTGTTTAAAAAAAAAAACATTCTTTTATTTTCATTTGATCTCGAATTAATCCAATTATATCAGGAGTTAAGAATTTTTAAAAGTTATATCATGACAATATAAGTTCATGCGACAATTTTCATGTGCATTAAATAATGTGCGGTAGTTACGTTGCTCTATCAGTTTCACTATGCATCCATCATGAACTGTGTCGATCGGGACTAGACACCAGAATCTAGTCACCAAGTAACAGGATTTGGTGAAGTTGCTGGTTCCTATTGAATGAAACTATCAGAGTGTTTTGACACTCAATTTAGAGGTGCTGGTGCTAAATTAAAGAGTGGAAGAGGTGATTTGATTTAGTGAGGGGAATTGATTTAAGGAGGGGAAATTGAAGTGTTGAGTAACTTGATTTATGGTCAACAATCTGGCTAGCCTAGCTCCATTATTATGCTTCCTTTTAAAGTATGAAAAGAACAAACAAATAGATACCACCTTCATTTCATTACTAACTTCCTAAGGAGACTATTCATCGCGATTTTTGAACACGCATAACTCCTAAATTACATTAGAGAAAAATATAATAAAATTATATTATAAAATTAAATGGAGTATATTTTCATAATCAACTTTTAATTTATATTGATACGGTTTAATTTAAAAGTTATACGTGGTCAAAGGTCGCGATGAATAGTCCCCTTAGAAGTTATTAATGAAACGGAGTAAGTATAAAGTAGATTGATATTTATTACAAACATTTGTATATATCAGCTAAAATCGAACCACCTCCACAACATTTACACAAGTACAACTACAACGATAAGCCTAACCAGCTTGCATTTCAATTCTTAGCCAGTATTGTGCCATCACTGCCATGCATGGACCCATATCTAGTTATCTGACATGATCTTTAACTTCATGTGGACATAAGAAAATAAAAGGACAATAATTTATTTAGCAAATCCATAAGAATTGAGGACATGCTTGGGGAGGTCCTAGTCTCCGAATTTCCAACATGGTTCAAAGAGCATGTACAGAACCCGACCAACAAAATAACATGTCCTTACTTAAGAGCACTAGCAAGTGGACCTGGGAGAAGATACTCCTCCTTCCCATCTTACATTGTAAATGGACTTAGGTTCAACAGTAGTGAGTGTCGATCGACAGATGCTACAGTTAATGGTGGGATTCGTGTCTTGGGGAAAGACATAGGTGATGATGTCTACGATTACTATGGGAAGCTTAGGCGTATTATTCGCCTTGAATATCCCGGAGTACCTTTGAGAAGAACAATGTTGTTTGATGTTGATTGGTATGATCCCACTGATGTAGGCACCAGGAGGCTTGAGGAGTATGATATGGTGGAGATAAACTATAAGAAGAAGTACAAAGTGTACGAACCATTTATCTTGGCAAGTCAAGCACTTCAAGCTGTATTTCTTCAGTATCCTACCTTGAAAAAGGATAAGGGCGATTGGTTAGCTGCTGTACCTATAAATGCTCGATCCAAAGTTGAGTATGTGGAGAAGGACGAGTCAATTAACAACTCGTACCAAGAAGAAGATGTCGATGGTCAGGCTAGAAAACCTGTACAGGCTACAGTAGAAGTTATTCAGCTGCATGATGATGTTTTCATTGACTTACAACCAGAGTAGATTATAGAGGGTACGTGAATTAGTACTAGGTAGTTAGATTAGACTTAGATTAGACTTATCTATCAGGCATATAATAAAAAAATGTTCATTACTTTTTTTGGTCAGGTTTAGCATTCAAATATGTCAGAACGTACACTGAGGATTCCCTTACTTGAGGTTTGGAAAGCCAACTGGCTTTTGGGAGTTCCGCCCAAAGAGTGGATGCCGAGTCCCCTTCATGATGTTTGGGAGTCCTACTGGTGTGACCACCCGAATGTCTAGTGTCGTTCCTTGCTATATCTCTGATTGTACATGTTTTATATTCAATTGTGTATGTACTAACACGGATCTTTGTATTGCAGATGCCACGACCCAGGAGGCCACGATACATGACCCCGCAGTCCCAGAGGGATGATACCGACGGAGAGGACACCTGGCAGGGCTCCCCTACTGTTTTAGGGACTCCACCTGGGTCGAGCAGGGGATCGACTCCTCATTCCTCCCTCCACGACCCGTGGGCCCACGTTCCAGACGACGGTTGTCCCTTTCAAAGGCCGGAAGATGGTCTTATGTGGAATGGTCGCCCTGTCCTTTACCCCAATGGAGAGAAGTAAGTATTAGGCATTAACTGATTTACGAACTTTTAATATATATATACCGAACTAACCTTGTCACTATTGACTTACCTGTTCTTCACAGGTTGTATGGGGAGCACGCTGCTAAAGTACTCAATTCGATAATACGGAACAGAATGGTCCCACCGCAAGAGGGTGGCAGCCAGTGGCATTGCATCCGGGACCAAATTAAGGGAGAGCTCTTCGAGGAGCTGAGGGTGAGTTAATATATGCATGTTTAAATACCATGTTTTTACATTTCGTTCGACCGCTATGCATGCGAGGGTAGGCGGCGCCCTCTTATATGTCGGACCGCATATTTATGTATGGGTAGGCAGCACCCATTATATGATTGACCGCATTTAGAACTAGAATGGATAGGCGGCATCCATTACGTGTAGACCGTTCATGCATGATGGGTAGGCGGCGTCCTTATTTGTTTGTAGATGACTGTTAACAACCCGATATACCTGAATAGATGTTGTTTTCCCTTGTTATATATTTGATACATGTTAGCTCCCCTTGTTATACTTGAATGTTTTTTAAGTATTCACCAACGTATGTGTTTCGATGTTTATTTGTAATTGTGTAGAAAGAATTCTTCCTTCCGAAAGTATTGCTGATGGATCTCTGGTGGAGCTTCAACTCTCACGGTAGTGCCCTTTACAAGTGCATGGTTCATAGCCTGAAGAAAATGTGGAAAGAAAACCGTCCACGTACCGGTGATTGGCCCGGAGATGCAATTTGGGAGGCGTGGAAGGTGTATTGGGCTGACGCGAGAGTCCAGGCGCAGGCTGACCAGAACACTGAGAACCGGAAGAAGCAGCCGAATGATGGGACACGTACCCTGGTGACACACCGTTTTGGCTCTGAGTCGATCGCTACAACACATGTGAGGCAAAAGGTAAGTATATTAACTTTGTGAATTCATCATTCTTATACTTGTTATTTACTTGCATTTCGAACTTTCAAACTAAGTATATGATGCTTTCATGTGTCATTCAGTTGAAGGATAAGGAGAGTCTCCTATTCACCCTGTTCTCGAGATCTCAGAAGGCCAAGAACGGACAGTGGTTGTGTGACGAGGCCACAACAATTGCGGTAAGTATCAACAATACATGTGTTTATTAAATACTGATGATTTCATAACTAATTAACAACATAACTAACACCTTATACTCTTGATTTATAATTTCAGACGGCCTACGAGGACAGGATTCGTGATCAGGATCTCACTGTTGAGGAAATGAATGCCATTTTCCTCGAGGTGAATCCTCCAGACGAGAAGGGCCGTCGCTTGGGACTTGGGAGTGCAGCAGCCGTCCCTGAATTGGACTCGAGGCCGACTCGTCGTTCCCGTGCCAGTACATCTTCATCATCTTCAGCAGCAGCAGCAGCTTCCGCTCGAGAGCAGCCCCTCTTACTTCAGTTGCAGGAGAGGGATGAGGAGGTGAAGAGGTTAGCTGAGGAGCAGGCTGCGCAGAAGGCACAATTTGCTACTATGTTTGCTGAGCTGTATGCGAAGCTGGGGATGCCTCCACCTCCCTTTCCATGATACCCCTATCCTTTTCGACTTTATTTACTATTTTCTACATGAATACTGTGTACACTATGATATTATTTTGGATTAGTATTGTGTACGTATGATTATTATTATATGTATGGAGGGTTTTGGTACATTTATTATGATTTTTTTGGATTATTTTTTGGTTTATTTGGTCTAGAGAATTTCTGTAACATGTTGCTTAATTAAACAGGTTGCATTTGATTTTGAGTCTCACTATTATATCTAAAAAATAAAAATAAAAAAAAAAAAAAAAAGCAACCGATGGTCTCATCCGTCGCTATATACAGCGACGGATAAGGCTTATCCGTCGCTAAAAGTCCCGGACTTTTAGCGACGGATAAGGCTCATCCGTTGCGAATATTTAGCAACCGATGAGACTCATCCGTTGCTAAAAGTCCGGGACTTTTAGCGACGGATAAGTCATCGGTTGCTAAAAGTCAACCTCATTTTCCGTTGCTAATCCGTCGCAAATTCGCGACGGATTACTCATCAGTCGTTAATTCGCTAGCGACCAACGGTTTAGCGACGACAATTTTATCCGTCGCTAAAAACACCGATCGGTCGCTAGCGAATTTTAGCAACCGATCGGGGTGGTCTAGCGACGGATGGTTCCGTCGCTAAACTCGATATTGCTTGTAGTGGTGGTGGGAAACGGAGGTGGAAGCTAGGCATTCGGTGGCGCCGTGATGGATGGTGAGAGAGTGGAGAGATGAAGAAAGAGAGTGTTGCTTGAGTACGTATTATTGTATTTATTATTATTAATAAGTATACATATTAATATTTTGGAAGCAGCACATCGGGTACTCAGATACATCAAGAAATCTCCAAGCCTAGGCATATTCTACACATCTAGAAATGAACTCCAACTAAAAGGATTTGTAGATAGTGATTGGGGGTCCTGTGACAAACCAAGACGTAGCACTACCGGCTATGCTATATTCATTGGCGATTCCCTCATATCATGGAAATCAAAGAAACAAGCCGTGTCTAATAAATCCAGTGCAGAGGCAGAGTATCGAGCAGTAGCACTTGCAACTTGTGAACTACAATGGCTCAGATATATACTTACAGACTTGCAAATTAATCATCCAAAGCCTGCACTACTATATACAGACAGCATGTCAGCATTCCATCTTGCTCACAATCCGGTCCAACATGAACGAGCGAAGCACATAGAGATCGACTGCCATGTCATTCGAGACAAGATTCTCAATGGAACAGTCAAGTTACTACACATTTCTAATCGGGATCAACTTGCAGATGTTCTTACCAAGCCGTTAGCACCACCTCTGTTTAATCATTTCACTTCTAAGTTGGGTTTGAATAACATCCACCTCCAACTTACGGGGGGTTGTAAGCAGACTCCAGGCGAAGAAGAAACGAGATGAGGATCGAATCGAGTTCGTATTAGTTCGGCAGTTCGAGAAGCCCCAATTCGATCAAGGGATTAGAGTTGTACTTCGCGCTGCAACACTTCAACTTAGTCAGTTAGATTAGTTATGATAGAGATGTTATATAAACAGAGCTCTAGCTTAGAACAGATTTACTTTTCCTTTCATTCTCTCTGTAATTCATTCACTTTGTACTCAAATATTCAGTGTAATATTGAGAGATTACTCTTCACACGTAACACCGGTAGTTAACCAGTAGAAAAAGACAAAAGGAAAGTGGTCGTCCGATCCCCATCTAATAGTGAAGTATTAAGAACTCTCTAGCTATTTTCTAATTAAGGACCATGTGTTTGTCACATTATATATGTTGACAATTCTCGTCGTCACGTCTTGATGTGAGTGACTCTTAAGGTATTTCAGTTCGTAAATTTAAATTACTTGGTTGTAGTTAGTAGTAATCCAGAATAGAATAAGAAAGATCGATAATGCCACTTGACAAATTAAAACGTTTGTGGACGTCAAAACTTGAGAAAGAACTATAAATAAAAAAATGAAATAGAATATAATAAAAAAACACTTCCTATATATTTTGTTAACATTCGTTTTTTTTCCCCTTATATTGTTTAAAAAAAAAACATTCTTTTATTTTCATTTGATCTCGAATTAATCCAATTATATCAGGAGTTAAGAATTTTTAAAAGTTATATCAAGACAATATAAGTTCAAATTATTTTTTAGTACAATTAAACTTCACTCGAAATCAAATAGAATTTCAGAAGACAACAAATAAATTAAAAGCTTAATTAGCTCGAAGTGGAGGAAGTAACTTCCTCCTTTCTAATTTCAGTTTTCGTCGTTTTCAATAACAATTCAGTCAATTAACTTATGATATAGATGTGCGATAAATTTAGATCCATTTACTACTCCCTTTATTCATTCAATTCACAAGTTTCTCACATCTCTTGTTGGCATAGATATAAGTGGGGTATTATTTGGATAAAAACATTAAGTATATGAAATTTCTTATAAAAGGCGTACAATATTAAGTATATGAAATTTCTTATAAAAGGCGTAAAATTTTCTTAAACATGAGAAAACTCAATGCCTCTTCTACTAAGCGTTGAACATAACTACTTTGCGGTAGTGAGATGGATTACATAATTGTTTGTATGATGATAGAAGACTCTAATAATCGTTGACGATGGAGCTCGATCCATGTTAGTTTGTTTTGTCGTATAGGTTTTTTTTTTCTTTCTTTTTTTAAACAGCAAAAGCAAAAGAATTGTCCATTGATCAAATAGACGAGTACCGGTGGTACTCAAGATACAAAGACCCAACACATTGTCTTCTTCCTCAAGGCCTAAATACAAAACCAAGGAAGAACAAAAAGGATGGTTATACCAATCCCTCTGCCCGAGACCAATTTCACCTAAACGTTAGGATAGAAGACATTGCTTTGGTTCTAGTAACCAATTAATCCTCTATAGTGGTATAATTAATGTTTGAGTTTTCCTTTTCCTTTCAAGACCAACACTAAAATTTTAATCTTTCAAGGGCTTGCCAATCTGACCATTCTATTCCATTATAGACTAAGGTCCCGTTTGGTTTTAAGTAGGAAAAGGCTAGGAAATTTGGTTCAACTCCAAAAGTAGGAAAAGAAGTAGTCCTTGTTTGGTTTGTTAAAATTCACTAGGAAATCTGGTTCATCCATTTTAGCTTTAAAAAAAAAAGACTAACTTCAGGGGCTGATTTGCAAAATGAATGGCATTTAGAAACCAAAATTGGAAGCGAAACGAGAGGCCCTAACGCCAGTGGAATCGGAGGAAATGGTGGCGAATGGCAATTCACAGACGGCAACCTTAGCCCCAAAATTGGAAGCGAAACGAGAGGCCCTAACGCCTCCGCTTCCAGCTCCGATGGTGAATAGGTCGTAGTCGTAGTGACGGAGGGCTCACTGCCGTTACCGGAGTGGGCGCGGATCACCGTGGTGGTGCGAGGGCTAGACGGAGGAGGAGTGGTCGACATGGTGAGGAAGAAGTTTCTGGAGGATAGGGATTTGGTGTAGCGAGAGAGGGAGAGGAGGCTTCTACTCCACCAAATCCTCCACCACAAATACTAGTTTTCTCCGGCAACGGCAGCGACGGCGGCGTTTGCTTGGTAAAATCCTCTTCGCTAATCTCCTCAACAGAACCAGAATCGGAGATCTCACCTTCCTCAACGTCGTGGACTTCGACTGGTGGGACTAAACTTCGGGGGAAATGAACCCTAATAACGAACGCCTTAATCTGAAATGGGAATTGGGAAAATCAATTTAGATTTTTTGGTATGGAGGATGGGATGTAATTAAATTGCATAGTATGGGTATTTTGGGGACAACATTTCAGATTTGCTGGGCAAAATTGGAATGTGAAATTATGAGAAATTTTGCCAATTTCATTTTCCTGCCCAGCCCATGGAAAACGAAGTAGAAAAAGGGAGGGGATTTTGTGCACAAAATCAACAAAATCTGTTTTCCGGTTGAGTAGGAGGAAAAGCCGGTCAGACCAATTAACCACATTTCTTTTTTCGTTTTCCTACTTACCAAACAAGGAAAAGGGGTCATTTTACCCCAAAATTTTTCCTTTTCCTCACCAACCAAACGGGCCCTAAGTCATTTCTCGCCTTTCAAATTGTCCAAATCGTTCCAAACCAGAAAACAAATGTGTCCAGGTTCCAATAGAGTAGAGGTCTTTCTTAGTGCTCACTAATTCATGAGAGTCACTAGTCTTGGGTGTATTCCCTTCTCTCTAGCTCTTTATTGTCACATGTTTTGGATGGGCTTAACTGCTTAAGTGTTAAGGGTACTCAAAATTACGATTTGTCCAATTAAGTACTTCAAAGTGGGTAGGTTCAATTTAGGTATTTTATTTTTATAATAATACTGTAACGCCCCCGAAATTCAGAGGTTTAAAGGAGTTGAGAACACTACCCATGTCAACAAGGTGCACCTTTCGTTTTGGGAATCTGTTGGGAATTTTAGTAAATACGAATGAGCTTTCAATTCGTTCGTTGTATTGGTCTAAGGGCGCCCAACACGAATTCGCGATCGTGTGTCACTTAAATCCCTTGGGGTGAAAGAGTGATTAATGCATAAGTGAGTTGATCAATAATTGAATGAATTAAGTCATTCATACACACATGGGTGAAAGTTCCATTGTGCTAAAATTCGAGTTAAAAAGCAAGCGTATATCGAAAACCACTTGAAAATCCACGTTTTGAGAAAAGGAACTCTCGAAGCAGCGATGTTCCATACTCGCTGCAGCATTGATATCGTAGAAAGTCACTAGAAACATCATTGATGTATAGAACGTTGCAACATTGATGTCAAGTAAACTTCGATGCAGCATTATGAAATGAATGCTACAACGTTAAGGTTCCTAACTCTCTGTAAAAGGTTTCGCAGCAGCGAAACTAAGGCAATGCTGCAGCATTGCGAACAGGTTCGCACCTGTTCAGAGGTGGCGAATTTTCAAGTGTTTTCATGAAGAGATACATCCCTTAAATTGTGATGGGGCACATTCATTCATCTTAAAACATCTGTATAATGATTTAGACACAATTTGAAAGGGTTGTAACACTTGGAAGATGGTGCATTTGATCTATAGAAAGGAGAAGAAGTCATTTCTTCCAAGATACTAGAAATACTTGAGAATTCATCTCCTTCTCCCTCTTTGCTCTTCTATAACATTCATACTCAAAGTAAGTTCGATAGATTCGGCTATTGTAGTGCTGCTTAGCCGTCTTAAGAGTAGTTTTATCCTGGGAGACACTATTGCCATAATTCCGTAAGCACCATGAGTGGGGCAATCTTGTCTTAAGGAAAAATAGTCAAACTATCAACTCTACTCAACATTTCTTGTTAATTGTTATCATTCTGGAGTTGCTTGAAGACATGAAATTCTGCATCCATCATGCTTAGTTCTCGTGGAGTACAGAGGAATGTTTTATGGATGAATAAACATCCAGGGAAGTTTACTTTGTAAAGTTGATTATCGTTATGTATTGACATCTTTGTACAAGTTTTCTATTATTATTGTTATATGATATTAACAACGTTCTCTCTTGTTCGATCTTCCAACTCCCACATTCTCGCGTGAATACTAAATTCTCCAACAGAATCCACCTAGAAGAACTTCATAGTTAAGCGTGCTTGCTCTGGAGCAATTCTAGGATGGGTGACCTGCTGAGAAGTTTCTGGTGCGCGCACGAGTGAGGATAAAGTGCGCGGATTAGAACACGTGTTGACCTGTGGGGCCGGCATATCACCCTGGAGAATAATCCAAGAGTAACCGCGCCGACCCAAATGGTCGGGCCTTCGGTCGATTAGTGCCAGAGCGTTACAATACAAATATTGACCAATTTAGTTACTATTTTAAATTAACGAAGAAAAAAGGAACAATACAACCATTAAGAATAAGGTAAAAAAATCTAGAACTTATTATATTAAAAACACAGAAGTAGTATTGTATAAGAGGGATACAATTCGTACCACAACAGATTTAGACATTCCCTTAAGAAAGCCTTTCCCTCTCTTAAGCCACACCAAACATGAAAATTTGCAAAATTAGATTTTCAATTTTAGAATTGCATATAAGAAACCAAACAATTCAATGAGATCCTTGAAAAACCATTCTCCTAAAACAAAACTTTTTTTTTTTTTTTAAACGGCAAATATTACAACTATATACTCCTACACTACTATTATACAAATATACTAAATCAAACTTATAACTCCGCCATCATACTTTAACAACTCCATCTTCCACTCCTTACAGTTGCACCACTTTATAACTACTCAAGCTCACGGTAGTAAAATAATAAAGTTATAAATATCCTATCTTTAAAATTATTGAACCAATCTCATTATATGACGACAGGGGACTGTGAGGTGTGTGAGCCTGTGACCAAGTGCTTTTAGAAAAACAAACTCAAGCCGATAAATATCACTGGAGTACCGCTGTTTGCGTTATTTTTGCAGCTTATTGTACTACCCTACAATGAAAGTCTAGACATGCATGTGAATATGTGATCATGCATGATGTAACCTGTAAGTACTAGAGGTGACGAAATCCGATATATGCGTGTCAATGTCTGTACCCATTTTTAAAAAATAAAATTAATCGCTAAAATTTTATTTTTATTAACTAAAATAAAGAGTGTAATTGATGTTCGAGAATGATTATAAATACGTACAAGATTAACACCTTCATCACATATAACCAAGACTCTAAACCAATTGTCACAACCAAAACCTACCCAAAATCACTACAGGATAATAAAAATCATGGATCCATTACTTTTTAGGGGTCTCTTAGTGTCCCTAATAACAAAATAGAGCCACTTAGATCAACAATAACATTTTAGGCCACGAATTTGACTTTGCAAGAACTAAGGTACTGTAGCAAAATGGAATTTTGAGAAAACCAAACACCCTTTAGTCTGAGGCCTAAAATGTAATTTTAAAATTAACCGTTTAGCCTAAAATGTAATTGAATTTCAATTAAAAAAGTAATTTTAAAACTATTTTTTTCACCACACTAATTTCGAAAGTAATTTTTTACCACAATAATTTCTTTTATACTATTTCTATTTAACTTCGTACATTAAAATATATAATATATTGTGTCAAATATTTTTGATAATGACGCATATATTTCATTCATTTAATTTATTCAAATTATTACTTGTTACTTGTTAGAAATACTTTTATTTTCAAGTGAATTTCATTTTTATTCCTATTTTTCTAACTTCATTCATTCACTCGATTTTTTTAAAGAACTAAATCACTCTATATTTTAGGGCTAATACTTGAAAAAACAATAAGTTTACAAATAATCAAAACTTTATACATTCAAAAAAATAGAAGGCACTATTACTAAGTTGAATTTTACACCCAAACCTTTGACAAAAGTTAGATTTTACCCCCAAACCTAAAGCCGCTAATTAAACAACCTCCAAACCTTTGTGAAAAGTTAGAAATAATCTACCCCGAATTTATCTAAATTATCATAACTAACAACTAATCACATCATAAACTCATTAAAAATATTAAAAAACTAAAACTAAAAATTAAAAAGCTAAAAAAACTCATTTACAAATAAAAATTAAAAAGAAAAAGTTTAAACTTGAATTATGGCAAACGATTGGACTGGAATTTAGAGTAAGCTAGCGACTTATAAAGGAAATAGATTTTGTTGTAGTTTTTATTTTTAGCTTTTAAATTTTTAATGAGCTAATGATGTGATTAGTTGTTAGTTATAGTAATTATATGACGCATTCGGGTAGATTATAAATTTTGATAAAGGTTTTGAGGTTATTTAGACTTCGTAATAGGTTTGGGGGTAATATCTAAATTTTGTCAAAGGTTTGGATGCAAAAATTAACAAGGAATTAACTTTAAAAAACAATTACATTTTAGGCCTGAGCATTTATGTTAAGGGCGTGTTTGGTTTGCCTATTTTGGAGTGATGGCAATACTGTAATTGTGTGCTGGTCAACTCCAGAAACCATGATTTTGGCCTAAATTGTTATTATTGAACTAAATGGCCCTAAAATGATATGATACCTCACAAGGAACCTCCACTATGTAAATTTCTCTAAAAATCATCATCCGAAAGAAGCAAGCTCGCTTTCCGGTCAGAGAAATCAAGAACTTGACAACATTATAACATCCTTCACTACAAGAAAAACAGAAATCAGCAACCGAACTTAGCAACCGATCGATCCGTCGCAACTATTAGCGACCGATCGGTGAATTAGCGACGGATAAATTGCCACTAGCGACGGACAAACTCAATTCGTACTAGGGCGTGAAGTATTTGCGACGGATGAGTCATCCGTCGCAAAATAGCGACGGATAAATAATCCGTTGCTATATTTAGCGACCGATGGACTTCATCCGTCGCTATTTAGCGACCGATGAGTCATCCGTCGCTAAACGTTGACCCAAGAAAAAAAAAGAAAAAGGTTTTTTAAATATAGCGACGAATAAATCATCCGTTGCTATAATTAGCGACCGATGGACTTCATCCGTCACTATTTAGCGACCGATGAGTCATCCGTCGCTAAACGTTGACCCAAGAAAAAAAAAGAAAAAGGTTTTTTAAATATAGCGACGGATTACGTCATCTGTCGCTATTTAGCGACCGATCAGTCGTTGTTTAGCGACAGATGGTCATCCGTCACTAAATTGTCTTCATCACCGGCGGACGACAAGCAGAGACGCATTTCTGCTCTCTTCTCTCTTCTTCTCCATTTTTCTCACTTCTTCTCTCCAATTCCAATCTTCTCTTATACTCCATCATTTCTTCCAATCTTGGTGTCAAATCGAAGCCAATTCAACAAGGAACGTAGTGAGACATTCAATTTGAAGTGGATTGTTCTATTTATTCCGCAATTAAAGGTACTAATCTCGAAATCTAACTTTTGTAAATTTGGTATTTTTCAATTTTGAAGTGTTTTATGGTTTATTAGCTAGTTTTGATGTTAGTATTGTTCAATTGGGATGTTTTGGGATGTAGTGGGTTCGATTATGTTTGAGATTTGAATTGGGTTTGATTATCTTTAGGATTTCAATCGGGTTCAATTATGTTTGGGATTATCTACGTAGTTAGTTTTGTTCAATTAGTGTAGTTTGTTTGGGATATACTAATTAGATTTGAAAATTGCATAAGTATAATTATAATGGAAATATGAGTAATTATAGTGTATTGTAATTAGTTATTATAGTGTACTGTTTGGGCTCCCCTACTGTTTTAGGGACTCCACCTGGGTCGAGCAGGGATCGACTCCTCATTCCTCCCTCCACGACCCGTGGGCCCACGTTCCAGACGACGGTTGTCCCTTTCAAAGGCCGGAAGATGGTCTTATGTGGAATGGCCGCCCTGTCCTTTACCCCAATGGAGAGAAGTAAGTATTAGGCATTAACTGATTTACGAACTTTTAATATATATATACCGAACTAACCTTGTCACTATTGACTTACCTGTTCTTCACAGTTTGTATGGGGAGCACGCTGCTAAAGTACTCAGTTCGATAATACGGAACAAAATGGTCCCACCGCAAGAGGGTGGCAGCCAGTGGCATTGCATCCCGGACCAAATTAAGGGAGAGCTCTTCGAGGAGCTGAGGGTGAGTTAATATATGCATGTTTAAATACCATGTTTTTACATTCCGTTCGACCGCTATGCATGCGAGGGTAGGCGGCGCCCTCTTATATGTCGGACCGCATATTTATGTATGGGTAGACGGCACCCATTATATGCTTGACCGCGTTTAGAACTAGAATGGATAGGCGGCATCCATTACGTGTAGACCGTTCATGCATGATGGGTAGGCGGCGTCCTTATTTGTTTGTAGATGACTGTTAACAACCCGATATACCTGAATAGATGTTGTTTTCCCTTGTTATATATTTGATACATGTTAGCTCCCCTTGTTATACTTGAATGTTTTTTAAGTATTCACCAACGTATGTGTTTCGATGTTTATTTGTAATTGTGTAGAAAGAATTCTTCCTTCCGAAAGCATTGCTGATGGATCTCTGGTGGAGCTTCAACTCTCACGGTAGTGCCCTTTACAAGTGCATGGTTCATAGCCTGAAGAAAATGTGGAAAGAAGACCGTCCACGTACCGGTGATTGGCCCGGAGATGCAATTTGGGAGGCGTGGAAGGTGTATTGGGTTGACGCGAGAGTCCAGGCGCAGGCTGACCAGAACACTGAGAACCGGAAGAAGCAGCCGAATGATGGGACACGTACCCTGGTGACACACCGTTTTGGCTCTGAGTCGATCGCTACAGCACATGTGAGGCAGAAGGTAAGTATATTAACTTTGTGAATTCATCATTCTTATACTTGTTATTTACTTGCATTTCGAACTTTCAAACTAAGTATATGATGCTTTCATGTGTCATTCAGTTGAAGGATAAGGAGAGTCTCCTATTCACCCTGTTCTCGAGATCTCAGAAGGCCAAGGACGGACAGTGGTTGTGTGACGAGGCCAAAACAATTGCGGTAAGTATCTACAATACATGTGTTTATTAAATACTGATGATTTCATAACTAATTAACAACATAACTAACACCTTATACTCTTGATTTATAATTTCAGACGGCCTACGAGGACAGGATTCGTGATCAGGATCTCACTGTTGAGGAAATGAATACCATTTTCCTCGAGGTGAATCCTCCAGACGAGCAGGCCCTCTTACTTCAGTTGCAGGAGAGGGATGAGGAGGTGAAGAGGCTAGCTGCGAAGCAGGCTCAATATGATAATATGTTTGCTCAGCTGTATGCGAAGCTGGGGATGGATCCACCTTCCCCACCTACCTCTCCATGATCCCCTATCCTTTTCGACTCTACTTACTATTTTCTACATGAATACTGTGTACACTATGATATTATTTTGGATTAGTATTGTGTACGTATGATTATTATTATATGTATGGAGGGTTTTGGTACATTTATTATGATTTTTTTGAATTATTTTTGGTTTATTTGGTCTATAAAATTTCTGTAACATGTTGCTTAACTAAACAGGTTGCATTTGATTTTGAGTCTCATTATTATATCTAAAAAATTTAAAAAAATAAAATAAAATAAAATAAAATTAGCAACCGATGGGCTCATCCGTCGCTACATACAGCGACGGATAACGCTTATCCGTTGCTAAAAGTCCCGGACTTTTAGCGACGGATAAGGCCCATCCGTTGCTAATATTTAGCAACCGATGAGACTCATCCGTCGCTAAAAGTCCGGTGACTTTAGCGACGGATAAGTCATCGGTTGCTAAAAGTCAACCTTATTTTCCGTCGCTAATCCGTCGCAAATTCGCGACGGATTCCTCATCGGTCGCTAATTCGCTAGCGACCAACGGTTTAGCGACGACGATTTTATCCGTCGCTAAAAACACCGATCGGTCGCTAGCGAGATTTAGCGACCGATCGGCCTTATTTAGCGACGGTTTGTTCCGTCGCTAAAGGCCTAGTTTTTTGTAGTGCTTCTAATTATGTATCGTCGTAATTGTCACTTGTTTTCTTATCATAACGAATTGTGGTCGTTGTGATCAACTCCCGATCGAGGCTCGGCTCGAGCTGAGCTCAGTCAATATCTCACAATTTGGTATGATCAATTCACGATCACAGTGGAAGAAAGTTTGATTGCTCATGATTAATAATTCGTAAACACAGTAAAAGAAATTATATATAGTAGAAGTTTTTTTTTTTGTATGGAGTTGTATTTGGTTCTATTCAGCATGTTGAAAGAACAGAAAGAAAAAATAAACAAAAAGAGAGAGAAAAAAAAAGAAAAAAAAAAAAACGAAAAAAAAAGTTAAGAAGTACTCCATCCGTTCTCTCACAAGCTTTTTGTTTTGACTTTTTTCGATAAACACCTTGCAACTTTGACTCCGGATTACTCTTAAACTATAATGATAAAGTATGTGACGAAACTATATTATGAAAATTTAGATTTTATATTTTCATAATATAAGCTCATTAAATATTTTATCATTATAGTTTAAGAGTAATCGGGAGTCAAAGTTGAAAATTGTTGATAAAAAAAAATCAAACCAGGAAGCTTATAAGAGAACGGAGGGAGGAGGGAGTATTCTTTTTCTGTAGTTCGAGAAGCTCTTCTGGCTCCTTTGGCTTTGGTTCTTGTTTAGAGCTAGCACCTTTGTGGTATCATAGAGTATGCGGAACATGAAAAGTAAATAAACTAAAATGTTTGTATATCGAGAGAAAAATACATGGTCATTTATTGTGTCATTATTATACATCTATAGTTTTTTTATTGTGGTAAGGATCAGACAAGCCTACGTCAGTTTGAGTCATTATCTGATTACCTCCCATGCAGGCCTGTTAATGGGTAAGGATCTGACAAGCCCATAAAAAAATCTCATTAATGGGCCTAAAACCGGGACCGGCCCGTGAGATTTGGAACCGCAACCGACCCGGAAGAGATTTATCCTTTTTTAGCTGATACCGCTCAAATGCACCACGGATTTAGGAAATTAGGTTTTCAGCTAGCTGCCATTCCTCCTAGCATCTAAAAAAACCATTATTTTCTTCTATTCACAGAATCACAGCCATAATGTTTGAACTCAAACTCATAGTCCATGGCTCATAAACTACTCCTATATTATATACACCGAATAGGACTGTTTTATCTTTATCATGGACTAAGAGACGTCAAATTAACACGACAGGGGTGTTAATTAGTACTTCTATAAATTAATTACTTGCAGGATCTCTGTAGGTATATGCATCTCATGTAACTCGTACATCGTTAATTATAACGGTTAATGATGTCGTCTGGGAACAAATTCAAAACCATGTCGTCGAGAAACTACCTATTATGTTCTATTTGATCACTGGGCAGGGGCGAAGGCAGCCCCATTCCAACCTGTGCTGCAGCACAGGTTGGATTTAAAAAAGAAAAAAAATTAATATTAGAGCAATTTGCGTTTTCGGTATATACAAATAGCACAGGCCCATCAGTTATTAAACTGATAATAGTTAGTCTAATACTCTAATCTATGATGTGTTTTAGATTTAGTTATTTACTAATGTAATGATTTGTCGGCCAATAGTATAATTCTAGAGTTATATTTTTCACAATAGAGTTGGAGTCAGGTAGTTTACTTCTAGGAATTCATCCTTGCCCTTCTACTCTTCTCAATTTATGTTTTAGGATTAGGTGAGTAGGATTCTCTCCAATATCTTTGGCATGAACATGCTTATCTGTACTTCTTTTTTCTTCTTTTTACAATGAAGTGCATTGATTTATTGAAACGTTTTTCCTCTCAGCAGTGGTTCAAATAAAATGATCCTTATTTTTACTTTTTTTTAGGTAAAGAAACAATGATGTAGTGACTTTTAAAATATACCAATGAATAAAAATAGATAAATTAGAAGTCTAAAAAATCAAAATTCTAAAATCAACATAAAACGCAATAAGAGGGCTTAGATCACCAGAGTGGCTTAAAGCGCAAGCGTAACTAAATCAAAATCTTCGAGTCATCTAAATTAGCACAGGATAAGCTAAATTTCTAGCTTCGCCCCTGTCACTGGGTAAATAAGGCTGGGTTAGGTGACGGTTCTGAAGGGAATCTTCTACTTGTTTGCATAAGGTATGATAAGCATGGTTTACAAGATTAATCAGGCCACCATGAAATGGTCAGCTGCATAACTTTCATTGGACCACCTTATATATATATGAGAAATTAACATGTAAGTCCTTAGCACTTGATCTTTTTGAATTTTGGTGGAGTAATGTTAAGTTTTTGGACTTTTTCATGTTCTGCTGCAGTTTGTGCACATACACCAGATGATTTGAATTCTCCAGCAGCATTTTGAGGGACCGCATTGTGATTCTCTGTTTCAATTCGCTTCTGTTCCCCGTCTTTATATGGCAGTATGCACTAATTTATTTGTTGTAGTTCGTCTTCTCCTAAATCGTCTATCATTTTATCAACTTGTTCTTAATATCCTTGATCATTTTTGTCTAATGACTATCACATATTTAACAATTTCCATTCACAAAGTGGGTGTTGAATTTTTTGCATTCACAGACAGTAATGAAACAATCCAAGAAAATGTACACCATAGTCAATCTAACACACCCTTAGGTTAAACAACTTGATGGGTTGGTTGTGTTTTAACAGTGCTATTTTCTCTGTTCGTGTTTCTGAAGGCTTGATGTAATTTTAGTTTTCAGTTCATATCAAGAACTGGTGTTCTCTTTCTCTCAAGTCTCATCACCATTGTCCCCTTTCTCTTCAGGTATGTAATTTTGTAATTATTAGTAGCTTCTTCTTCCTAAAATTGAAATTATTTTCTATTTTCTAATTGGGTATTTGTTTAATAACTTCTCTTCTATTGATCATGTTTTCAATTGTGTTGTATACAAGCTTATGTCTTCCTCGTCAGAGAATAATTTCATTAATTCTGAGCATACCTAGCTAACAATGTCCACATAGATTAATTTTATAAACAATGTGAATTGCACTCTGTTGTTTGTAAAAGGTAACTTAGTTTACTCTGATCCAAGTCTGGTTTGGAATAGATTAAACGACTTGGGATTATTTCTTCACAATTGGGTTGATATATACTACATCAACTTCTTCTTTGGTACTAACTAAGATGCACCAATAGTCATATATATGCCTCACAATTAACCTTGAGCATTAGCGAATTATTAATGTAGTGTATGTCAACTTGCTTGCACTTGTTTAAAATGTGTACAACTCAGCAGCTATTTGATGCAAAATATCTATTTAAAATGCTTTTGTATAGGTAAATGAATCAGGAAGAAAAAAACGTGAATAGTGTTAGGGGTGGCTAAAAAAGAGAGGTGAAGCTTAGTTACATTTTTATGCACCATTTGCCAGATTAGAGCATTCCTTATGGACGCTTTTTTAGGGCTTAAAGCCCCAATTAAATTCTGAAAATGACTCCAATATAGGCTTTTTTGGGGCTACTATGTAATAGTTCATGGAAATTACTACTAAATAGGAGTCTCCATTTAAGTCCAAATCATATTAAATATAAATATTTAATTAGTAAATGAAATAATTGAGTAGTATTTGGCACATGGGTCACACATAGAAGCCGAATTAAACTCTCAAACCATTGAATACTCCAATTTTAAGGAGTTTCTTTTGGGGTTTATATGTTTGAACCTCCAATTAAACCACAAACCAATCATCTTTTGTTTTCTTGCTAAGTTCCCTAGACTTGAAACGAAAGGTATGCACCCCCTTGTGTTTTGACTAAGAGTTGGTGGTACAACTTGTAAACTCCCCGGATCTTGGCCTCTTGCTAGTAAGATGGACATACTAGACGAGGGGGGGTCAATTTTGTTACGTCCATAACGGATATTTTAGGCTCTAAGTTAGAGTAGTTGTACTCTTTCTTTTTCGGTTTGGAAGTTGTAATAGGTTCGAGTTGTATTATTGCTACAAGCATTTCTTATTTCTTATGCTTATAAGTTTGGAATAAAATTTTTAGGCGTTTCAAAAAAAGTCGGCGGGATCGAACTCTGCGACCTGCATCATTAATGGTATACTAGAAACCGCGTCACCCGCTACGCGGGTGAAATGTAATTTTGTAGACCATTATTTGTTTATTAAATTATGTATTGAAATAAATGATTTAAATATATAATTATCACAAAATGACTTCAAACATAAACAAAAAATATATACTAATTGATAATGAACAAATTACTAATTGAGTAGAAACTATGTCCTCTATAATATATTATCGTCACAAAATGGCTTCAAATGTAAACAAAAAACATAAAAAATAAAAAACCTTTAAGTAATGGATTAATACTAATAAAATTTAAAAATTGTTTATCTGTATTTATCCAACATATAACTTCCTTGGTACGATAGTGTTCTCACGGTACTCCTTGTTTGAGCTTCGACTCTCATGTTTAGGTTAACTACTGTGCGTTCCATTATCAGTGTTGTTCTCTTTGTTTTTATACTTCCTCCATTGATTTTTTTTTCAATTTTCATTGTTCCCTGCATAAATATGTTTAGAGCTTACTAAAACTCATGTGATAATTATTACCATCAACTTTTAAATTATAAACATGACCTTAGGATATAGATGTTATTCTAATGTTAATTTCAATGAACAAACAGAGCATCTGATCCATTGCATATAATACAAAGGCAAACTAACAAATCAAAATAACTACAGCTCAATTCTTTTCCTTTTTTTTTTTTTCAGTGAGAAAACTTACTTTGAAAAACTGTAGGCATCAAACTAACTTAAACATATACACATGAGCAGTAACATGTGCAGAAAAGAAAACTGACTCATAACATGTACCTTAAAGAACGTTGAAGAGTACATGAGATCTGTTGAAAAAAAGTAATCTTCTTCAGCTCGATGAGAATGTTATAAGAATATTAAGGTGGTGTGGGAATATATAGAATGAATGTATTAGGAGGTATATATTATGTACTCCGTAGTCTCTATTTTTACAGGGTCTCAATTAGCATATAAAGATGGACTATGTAATGCCCCACATCCCACATCGCTTAAGAGTGATTGGAATAAAGGGTATACTCCCTCCGTCCCAGAGCAGTTGCACCATTTGCTCACAGAAAATAAGGAGAAGATTTAAATACTGAGTTATATTGATAGTGGGTGTTGGTTTTACTTTATGGAGGATTTGTGGCCACAAAAATGTGTTGATGTAATATAAAATTATTATAACCATGTCCAAATATGGCAAATAAATGAAATGGTGCAACTCTAACGGGACGCCCAAAATGGCAAAATAGTGCAACTGTTCTGGGACGGAGGGAGTTTATGTTATTCCACCACTCTCACATGGTATGAGGCCTTTTGGGTGATTCCCAAAGCAAATCCGTACGGGCTTAGGCCCAAAGCGGACAATATCATACTGTTGGAACGTGTGTGGGTCCGTCCAGGAGTAACCAAGTCGGCCGGATTAGTCTGGTCGTTACAAATGGTATCAGAGCCTAGATCAACCCAAAGCCCGCACCGGGTGGACGGTTGGTAAAGGTTATTGTCAGTTTGTCACCCCCACCACTTAAGGCGCTCGACGAGGACGTCGAGGCTTTAAGGGGGGTAGTTTGTAATGCCCCGCATCCCACATCGCTTAAGAGTGATTGGAATAAAGGGTATATATATTAGATCACCACTCTCACATGGTATGAGGCCTTTTGGGTGATTCCAAAAGCAAATCCGTGCGGGCTCAGGCCCAAAGCGGACAATATCATACTGTTGGGACGTGTGTGGGTCCGTCCAGGAGTAACTAAGCCGGCCGGATTGGTCTGGTCGTTAAAAATGGTATCAGAGCCTAGATCAACCCCAAGCCCGCACCGAGTGGACGGTTGGTAAAGGTTATTGTCAGTTTGTCACCCCCACCACTTAAGGCGCTCGACGAGGACGTCGAGACTTTAAGGGAGGTAGTTTGTAATGCCCCGCATCCCACATCGCTTAAGAGTGATTGGAATAAAGGGTATATATGTTAGACCACCACTCTCACATGGTATGAGGCCTTTTGGGTGATTCCAAAAGAAAATCCGTGCGGGCTCAGGCCCAAAGCGGACAATATCATACTGTTGGGACGTGTGTGGGTCCGTCCAGGAGTAACCACGCCGGTCGAATTGATCGGGTCGTTACACACTATGTAGAAAATATACACCTCCGAGCAAATATCTCTTTTCATCCATTACATTAGAGCTTGAATAATACTAAATATCTTCATAAATAATATCTCATTACATAAAGAATTCATAAAATATATACTTGAAGGTTTTTATTTTGTCTATTTCTTTTAGAGTTTTAAAGATCATTTGCGAATTTAGAAGTATCGATATTATGTTTGTTCCGATTAATGAGAGTTTAGGCTTGACACACTCGTCATTATGTTTTTTTTCGAGTCATATATATAATACCTCTACTTGAAGCTTAAACAACATTATTAGCATGATCCAACAGATTGAATGATATAAACGTATTAATTACATCACCGGTCTATTCCTCCATTGGTCTAAGGCTCAGTTCGTTTCACCTTAATTTCAGTTCAGTTCAGATAAGTTCAGTTAAATTCAGTTCAGATTTATTAAGTTAAGTTCAGTTCAAATAAGTTTAGTTCAGTTCAGTTCAGAGATAAATTAAGTTCAGTTCAGGTTTGCTTAGTTAAAATTTATACTTCAATTCAGTTCAGATTAATTAAGTTCAGTTCAGATAAGTTCAGTTCAGTTCAGATAAATTCAAAGTTTTTCAGGTGAAACAAACAGAGCCTAATAACATCAAAGCAATTAGATAAATTATAATGTTCATTTTCTTCATAAACTATCAAAATTCGCATGTCATATTTTTAAAGTAAATAGACTCCATAATTTTTATGTTGGGGCAAAAAAAAAGTGTTTATATGGAACTTATAAATAAGTCAACAGCAATGCAGAATTAAGAAACAATTGTTTAATTAAAAAGATGAAAAAAAAACCAGAAAGATGATAGAGAAGAGATATATAATGATGAAAAGATATTAAATAAATAATTATAATAAGAAAACAATTTAAAATAAAGAATGACACATGTACGCATCAGATTGAATTTGAATAAGTAAAATCAACAGATTAAAATCGATTGGTAGGTCAATCAATTGGGTGAATCAATCGGCTTATTATATTACTTTAATAGTTTCATGTCCACCCTATGTTTCGTGATGAAAGTTACATTTCACAATCACACGCATTTATTGATGCATTAATTGTTATGATGATCGATTCCTGTAGTCAATTTTTCCTATAGTCCACTACCGACATGATTTTTTCTTCATTTTAACCTATGTTTTAAAAAACGGAGCCGGTTGAGCCGGACACCCTCCAAAAGGTTTGACCGGGGTCGGATTTGTTGAGCCGTTATGTGAGCCGGTTGAGCCGGTGTACCATTATAATATTATTAATATATAATATACTAATATTAATATATTTATACTATGTTATTATTCATATTTCCATCCAAAATCACACTAAACAAGACTAAATGATCATCAATCAAGTAAAATGATTTGGTGAAGATCCATATTCAATCAAGATGTTGATGGAAAAAGGTTTTTTTTTTTTGCAATTTTACCCAAATACGGCTCAACCTCCGGCCCAACCGCTTTCCGGTTCACCGGTTTCGTCGTTTTTCAACCGTTTTTTCCAATTTTAGGGCCTCCGGTTTTTTAGCGGTTTAATAGAGGATTTAGGCAGGTGAGCTCCGATTTCCACGGTTCGACTGGTTCGACCCGTTTCCACGGTTCGACCGGTGAGCTCCGGTTTCCACGGTGCGACCCGGTTTTTAAAACATAGATTTAACCTCTTGAATTTTTCATTTTTTTTAATCCGTAAATTTTTATTTAAAAGATAATCACAGGTACAAAGAGAGTGTGCAAAAGTTTTGCACAACCAACTATACAAGCCACTCTAAATCAATCAAAATTAATACTCCCTCCGTTTTTTAATATAGATGAATTTAGCATTTTTTACTCTTCCACAAATATAAAATGTTCTAGCTTATTTCTTTATAATTCTAAGGTAGTTTTCTCTTTATTTACAAACTTGTCTTAAATTGCAATAATATTTTCACAACTTTCTTCCTTAATAGCAAATCAGGTGGGGTTTAAATTAGATAGGATTGAGATTTTTCATGACAATAATTGTTGGATGAAAAAAACAATGTAAACCAATCATTTCCTTAATATGTGTGTATTTAGCTAAAACATCTTATGTTAAAAAACGGAGGGAGTAGTTAATGGACGGGGTTACTCAAGTCCACCATTTGCGTGTAGAATTATCATCACTAGCAGCGTGCCAATAGTTCAAATTAATGAGACGAGTGTTAACCATGAATTTTCACAACCTGCAAATAAACATTAAAAGAAGGTAATAAACATGAAACAAGAATTTATTCATAACTTTTGGGTTATGATCTTCGTTGATCTCTTAATTCCTCTCTCTAATGGATGTGAATTGGATTACCGGGGTCAAATGACTTGTTCCGGATTTGGATCTAACCTACAATTTGGTAGTAGGGATTTGGATTTAGAGTTTACCTACAATTTGGTTGTAGGGAGTTTGATGAAGTCGTTTGTAACTCCATCTCTAACTATCTAGCTCTAATCACCTTCTCATATTTATAGGTGATGACTTAGGGAACAAGCTAAATCAGATAAAAATATCTCCTTATCCTATAATTATCATCATATATTTTGTGATAATTATCTCTAATTACAAAGATATTCTATAATAGTAAAACACCATAATTTACGCAATTTAGGTGTCTACAAATGCCCCCTCGAGACGAGTTGTAGAGACTTGATGACGGTTGCAACTCGTCTCGAAATTTTGCCGTAGAACTTAGATCTAATTTAAAATGCACCAAACGTAATTTAACATGCCCCTTGAATCATCGGCATCGGCAGAACAAGAATAGCACCAGACCATTGTTGGCTTTTGTGACTGAGTCACCAATTAGTCAAATTAATTAAGCCTCCTTGATCGTCCATCAAGCTGTTTGGTGTAGAAATTGGGTATCACTTGGCATGCTCCATGGATTAATTAGCTTGCCGTCAGAATATTCTACGGACTTGGATCTTGAGAGAGCGGAGATGAAGAGCGAAAATCGTCCCAATGGACGTGCCAATTTGTTAACCATGAATTTTCACAACCTGCAAATAAACATTAAAAGAAGGCAATAAACATGGAACAAGAATTTATTCATAACTTTTGGGTTACAATCTTCGTTGATCTCTTGATTCCTCTCTCTAATGGATGTGAATTGGATTACCGGAGTCAAATGACTTGTTTCGGATTTGGATCTAACCTACAATTTGGTAGTAGGGATTTGGATTTAGAGTTTACCTACAATTTGGTTGTAGGGAGTTTGATGAAGTCGTTTATAACTTCATCTCTAACTATCTAACTCTAATCACCTTCTCATATTTATAGGTGATTGATGACTTAGGGAACAAGCTAAATCATATCTTTAGAGATATGATAAAAATATCTCCTAATTCTATAATTATCATCATATATTTTGTGATAATTATCTCTAATTACAAAGATATTCTATAATAGTAAAACACCATAATTTACGCAATTTATGTGTCTACAACGAGTTAGCAGTAAACTCTAGCCCCGACCGAAGAGGTGACATATCAATACAATAATACTAATTTAGGGACTAAATAATCGTATGGATGATTTTCCTCCTCGGACCGGAACACTCAGTTTACAATTCAGCCTAAATCATTTACAACACCAAAACCCAATGACACAAGTTAACAGCAAGATCAGGTGGCCACATAAATTAAGAAACCAAAGACCACGCTATTGCTTGAACAATTCATTGCTTGAATTTTTCATTATTGCTAGTGGTATATTGTGATTAATTATGTCGGTCTATGATCAATACTATTAATATACACCTCCATTTAAATGAGAATTCTATTTTATTACGCAAATTCTCAGGAAAGACGGTCTTTCTAAGAGATGGATCTTTTTGCAATTTACCAACAACATCATATAATCAGTAAAAAAGTTCAGTGGTAGAAACGTAAAAAACTAAAAATATGAGATCTTTTCAGCAATTTTTCCTTTTCTCTCTTCTTTCACCAAATTTCCCTTTTCTCTCTTTAGAATAATACGGCTCCTCTTATCTCCCACCACTACCACTAGCCGTTGCACTACCACCGCTTCGACGCTAATCGCGACGGCGGTCTCAACCGCGACAAAATGGCGGTCTCAACCGCGACAAAATGGTCTTCGCCATAAACCCTAGGGTTAAAGTCAGTGACGGGCAAATCAGCGCCATTCTCGATGAGGTTTTCCGCACTTACGGCGAATTCATCGACGGGGAGAAGGGCCTCACCTTCGACGGCTTGATCCGTACTTACGACGATGGCGCCGGTGACGTGGACCGTAATTTCGACGCGCTTGGTTTGGAGCTTAAACCCTTGGATGATAAGAATGGGATTTCTGAGGCTTCTGAGGAAGCAGCTTCGTCTTCATGATGATGACTTCCACTAATTACTAATTATGAAAGACAAGTCATCGTTGTTTGTTGTGTGGACCAAGACTTTGATTTTTTTATTTGGTTAGCTTGAGCTTGGTCCTACTCTGTTTCTACTTTTTTGCATGATTGATTCTTTAGACTTAGTTAGTGCTAGTAGTATAGTAGCAGAGTAGCAGTACTAGTTAGTAGTACCATCAATACTAGTTAGTAGTAGTAGTAATAGTAGTAATTAGTAGTAGTAGTTAATAATTATTCGGAATAGTGTATAATGTGATTTTTTTTTTTCTTGTTTTTTAGATCATGGGATATTAAAGTGAAATCATGGGATGTTTAAGTCAAATCATGGGATATATAGTTGATATGATGGAAAAAATTGAATACCTTTTTTCTTCCCGTTTTTGAGATCATGGGATGTTAAAGTGAAATCATGGGATGTTAAAAAATCATGGCATGTAAAAGTAAAATTATGGGATATATAGTTGATATGATTTTTTTATTCCTCTTTTTGAGATCATGGGATGTTAAAGTGAAATCATGGGATATATAGTTAATATGATGGAAAAAATTGAATACTTTTTTTCTTTTTGTTTTTGAAATCATTGGATATTAAAATGAAATAATGGGATGTTAAAGTGAAATCATGGGATGTAAAAGTGAAATCATGGGATATATAGTTAATATGATGGAAAATATTGAATACTTTTTTTCTTCTTGTTTTTTAGATCATGGGATGTTAAAGTGAAATCATGTGATATATAGTTGATATAATGGAAAAAATTGAATACTTTTTTTCTTCCCGTTTTTGAGATCATGGAATGTTAAAGTAAAATCATGGCATGTTAAAGTGAAATCATGGCATGTTAAAGTGAAATCATGGGATATATAGTTGATATGATGGAAAAAATTGAATACTTTTTTTCTTCCTGTTTTTGGGATCATGGAATGTTAAAGTGAAATCATGGGATATTAAAGTGAAATCATGGGATATATAGTTGATATGATGGAAAAAATTGAATACTTTTTTTCTTCCTGTTTTTTAGATCATGGGATGTTAAAGTGAAATCATGGGATATATAGTTGATGTGATGGAAAAAATTGAATACTTTTTTTATTCCCGTTTTTTAGATCATGGGATGTTAAAGTGAAATCATGGGATATATAGTCGATATGATGAAAAAAATTGAATACTTTTTTTTCTTCCTATTTTTGGGATCATGGGATGTTAAAGTGAAATCATGGGATATATAGTTGATATGATGAAAAAAATACCTTTTTTCTTTCTGTTTTTGGGATCATGTGATGTTAAAGTGAAATCATGGGATGTTAAAGTGAAATCATGGGATATATAGTTGATAAAAAATTGAATACCTCAGACCAAGTAATTAATACTCCTGCTACTAATTACTACTACTATGCTAGTAGTGCTTCTACTAGTAATTAGCACAACTTTTACCCAAGTTATCACTGCTTGAGAGCACAAAAGCCAATAATTGTTGAAATCCAATACCATAGGCCATTAGCAGTACCTTACTCATCCAATTATCCACACCATCATTAACTAATATCCCAATGAAAACAATAGTAGTAGTTTGTGGTCGACAAGTGTGAATGAAAGGATTATCCACACTTACCAATTACCACCATGTAAAGGAATAATACACAATTACACTTGTGTATGTGATTTTCATTTGTTATCATCATTCATTACTACATCGGTGGTGCCATGGGCAGTGGTTCACGGCGTGGAGATCGGTGGTGCCATGGACGGTGGTTCACGGCGTGGAGATCGGTGCTGCCATAGGCGGTGGTTCATGGCGTGGAGATCGGTGCTGCCATGGGCGGTGGCTCACGACGTGGAGATCGGTGGTGCCATGGGCGGTGGCTCACGGCGTCGAGATCGGTGCTGCCATGGGCGGTGGATTGAGAAAGAAAGAGGAGAGAGAGAAGAAAGAGAGATAAATGACACAGAGATCTATTTAGAAGGAAGAAGAAAGACGAATTGCTAAAAAGTCCCTGCATTTATAGTATATTACAAAATGACCACCGAATTTTTGAGTTCTTTTTGTAGTGATTTTGTAGCTTCTGTATGGGGTAGTTTTATAATTAACATAAGTTGGTCTATACTAGAGACCGTCTACTAGGAGACGCACTCTTTTATTACACTCTTTAATTAAATGTAAATTACATTAATTATCCAAACTATACTTCCTCCATTTCTTTAATTTACAGTTTTAAATCATTTAATACACCAAGAATTTCCATTATTGTCATATAGTATGGTGCTAACTTTTCAAATAAAATAGTACTCCCTCCGTTCTCTAAAAACCTTTCTGGTTTGACTTTTTCCGGTCAACTTTCAACTTAAACTGTAATGATAAAATATTTAACAAAATTATATTATAAAAATATAAAATCTAAATTTTCATAATAATACGTTACATACATTATCATAATATATTATATATAGTTTATATAAGACCAACTTGCATTTCAATTCTGCTAACATCAATCACAAATGCTTCTGTATAAGTTAATTTAACCATAAAACAATTAACTACGATGATAAGCCTTAGCCGGCCAACTTGCATTTCAATTCTGCTAACATCAATACATCATCTCAGGTTCAAGTGCACATAACAAAATAAAACAACAATAATTTATTTAATTTATTTGATAAATTAATTATAAAAAAAGTAAAAATTATAGCAAATCCTGACCTAGGACACTGCCCTTATTTCCCAGCCTAACAATCTCCTCCGCAAACTCCCGCATTCTCCTATCCAACGACCCTCCCTCCGCAGCTGCCTCCTCTGCGGCCTTCTTCAACTCCAAGGCATTCTTTCTCATCTCCGCCAATTTCAAACCGCCCATAACCTCCTTCACACACCTCTCCACTTCCTCCCGTCCCACAATCCGCCCCTCAGCCTCACCCCTACACATCCTGACCCCGACCTTATAAACATCAACTAAAAACTTCGCATCCGTTACCTGGTCACCCCACTGAGGGAATGCCAGAACCGGAACCCCATTTGTGATTGCTTCCAACGTCGAGTTCCACCCACAGTGCGTCATAAAACAAGCAATGGACGGGTGTGCCAGCACTGCGTCCTGAGGACACCACGTCACAATCTTACCTCTTTCCGCCGTTTCCTCCAGAAACGCCGCAGGCAGAACATGCGGGGCGACAGTCATATCCGCTGATGGAGGCCGTAGGACCCACAGAAATGAGACTTTTGCCGCCAGTAGCCCGTAAGCAATCTCGTCCACCTGTTCCTGTTTCAATATCACAACACTTCCAAAGGAAATGTACACAACTGATGAATCTGGTTTCGTATCCAACCAGTCCACACAATTCTCCACGGCAAACATATTGACTCGAATTTCCTTCTTGGAATTCGATCTTTTTACACTACTGGTACTTTTGAATAGTGGACCAATGGCCTGAATAGGACCGCAAATATTCGACATATAGTCGATAGTTTCGTGTTCCAGTTCTTCAAACGTATCAATTAGTACACAAAACGACTTGTGCAAATTCTTGAATTGTTCCAAGATCGCAACTCTTAGAAACGGATAAGGCGTGAACGGGTGTAAAAAGCTAGGAATCTCATCGTGCTTTAACACCGGCATAACAGGTAGCTTGACGTCAATGTCAGGGTCGTCTTCACTAGGAAAATCGACTAGTTTATGAAAGTAATGGTAATACGTCGCGAAACAGGCACACGACTGTACCCAAAACATGGCACTGGGGATCCCCAAACTGTCTGCCACGTCCGTAACCCACGGAATAAACGGATTGTTTATTATACAAGTGACGGGCCTGCCAGACTCTTCGTGCTTCTTTATCATCAGTGGGAGCTTTTCGCGCCCAACAAGCTCAAGTTGAGCTAGGAAAGCTCCTAAGTCGTCGCTGTTGGGGCTGTTGAGGTCCCAACCGTCATCGAAGAACTCTAACCGGATTGAGCCGAGGCCTACAGGAGTAGGGGCATCGTCTGAGGTGATGTTGTTGGACTTGCGGATGCTCTGGCCAATATATTCGGAGGTGCAGACGGTTACAAAAATGCCAAAGGAGGCGAGTTTGTTGCCGAGGCGGAGGAGTGGGTTGACATGGCCTTGTCCTGGAAATGAGACCATGAAGACATGGATGTTGTTGTAAGAATTGGATGGAGCTTCTAGTATTGTTCCCATAGTGTTCTTAGCTTGTGTACGTGTTGGTGTTTAATTTGTTTCTTTTTAGTTCTTCATTTCTTGTGAACCTCAATAGTAGTACTAATTAACTACTACGTACTAGGGGTGGACATATATATAAGCCAAGGGCCCATGGGTTCTTAATTCATGTTGGCAAAATCTGGTTTTGATTTCTCAATTTAGATTTCCCTTTTCCATTGTCTCATTCTTTTCACCCTTACCTACCCCGCCCGATTGAATCAAAAGTTAAAAAACTACTGTGTGTGATGCCCATATGGTTGACAAAGTGCAGTGTGTGATGCACAGGGTTATATATTACTTCCACGCACCATTGATTTTGGACACAGAAAAATAAGAATATATAAAATTTAAATATTGACTTATATTAATAGCGGTGTTGATTTTACGTTATTGATGGAATTAGAAGTTAAGCTTACTTACCCGCGACTCTTTTGGGACTTTATCTATTTCCTCAGGATTTCTCCCTTCCAAGTTACTCCTTTGGCTCTAGGCTTTTTGGTTTCCTTTGGGCTTTCATGAGACACTCGGTGTTGAATATTGACTTATATTGATAGTGGTGTTGATGGTATATAAAACTATTATAACAATGTTCAAATAGGAAAAGATGTGAAATGGTGCAACCCTACCGGGACGTCCAAAATGGTAAAATGGTGCAACTGTTTTGGGACGGAGAAAATATGTGCTAAAAGTTTTTTTTTTTTTTTAAACGGTAAAGTATGTTCTAAAATTGATTGCACTTCGAAAATATGTGCTAAAAGCTTTTGGGACTTTATCTATTTCCTCAGGATTTCTCCCTTCCAAGTTACTCCTTTGGCTCTAGGCTTTTTGGTTTCCTTTGGGCTTTCATGAGACACTCGGTGTTGAATATTGACTTATATTGATAGTGGTGTTGATGGAATATAAAACTATTATAACAATGTTCAAATAGGAAAAGATGTGAAATGGTGCAACCCTATCGGGACGTCCAAAATGATAAAATGGTGCAACTGTTTTGGGATGGAGAAAATATGTCCTAAAAGCTTTTTTTTTTTTAAACGGTAAAGTATGTGCTAAAATTGATTGCACTTCGAGATTAATACTTCATTCATTCCCTCTAAACGTTTATATTTTTTTTTCATTTTGGACGTTTCTTTAAAAGATTCTTATTAAAAAAATGGATATATATATATTATAATTATTATTTCCACCATACAACTATATTTACAATTTTACCAATCCATTCACCATTCTTTACAACATCAAACCCTCGTACTTTTTTCATACTTGATTCTAACAATACCCCACTCACAATAACTTTTTCATTATGTACTAAAATAATACCCCTATTATACGTATTTTTCTTAAAAATTGTGACTCTAATAAAAATGAAAAGGTTGTAAGGAATAAAGGGAGTAGAATAGTACTCCTTGTATTATGGGTAATGAAATTAAATTCCGATCCCACGCTGAAATGAAGCGTTAATTACAAATTAGTGATGATCCTAATAGTTCCTATCAAATTAGTGATACATGAAAAAATTACTACAAATTAGTGTCTATATATATTTGGACTAAATTAACCTTACTTAATTAGAGAAACTCAATTAATAAATAATACTATATTCCTAATATTTAGTTAATTAGTTACATGGTTAGTTTTTTAAATGTATCTAAATATTAAATTATTATGTATATTAGTAGACTATTATTAGTCTTTCATTTTTTTCATTCTTGCCGTTCCAATATTTTTGTGTATTCAAGCTTCATGATTATGATTATTTATGAAGCAATTTTTTTTCTTTCTTGTTGTTCTAATATTTTGTGTATTATATTCAAGATTCTTGATTATTTATCAAGCATCTTTCAATTCTTTCTTTCCGGATATATGAACAGTTTGTAAAATTACTCTTCTAAAAACAATTAGTGAACTTACTACTCAATTGTTGCGTTTGATCTCACATTAATTAATGTTAAACTATATTGAATAAATAATTTATGAATTATATAATTAAAATATAAGGTAGGAAAAAATTAAAAGGTAAACATTTTGAATATGTATGGATCTCTTGGGATCAACGGTAAGTTGTTTCGTCATAAAGTGTATGAACAGGGGCGTTATCCAACGGTAGTTGGCTCCGGAATGAAGGATAGTTCATTAAAAACGACATAAGAATTATATACGTGGTTGAACAAGACAAAGAGATAATTAAAGACAAAAAAGAGACATCGGAGAATAATCTCTACTTTAACAATAAAAATTAAATAACATAGAAAAAAAGTAAACTACTGAGAAGCTTATAAACATGTGATCCAGACACAGTTTTGGATTATTAGAGTTCTAAATGTCAAGAATGGTAAATATAAACCCTATAGATCTAATTGATCAATCTGATTTAAATCTAATTCGCCTAACACCTATAAGTGGTTGGGGTAGGTCAATCTTGGCAGACTACAGCTCGTCTAGAGGTTAATCTTATTTATTCAATTTCAAAATTGGTACGTATATGTATCAATCCTTAAGTATATGTGTGGGGCTCGAATTCCGTTGACGTAATATTTTTCTCTTTTTTCTTATTCATTATGTAGAAAGGTCCCAGGTTCGAATCCCGTTAACGTAAGTTCTTTTTCTCTTTTTTATTAGTACGTCTTTAAGTTGAGGGTTAAAGGTTCGAATCTTGTTGGCATGCCCTTTCCCATTTTAAATATTATTTTCTACTTTTTAAAAATTTTATTTAATTATGACATAAATTCAATATTAATATGTTCATCTTACTTATCCTATTTGATATGCTTGACTTCAACTTTAAGATAAGATCAAATTAGGTTTTCTTTATTTATTTATCGACACTAATGTACTTTCGTACAGTTTTGTATATATCATCGCATCTAGCTAGAGAAGTTATAAAAAAATATGTATAATCTTTCACGCCTTTTATATTTACTCATGTTATTGGAGTATTACTAATATAATAAAATTGTCAACTTTCAATTTTCTTATTTTATCCCAAACTTTATTGTTGAATAAGTTTATTAATAAAAAATATAATTTGTATCAATTTTAGATGTTAAACACACACAATATGATATGATAAACAGTGTGATCAGAAGAAACATTGCTATTAAGTACAAATTATTAAATGTCATTTGCACAGGAGTATAGTATGTAGAATGCGGAGACCTCTTTCATTGCTAAATTACCAATTTGGTGCGTATGTGTGTCAACCCTTAAGTATATGTGTGGGTTTCGAATTCCGTTGGCGCAATATTTTGCTCTTTTTTTTTATTTATTATGTAGAAAGGTCTCAGCTTCGAATCCCGTTGACATAAGTCTTTTTCTTTTTTTTTATTAGTCTTTTTAAGTTGAGGGTTAATGGTTCAAATTAATCTTGTTGGCATGTCTTTTTCCATTTTAAATATTATTTTCTAATTTTTTAAAATTGTATTCAATTTAATATGTCATCTTATTTATCCAATTTGCGATGCTTGACTTTAAGATAAGATCAAATTAAGATTTTCTATTATTTATTTATCTTTGCCACTAATGTAATTTCATACTATTTTTGTACCTTGGCATTTTGAGAAGTTATTATGAGAAAATGTATAATCTTTCACACATTTATTATTTACTCATGTTATTGGATTATTACTTAATATAATAAAAAAAATTCAACTTTCGTATTCTATCCCAAACCTTATTGTTGAATTATTATTAAAAAATATATTTTGTCTCAATATTAAATGTTCAACACACATAATGCCAAGGCCCAAGGGTTCTTTGCAAAATCTGGTTTTGATTTCTCAATTTAGATTTTCTCTTTTCCCTCGTCTCTCATTCTTTTTACCCCTAGCTACCCGATTGAATCAAAAGTTAATAAAAAAAGTACCGGGTGTGATGTACATGCTGACATGCTCTATTATATAGAGTAGTTGGGGTTAATAGAATAGTAAGGGTATGTAATGTGTGGATTATAGTATGAATTTTGGTCAAGGACATTCTGATGTGGAAGGAACGTACGCTGGGATTTCTGTGGGCCTGGAGAAAAGCAGAATGTATTATGTTGTTGTGGGGGCGTACATCTCATTATCAGAAGAGAAGATACATCATAAGTAGAAAACAGAGAGAAAACACGTCAAATTCATTTTTGTATACAATTATTCCAGAAAAACCTAGAGCAAATTGGTGAGGTGCAGAGGAGTAGTCTAGAGCTGTGAGCTTGGGTGACAAACTTGTAATCTGTAGCATCATTCGTGATTGATAGTGAAAGTATTTTCTCTGGTTCCCATGGACGTATGATATTCATATCCGAACCACGTTATTGTTGTGTATCTTTTACTGTTTGATTGTTATTGCTAGATCTGATTTAGGTTGTGTGATCTTTTGATTTTGGAATATTTATTATATTTGTTATTGTTTGCACAACATAATGCAATTAAATTCCCACACAGGGAAAGAAAATGTATGAAAAATTATTACAGGCTGTTTGGGTCGTATTTTGTTTTGGTATTCTATGGAACACTAGAGTTCGTGAGCTGTGAGAGCTGTAAAGCTGTGTGACCAAGGCAGTCCCTTAAATGAAAATGATACGTGCATGTGATGATGTGATCCAAATACAAGAGACACGACGGGTGCCTGAAGGGTCGACCATTGTTGTCTAACAAGAAAGGCGGTAATTAATATTACTGGGGTAAAAAATATATTCCCCTCATCTGTGCAATAACAGTGTAATCAAAACAGAATACCGGGCGGACTCATTATTCATTCAGAGTTTTGGGGGAGGGGGGCAAATTATTGAAATCCATAGTATTATTTATAAAAAGTTTAGTTTGAAATTTAGGGGAGTGAGACCTACACCCAACGTTATTATTATTTTTTGTTTTAAACGTCAAATATTATAACTACTCCTAAACTACAGTTATACAAACATTCTAAACCAATTTATTTATCCACACATATACCAATCTTATAACTCCATCGTTGCCATGTATCATGCATCTCTCTTTTTATTGCACTAACTCCTTACCATTGCACCAACTCATGACTCCAACGTTATTACTACTGCTATAACTAACACGGTGACTTTGAGGAACACATAAAAGATGCGTACGTTGTTAATTGTAGATTTCTTTCGCTTTCAGGGGCTGATGAGTCAGTAAGCCCTGTTTGTGTAAACCATCCATATGGTACCCTCATATAACTTTGCTTGTAACATTGCTATCACACCTGTTTTGTTTCAAACTTTTGGTTCATTGCATTAACTTACTATATATAACACATCAACAATGAATTATCCATTAATAAATACTCTGTAAAAAATTAAGGATTAAATTAAACATTATCAAGTAGTACTTCTACTATATATTAATTTATTTTGCGCAAATGGAGATGAAAACAACAACAGGATGGGCTGCAAGAGACTCTTCTGGCATTCTTTCACCCTGTAGATACACTCTCAGGTAGATGTAAATCTAATTAATACATGACTATAGTGTTCTTTAACTTGATCTTTTTGTAAGTAGTTCAACTTATTTGTCTTAAAGAATGAACATTGTAATTGTAAATTGTAATCTGTGAAAATATGTACAGAAATACCGGTCCAGAAGATATCTTTTTGAAGGTGATATGCTGTGGAATTTGCCATACTGATCTTCTCAATATTAGAAATGAACTTGGCATGTCCATTTACCCCATGGTTCCAGGGTAATATATGTACTACTATATACACATTCACTTAAAGTTAAAGATTAATATGCGACAATTTTACGTGTCTTACGCCCATGCTACACGATGTCATGCATATTCTCTGAAGAAAGTTATGTGTATTTTCAATTAGACTCCTTACTTCTTGTGTTGTGCTATTGGCGACATGTACATAAATAGGCATGAGGTTGTAGGCGAAGTTGTAGAGGTTGGATCGGACGTGACCAAGTTTAAGGCAGGTGATGTAGTTGGAGTTGGCTACATTGTTGGGTGCTGCAAGAACTGCAGATCATGCAAGTCAGATTCCGCGCAATACTGCAACAAGAGGATTTGGTCCTATAATGATGTCTATGCTGATGGGACACGGACACAAGGTGGATTTGCCCGTGCTATGGTGGTTGATCAAAAGTATGCACAAACACTACAAAATGTCAAAATATGTTTCAGCTGGAGATTTTCAAACCTACTTTTGTGGTGTATGAAAATATGGCTTCTTGCTTCTTCTTGGCCTTTCAGAAGGCAAAATAACAAAAAGTTATCAACCAGAACCTTAGTTGATTTTAGAAGCTTAATTATGTTGAAGAACTGTCAAAACCCTGTAATTTATATAAAACTGTCACTAATTTGTTTAACAGTTTTGTAGTGAAAATTCCAAATGGTATGGCCCCGGAACAAGCTGCACCTCTGTTATGTGCAGGGATAACGGTTTACAGTCCTTTGAAACATTTCGGGTTCAAAGAAAGTGGCCTGAGAGGAGGGATCTTGGGACTTGGAGGTGTTGGACACATGGGAGTAAAGATGGCAAAAGCCATGGGACACCATGTTGTTGTGATCAGCTCATCTGACAAGAAGAGGGACGAAGCATTGGAGCATCTAGGCGCGGATGAGTATGTGGTGAGCTCAGATTCTGCTCGAATGCATGACTTGGCCGACTCATTGGACTACATAATTGACACAATACCGGTGTTTCATCCCTTGGAGCCTTATCTCTCTTTGTTGAGAGTTGATGGGAAGTTAATTTTGCTGGGTGTTATTAGTACTCCCTTGAAATTTGCCAACTCCATGCTCTTACTTGGTGAGTTTGCATAAGAATTTGTTTTTAAAAATCTCAAGTCATACCTTCAGTTTCATATTTTACACATTATATGATGTTTGAAAGTGATTATTTTGGAGACCTGCATCAAGTTCTATCTCATGGCTGGATACAGGGAGAAAAACGATCACAGGAAGCACGGTTGGCAGTACGAAACAGATGGAGGAAATGCTCCAATTCTGCAAAGACAGAGACCTTACTTCTTCCATTGAAGTAGTGAGAATGGACTACATCAACACTGCATTTCAGAGGCTGGAAAACAACGACGTTCGGTACAGATTTGTCGTGGATGTTGATGGGAGCAAGTTCGATGAGTGAAAACTGAATTAGTATGCATGCCTAGCTAGCAACTTATATGAGTGTGTTATCTTCAAAAAAAAAAAAAAACTTATATGAGTGTGTTTCAAGTATTAAAACTAGACACGAAACTCATGTGTGGTGTAATTTCAACATTTTACAATAATATATTTCGCTTTAAATCCTTGGTTTATGTATACAGTAGTGTTGTTTAAGTGTTTAATAAAAGGCTTTTGGAGTTGGTGAGGTGACTGATGAGATCTTATATTTCGTGTCTGTTTGGAAAAAGAAAACGATAAAGAGTTCGCATCAAACATACACTTCACCTACCAATGGTGAAATGTATGCTAACTTAAGCAGAATGGTCAGGGGAAGATATGGGACTTGGCTTATCTTTTCTAGGAAAAGTTTCAATTTATGTAAAGTAGGTTGAGTAGGTTTTTTCTTTTTGAAAGGTAGGTTGAGTAGGTTTTTGATTTGGACATGTCCCGGTGAAGTGTTAATGGTATTATACCTAATCGTAGTAGATTGTGCCAGAATTTTGGTACTTATCGTAATTAGGTTTACAATGAAAATGAAACAAGACTCGTCTTATCTTAGAAACCCATAGGCTACAGCCTACACTTTAGATGCACAAACTTTACTGGCTTAGTGCATCATGCTCAAACTCAAACAAATTCGATCATAGTGGATTCAAAACATGCAACACATAGTATCAATTGATTCTAAGTAACTTCATAATGGTACTTCGATAGGTAAAAAAAGCACATATATTCGGAAATTCACACAGAGAATTTAATATAGCGCAAAAACACATCATATATATGTTGGACAAATACTCTCTATTATGAACATTCACTACAGAGGCAATTATGATAGCCAGTTCGCTGTTTTCACTTTTCACTCTATTTCTCTCATTTATAGAGCCCAAGAGAATCAGGAAGCACAAGTCGTTACAAGAAGGCAATCACTAAAATTAATTTCTCGGTCAGTTAGGATTAAACAATTACAGCCCCAATCCCAATAGCAAAAGCTCTTCCTCAAGGAACTGCTCTTCTGACATGTATGTAGTAATAGGTTGCTGGCCGGTGATTGAAACCCTCAACTTCCACATAATCATGAATCACCTAGGTTCCGGTTCTAAAATTGCCTGTGGCACTTGAGCTCATAGCATTTGACTAAAATATATGTTCATGACAAATCTTGATGGACTGAAGCCGCTCAAAATTACTGCACAAGAGAGTAGAAAAAGACACTGTTTGAATACATGCACATCTTTACCTCCATGCCAATTGAATAACCTTACCCATACTGCAAAGCATCAAAGTGAAGGATACTTTGCACTGAAAAAGTAGATGCAAAGGATTCCTTGAAGGAAAAATTGCCAATTCAAAGAACTAATGACATAAAATGCCCAGTAGTTCAGATACAAGGTGTAGGGGATGCTTACAGATAGGTGAAAGGACAATGACAACGCCAATTGGATACAGGAACAAAGTGGTCCTCTCCAAGAAGGGTAATACTGCATGATGAAGAAAGGTTCAACTAGCTTAAAAGGAATTCATTATGTACATGAAAGGAAAGGTGATTCTTCAATATTTTGTCAACTCACCATCATAGCCTAAATAATTTAGGTAATGATAATATGAAATGGCTGCCATGAAGAGTAGGTTTGATAGTAGGACAGGGATGAAACCATGGGCCACCAGAAGTGGCGATAGAAAATAATGCAGGACTGCAAAAAGAAAAAAAAGTGGCATCAGTAGCCATTCATTCAGTGCAGTAGTGGAGAAAAATCTCAACGGAGCATTAAATCAGTTTACACTTACCATAAAGCAGCACGAACATCGGGAAGAAAGAGTTGCAATGTACATCAAAGGCGTACAACCTTCAAAAGAGAAATAAAAGGTCAGCACAAAAAAGAAAAGCCAGCAAAAGCCATCATGGAATAATAATTTTTTTTTTAAAAAAAAAAAGGTATAGGATGCATTGTCATCAAATACCCAGGTACCAAAGACTTAGCAGATGAAGATATAAAAGGAAGGTTGCTAAAAAAGATTAGGACTTGTGACTTGCCATTCCACCCGTTGCTCCACCACATGACTATTTGGGGCTTCTTCTCGGAGATAATTATTAGTGAAGAACCTGTAAGAAACTTATTAAATAAACGATCAATGGATTCCAATGTTCATTAACAATCACATCAAGTAACAAAAGTTTTTTTAGGTAATCCAAGTCACTGACATTAGACTTACGTTTAAGTATAAGGGTTTTAACATGAATACAGAGTAAGGTGCTAAGATGTTATATGCATAATTGGAGTTATAAAGTGGTAAAGGAGTAAAGGAGTAAGGTAGTTAGATTTGCCGTTTCAAACAAAAAAAACATGAATCCATAAGAAAAGCCAGCTGTTATAGCATAGTGGGGGGCACTGCCATCAATCTATGCATCACATCACATATACAACAAAGATAAAAAAAATTCAAAAAATACAATTTGGTATCTGGAACATAAACATCTAGATGGTGAACAAACAAAACCATATGATGAATTATCCAAATGTGTTCAGTTCCAGCTTAAATGGACAGTAATATAGCATTTCTGGAAAAACTAAGTATGAAAATTGTGAGTGCCTCAAATATTCAACTAAACAGAAGTGGCTTGGAGCTTGCATCATAACATTTGAGGATCAAACTGCCTTAAGCAATATATGAATTTGTTCAGGGTTTTATGCAACTTATAAGAGTGGTATGTATGATTGTAATATGAGCGAGAAAATAAAAGAAAGCTCAGATGACAACTATGGAAATAATAATTGTGACTTCACAGATGGTTTTTGAAGAAACACAGGGTCGGTTATACTGGAAATATCAAAAGAACATGATATTTTCCAGTGCAAACCTACATATCTAGTTATGAGAATGAAAAGTGGAAAAAGCACCATATAATTGAAAAGATGGAACTGAATACTGATCATCCCAAGGACTGACAAACATATTGACCTGGCCAATCAAATATTTAGTAGTTGCGCTAAATATATTTCATTACTATTCCCTTAAAGTCTAAACCATATAGACCTCCAGATGTCTCTAGTTCTTTCTATCTAGGATTCCTTGGTTCTTTTTTCCTTTCTTAACATACTCTTGCAGAAGAAAGATTTAGTTCCTAACTCCACTAGATGAGCTCGGTTCCAGATACCCTGCTGATCCCAGGTCAGACTTGTAACAAACCATGGTTATGCTGTTAAGCATTTCAAGTTGGTAAGGCAACAACTAATAAGAAAGGGCAAGCTTTTGCAGAGATGAATAAGTACTGAAGGAAAAGGCATGAATTCTGAATAAAAGTCAATGACTGAAGGATTAATCTAACATTGAGCAAGACAGAAACACATGCCATTAAGTCAGAGAAGTTTATTCGTCCTTACCAACAGATAGTAGCCAATATTGCACCTGTTACGAGGAAATGGAAAAGCAATACTGAAATAACTACAAAAGCAGCGTGTCCTGCGCTGTGATCATACCTGAAAAGGAAAACGGAAACATGATTAGAAAAATAGGAGAGTTAATATTCTGAGGACATACATATCTTTGGGGAAAGATGGTAATAGAATGTCAAGTACTCAGATCAGAAGCATAACCAAACAAGATTTTTCGGGATGGAATGGTAAATAGGAATCGAGTTAAGCATAAGGTTAAGGGTGAAAAGGCAGCTGGTGCCTCCGATAGGAAAATAAGTCACTTACGCGGCACAATAAGCCACTGTGGAAACTGATAAGAGAAGACTACATATGACAACAAATGCTGGATCATCGCGTGCCCATTGATTCTTTGTTTCTGCAAAAGAAAATAGCTATGAGCTAAAAACATGAAAAAAGAGCGGAATGCTTATGCATCTACCAGCCATAAAAGGGTTCAGCAGAATACCCTAAATGAGTGGTATGTACTAGCAACAACATAACAAAGCATATCAAACACCTCAAAAAAATTAGCTAATGAACAAAATTAAGAGCCAAGAATACAGGTGCAGAAAGATAAACAAAATGAAAACGGCACTTACGCTTGTGATACTTGGTGTGCTGATATCTGCATCCATTGCGATGTTTGACATGCAAAATGGAGAAACAATATGATCAGCAATCGGAGGTACACAACTACATTATCTAAGCTTACACAATGGGCTCTTAGACATTGAAAATTCCAAGTTAACAACAGCATACTCTGATTACAAGTTTTCATCTTCTCAATCATAAGACAACTAGCACTAAATGCCCCATGAGTTATGTTTGTCTAGCAAAATCAGCAATGTTCCATGATACTGTCAGTCTTCTCTTCAGTAACCAGCAATCTGAGATCTTGTAGTCAATTAAGAGGCCATTTATAGTACAACTAAGGTTCTAGTCCAAAATTTTCATCGGGTTACCATTCACACAATCTAACAATATCCGTAACTAATAACTGAACAAACAAAAGGTATGGATATGTATAATGAGATCATTCACAGGTACACATCCAAGTTTTAATTATAACGTGACAACTCATAATGATCTTGAATCCAGTAAACTGTATAGTTTACAAGGAACCATATGTCAGATTTACAAATATTATAGAATAAGAAGGATAATATGCATGCAGGAGACACTCACACGACTTTTGGTGATGTGCAGAGGTGAAGCATTTGCCAGAAAGTATATTCAACGTCCATTTGCTGCCACTGCATTAAAGATCAACAGACTTGGATGTCACATAGTATCAACACAGACAAAATCAGAAGATTATATCCGACTCAAACTTAGTTCGGAATGTAAAACTGACTTAAACAGCTAAGCTCAGACAATGTTCTCAGACGAAGCAAAAGGCAAAGCCATTAAGTATCAAGACAAGGATTAATGTTCCGCTAAGCACGAGCAGTAAAAATCACATCAGAAATGAGAGAGAATTCCATAAAATATATGGAACACTTACCTAACTTAAACGTAAAACACATCTAGTGTGCTTTTTATACACAAGAAGAGCTCAGTCAAGACTCTTTACTCTCATTTCGTGCCACATTTGTAAGATAACACACATAAGTTTGTGATTGAGACGTCTACCTATCACTAATCACCTGAGGACAAGATTATGAACGCTCAATGACCCATTTTGAAAAGAAATGAAAGTTAAATTCCTGAGAAACCCGATCAAACCTTATGCAGTTTCTCCTCTTCCCTCACCCAAACCCAAAGCTCCAACACTACAGATGCACATCTCCAGTATATTATTACAGCTTAGAAGTCACATTACTCCTCAAAGATACATCTTGCTTTATCATGGCTAGCACGCCGACTACATGAAAGTCTCTCAATCCCATCCCATTCACATCGATGCTCCATTTCCTCAATTTACAAATATTTCAACTTCCAATTACACCACGAGCTTCACAATTAGCAGAGAATTAGCACTTAAAACTACATGAAAATAGTCTTCCAGGATACATCAACTAGAGCAAGCACGAAAGTTTCCGAGAATATACGTCAACTAACAGCTAGCATAGCACAGAAGCTCCATATAAATAATCATCACAGGTCCAAAGTTAAGCTCCATTTCCTCCTCGATTTCGACAATTTCAACTTCTAATTATACCTCGAGTTAGACAATTAGCAGCAGGGATCAATTAGGAGGTGAGATTCAGTCCACAACTATCTACAATGCACCTGAGAAGCACATTATCGCCGTTCCAGATTTGACAACACAAGCCATAAACTAAATCCATCGACTCAAAAACCATCACATTACAATAGAATAATCCGAGATTTAACAATCATTTGCAGCTGAAGATCAAGATCCGATCCACAATTGGGCACGGAAATACATAAAATGACTAAATAAGAAAAATAATGCGGAAAACAAACCTTGATTATTCTGCGAAGGTACTGAGGGAGGAAAGAGCTGGAACGGGAGTAAGACCCCGAACGGCCCTTAACTGAGTTAGAGGTTGGAAGCATCTTCTTCTTGTTGTTGTTTCTGCAATTTCCTCGGATAGATTTACAGCAAGTTTTCTCTAGGGATTACTTATTTCAGAAGAAGAAGATCTCTTCAATTTCACGTCTGTTGTTTCTCTAATTGGTTGTGTTGTTTTCTGGTAAAATGTTAACAGTGGCATTTCTTCTATTGACTGGAAAATGTAGAATTTGATTATCATCATTGGGCCGCGATTAATTCAGATCAGTTTCATGTTGGGCTTTTTCACCATTGCAAGAGAAGGCCCATATATTGCACACGGCCCTGGTATTATTTTCCAGCGATTTAGAAGAGCTTGTTTACAATTGGTATGACAAGATGTGCGTTACTCTGGACAGTCTGGATTTTGAGGAATCATTTCCACAGTAGTTGATTTTGTGATATTTGTTGCGATGTCTTTGTGTCGCATTTAGGGTTAACAAGGATAAACAACGGACAAAAGACGCACTTGTAGAGAACAAACCACACCTGGTGTGATTTTGGCAGGGTTAGTGTTCCGGGACTATCATGAGAAAGTTGGTTTGATCTTAATCATGTGAGAAACTACGAAATTACATGCTCATTTGCAAAATGTGAGCTTGGATGCTACTATCTGAGTATTGGGACGCAAGAAAGTTATCCTTTCTAGTAAAATTTTGACATGTTCACCTCGGGCTTAGATGGTTACAGAAAGCCGGAAGTTTGTTCTCCAGCAGCAAAACTTCCTTCAAGTAAGATAACTGCAGAAGATAAACTTTTACATTCACTGGGATGCAGAAACACCCAGGACAAGCAACACACATTTCACCAAAAAAGAACAGTTCAATTGCATTTTAGAGAACCACAGATTATCTTCCCACACAGAACTCAGAAGTTACCAAACTATTGGCGGAATAGGCTCTGGCCAAGTTCAGACCAACAATACAAGAAAATGATAATTGCATTCGTAGATGGGAGTTCCACTTTGTAACTCAGATTTCCTCATCCTCAAAAGGATCTCGTTCTGGAAAGTCTCCAACCTGGAAAAGAAATAGATAAATATCAGAATCACAAGGCAGCATACATCAAAGAATAATAGATTATGAAACACAAAGATGATATCCCATAAAAAATAAGACGCCTAGGAAGGAGGTTTAGAGTTCAATAGTTCGAGCATAGGTAGAATCAGCACTTTAGCAACTTTTCCGTGCAATATGACTAGACAGGGTTACATAATACCACTACCTACAGGATGCAATATCAGTAAGCATCCTTATTAATTATATACCTTTACTTTATCAGGCCTGACGATTCCACCACAAAGAGGAGGGCACTCAAAATAACGCTTTCCTTTAACCCTGCAAAAAATTTGAAAAACAAATTGCATGAGTCAGTTGCATATTGTTTTCATAATTGTTTGCCTAAATGCTAAATCTAGCATTGTGTCCCATTCCTATAGCTACTTACTATGAAAAGATGTCTCAATCAGGTAACGGAATAGTCTAAACAAGTAATTTCTTCAAGTTCAAAAACCAGTTACACTATCATATTTCGCTGTGTTAGTATTTCTTGGAAGCATAAGAATTTTCCAGGAACTAAAAGTTGCTTACATGCCATCATGCTTCCCCAGAGGTTCATCGTACTGAACTCCAACCCAAAATCCTGGTGCAAGAGTTTCTGCCCGGCCCACAAATTTTACAACCCCTCGTTTCTCCCCCGGTTCAACTTGACACCTATCTCCCACCTTTTTTTGCCAAAAGAGAGGAAGAGCAAAAATTATAAACTTCAATATCAAATTGTGAAATGGTTCTAAAGGATGTTTACTACATAAAGGATGCAAACCTTTATATTTGCACAAAGTTCCTCCATGTGATTATCTGAAATCTGTTTATGACAACAAAAGCAAAATCCATTAACAAAAATTCTAGAATACACCAAGAAGGCAAGAGTAAAGGACAGCAGACTATAACACCTGTTTCAGCAATAGATCAAATGATAAATGCAACCATGTGGCAGTATATTGTAAATGGTGTGTGTTTGGCATACTTCTTTGGAGGAGCTATTTACAAAAAAATTGGAAACGGAGAGAGAAAAGACACCAAAGGGAATACAAATGCTCAGAAAAGTAAGACCAATTTCAGAATATCTTCTCTTTCTGAGTAAGACAAGACTAAGAAGTGAGAACTAAGAACGTAACCAATTAGAAACGCATGGAACGGAAGGAACACAAATATATATGTAGGCAAGATTAAAAGTTGAGTACTTACTTTCGACTCATGAATGGGATGTTGTTGGACCATTTTTTCTTTATACTTCCTGAAAGTGCCTGAAAAATGCTTAATAAAATCAGTGTACAGAACACAGTGATTAACCAACAGGGGAAGAAGAATTGGAGAACAAAATATTGAACAAAAGGAACATTTGTTTCCTGATCAAAAATGAACAAGTATTGTAGTACTAATGATAAATATCTGATAATCATTAGAAAGGAGATCAGAGACAAGACTTGGAGGTATAGATTACGGATTAACTAGACCAGTAACGCGGCTAAGGATCTATACTGGATTTTAAAAAAAATGTCGAACCAACATTATAAACTCTACTTGCCAGATAGATTATTAATCTCATCATATCTCATGTTATGCACTGAAGTTGAGAAGACCATTTCAGATAAAATCAATACAATAAACTTCAAATTGCTGATGAACTGGACAAATCGCACAGAAGATCTGTATTGTATTAGTCAATCATCCAACTAGCAATGTGACTTCCATTTACCAAAAACAGGTTTCCAAAAATGTTGATTAATTTTCCAAGATGAACTTCATGATCAAGGCATTCATGGTGTCTAAAGCTAACCGTACATAATATGAGAAACCATCGTTTCATAATATCAATCTCAATGTACTTCTACATCTAATCTTCATATTAAGGTCGTACCATCAAGTTTAGAATATGCATCATCAGAAATTTTGTATTTCTCCACAAGAGAAGTATCCTCCAGCCAACCTCCAGACGTTACGGATGATGGATCGAGATCAATGACATGAATCCGGAAACTGAAATACAAGAATGCATGGTCAACTTTGTAAAGACAATGATAACCACAGCAGTAACAAAGAAAATTGTGTAAAAAACTGCAAACGCATTTGTATTGTTCATTCCTTAATCTAGAACACAATAAAAAAACTGTTAAGAGATAGGTGAAAAGCAAATATAGTTTTTGTATCAAAAGGTGGATATTCGTAATACAAAACTCAGCAGACTTGCAATTGCAAATTATAATGAATTGACATTACGCTAGTAGATTGTAAATTCCAGCTTTATTATCTAAAGAATCTATTAGAGTTGCACTCACTAACAGATGCCCAAGCATAGCACTAATACTAGGGCAACAACAGGTAGTGTTGCAAATCCGTTAGATAATAAACTCAACTAATGAATTTTTAAAACAAAAACTAATGTATCTGTAGAATATATGAGGACGAATCAAAATTTAACATATATGAGCTTCTACATACATGAAAAATAGAAGGTAAGAATAAAGTAAAAACTAACCCATCTTGTGGGGAGTAAAATCCAAGGGGTTTTGTGTTATCTCCTAAAACCGAAACTTTACTCCCTGTATCATCATAGAGCTCAAGAGCCATTGAATCAACGGAAGTACCACACTTTTTCCATAACTTCTCCTTTACAGCTTCTATCGTCATCTGGAGAGAAAGGAAGATATAAGCCCAAGTGCCCAACAACATTGTGATTAGCTAGCTAAGTCATTATCTATCTCAAGTGTAAGTGAGTGTTAGGACAGTGCTCCATTGAGTTCACGACATTACATGGCTGCTGCTCATATATTAAAATAAACCTTTAGTTTAGACACACAGCGTAAATATAATATCCTAAGTAGTAGCAGCGCTGTTATATGAATTCCCTCATCCAACATGTAATAATATAGTTACTTTGGACTAAATCCATGTCTGGCCTCCCCTCCCATCCACTTACTTTGGCATTCAAGAGGCTATGCTTGATGCACTGATGCAACTAGGAAAGAACAGAATCCCTAAGTGCTAATGTCACTTACAAGTGCAAGGTGAAGTTTCCATAATGCTACGTAGAAAAACATAATACAGAAGAAACTTGAAAAAAAAAAAAAAAAACCGCACCAACCTGTGGAGTGAAACGGACATCAGAGGAGAAACTCTTGATGTTGGAGTGAGTGACCCGCAGAGTAACCGAGTCATCGCCCTCAATCTGTAGCCGAGAACCCATTCCCCAATGCTCCTTTGATCTCTTTTAAGTGGCTATGCCAAATTTGTATATCTGAAATATGGATCAATTTGTCACCCTCATACTAGTACACAAAGTTCAAATTTTCAAGTGGTTTTATAAGAGAATGATGATTAATACAAGTTCAGCTAAGCCCAAAATCTCTCCCTTCCTGAACTCAATTGATTCCAAAAGCAAGCAAGTTTAAGACTTAAAATGAATAACTAGACTACCATTTTCCATCTTATTGACATAAAGCCTTCCCTTTAGTTTACAATAACAAAAGCTGCACTGATTATTACATAGTTACGTGTGAAATAAACATGTACTCTTCATCACAGTAAGATTTCACCAAGTCAATTAAACAGTTACAAGCAAAGCAAGCAAAACTAAACAATGAACTGCAAACTGAATCTGAACTGTACTCGAGGGTTTAGCTTCAGCACACAGCAATATTTAAACACAAATAAGCCAAATGCACAACATACAACATTTAATTCTGCTGAAATTCCGTACCGATTTTATTGAAGTTCTGGAATCTGGGGAATGAGCTGCAACAATCACAAACGGTTCGCTTTTGATCCAAATGAAAATTGAGCAAATCTGGAATTGAAATGAGAAGAATCGATTGAAGAATTTGAGGCATTCTTAAATAAGGATATTTACATAGTACACGCTAACGTTTAAAACATTTGCGTTTAAGACCAATGCTTATTTCATGTTGGCTTCTAAATCCAACCGGCCAACCCTAACCCGGTTAATACCGGGTATTCAATAATAATTATCGCATACGGGTAAGGTTAAAATTCGAACCCGAACCCAACCCAACCCAATATTTTGACAAGAACCCAATCCAGCCCCGACCCGGGATAAAACCAAAACGCATTCAGAAAAATATTCTTAACAGAAAATGAATGTAGATCCGAAATTCGAATGACATATAAAAGAATCACATACAGTTTTTCATATGCAGAGCGATAAAATACCCAACCTCATCAATAAAACAGAGCAAATGTAATGTCAAGTTTTACATACCAGACACGTCATTACATAAAGTTGCTAGTTGTAACACCCAAATTCTCATCACTATAAATTATATAAAACCTCAATGTGTGCAATAAAAAAGCAGTCACTCAAACTCAATTCTCTCCATTCAATCCTTTGTAGTTGGACATATACTTTTTCACCACTACTATTAAGACGTCTTATAAGCCTACCTGGATGAATTTTTTATGAGTTCGATGGATTTGAGATTGATTGGAACAACGTCGCCCTATGCTTCTACATCAGCACCGTCGAGTCGACTGGGCTGTCAACAGTGGTCGTGTGGTGAAGTTGATCGGATGGTTGGGGTGGTAAAGTCGACCGGTTATGATCGTGTGATTGTCTGAAATCTGAATCCTTCCTTCCGCCTGAACTGGAAAATAAGTATCGCCATATTTCTTTTGCTTTTTGTCACGGGTCATACGGGTTTCTATCAACAAAACCGCTACCCAACTCGTACCCATTGATAATTAACGGGGGTACGGGAATGGGCCGGTTGGGTATAAACTTATTTAGGTTGGGTTCGGATTTAACCCGTGAATTGTTTTTTCGGGCTTTTACGAGTTGGGTAGGGTTTAACCCAACCCGTTTACAAGCCTAACTGTTTATTTGTGAAAAGTATTCAAGAATTGTCATGATAGGCCTGTTAACAAAAAAGCAAAATCACTAGTTATCTCCTCTTCAATCTTGGGACAAACCCTTTCAATTTCTTCTTCTAGTAGCTGATTGATCTCCTCGTCTTCTTCAATGAAATCCTCTTCAATGAAATCTTCTAGTTGACTCATCAATAAGCTTGATTTGTTTTTATTTCAACCTTGGTATCCACGGAGAATGTTTCTACGAAGAACGCTAGGAGGTTCTTTTGTGTTTTGAGTTGTAGAGAGAAAATTAGTTCTTTTTTACTTCTAATACTAATTTTCTACGTGTGTTTTGAATAAATACTTATTTTCTCTTTCTTTCGGATTTACAATAAGTCAATTACTAAAATCACATATATTTTTACCAACCAAGCTTAATTCTATTAGAAAATTTCAAAAGTACTCAACTAACTAACTAATCAAATAAATTATCAGTCAAAAGAGGAAGAGAGGAAGAAGCAAGTGGGGATGTCACGTTGAATATTCCAAATTCCATTCAAGTGTTCAAGTCTTCAATTAATTAATTAATCCAATTTAAATCAATTAATTATATTTTTAAAATATATTTCACATATAATTATTTAATATTAATTTAATTAATAATAATTCCATTATATTCATTTATAATAATTTAATATTAATTTAATTAATATTTAATTCATTATACAAAGCTCTTTTGTAGAAACACCACATTAAAGTGTGACACATAGAGTCTTGCATATTAACCAACAATCTACGTGTCATATATACGTATGACCGTCTTTGGGGCCATGCGAACTATTCAACCGCATGGGCCCATGAATTTATTTTTATTGATTCTTTTCTTTAATTCTTTTTTTAGATGAATGTTTTAGCAACCATATATATTTTTATGCTCCTTTTTCATTTTAGTTTTTATCTTTTATTCATTTGAAATGAGTTTTTTTTCTTAATGTTAATTTTTATTTATCTATTCATTTGTATATTTCCCTTTATTGTTCCTTTTTTTTATTTCTTTTTACATGAATTTCAGTACATCTTTATATATCGAGTTTAATTGGTTTAGTATTTCCATTGAGGCTCGTAATATTATAATCGATCATTTTAAAAGAACACTTTTTTACTTTCAATCAACCACATAATGTTTTAGTTGGGAAATAATACTCCAATATGGAATATCAAACTTACTTACTTCATATAACTTGTTATTAAATGTGATTTTTGAAAAATATTTGTTAATTAGTTGGCCTATTCTTAAAATTTTGCATGTGGCTTTTAAATTCTAGATTCGGGCCTGGAATCATACATTGTCCAAGTTAATCTTCGTCCACCGTCTACAGGTTGAAGATTTAATTCAAGCACCACATATTCACGTATTTTTACAACAAGCCATCATCTCCAATATCATTATTTACGAAGTTGGTTTAGAAGATCGGAATACAAAATCTCAAGTTAGAAAGTGATGTTCCAATCAAGGATTTGGATACAAACTGCAAATTTTTTTTTACCGTCCGCTAAGTTTTTAACCCATTGGATTTTTAATAGCAAGGTTGTTACGAGACAGTGTTTTTAAATCGTATCAACAATTATCCATTCATGTCATTCTAGAGGAGCGTTACAAAATAATAATATTAGTTAATGTCAAAAATGAGTCATTTTGTAACGCACCAGCCACTAATTGACCGAAGACCCGACCATTTGGGCTGGCACGACGGCGCAGTTACTTGTGGACCGCTCTCCAAAGTGATATGTTTCACCCACATACTAACACGTAACACCCCAGAGTTTCAGAGAGCTTGAAGAGGTTGAGAATGATATTCATGTCAACAAGGTGCACATTTTGTTTCGATAATTGATAAAAAAAACTTTAGAGTTACACTTGGAGCAGTTTTAGGATAACTGACCTACTATTCATGATGGGATAAGTTTATATTATTATTATTTTTTAAATAAATTTTTAATCGATCCCAAAAACATTTTTAATACATATTAGACCACTCTCTGCAAGAGTCTCAAACTCCACCCCTATTCTATATTAGGGAGAAACAATCAAAATTGATCAAAATAGCATGGATTTCAGGACTCTTATTTTTACCATGACCCACGTCAAAAGGATAGGGAGCTCAATGTTGAACTCAAATGTAGGGAGTCCCCGAATATTTTAGGAACTCTCATTGCCATGTGTCATTTTCATATTTTTTCCACATAATTCAGTCTCTTATGTTTTTTAATGTTGAGTATAATAATAATAATAATAATAATAATAATAATAATAATAATTATTATTATTATTATTATTATTTTTATTTTTTTTTACACTTCTCACATATTCATAGTTTAATTATATGTTTTACTCATCCAAATTAATTATATCCATATTACAAAGTCATTTTAAATTTCAACTATAATATCATATCGTAAAGATAAGTAAAAAAATTATATTTTGAAAGTATATTATCAAATAATAAAAAATGGTACATTGAACTTTAAAAAATGAGACGGGGATGTACATAAATGCAAAAAAAGTTAATAGGAATAGGAGACCTGAGTTTATGTTAGAAAAGTAAGGACCCAAAGAATAATAGGAGTTGACTTAGGTGTAGATTTTAGGGAAAAATTTAGTGAGTGTATAATAAATAGTCCTTTGTATACTTTCTCCATTACTAAATTCATTTTCGGTCAACAACCTTCATGTTGGCTCAATTGGTTAGACTGAGGTGTCATGACACTAGAGGTCATAGGTTCAATTCTCGTCAAGTGCGAGATTATTTATAGTTTATTACTAGCTTTGTAATGCTACTTATGAAATTGTAATGGTTCGATTATTAAAAAAAAACAACCTTCATGTTGACCGCATGTTACTTCTAAATTATACCATACAATAGTACTTCTTTAAAATTATATAATTAAAGTTCATAAGTTAATACTCTAGTATTTTTAATATTTTTTTAAATATCAATAATAATATAATTTAGGTATAATATACGGTTAAAAAGGTTAAAAGTTACATCTAGGAAGTATACGAAATCACCGAGTATACCAACGGTTGTTGGCTCAAGTGGTAACGGACTTGAGTTCACTTAAGCAAGGTCTCATGTTCGAGTCTTGTGAATGTAAAAAACAGCGCTCGGAGAGCCGCCCCCTCAAAAAAGACCCGACAGTGCTCGACTGGATAGTCGCCAAAGCGGATACCAGTATAAATCCAATAAAAAAATAAAAAAATCAACGAGTATAATGAAAAGGGTAAATATCATATGATAGCCCTCTTGTGACACCACTTTGCATATACAACCATCTTAATCCCAGAATTACATCCAGGTCCACGAGCCCATTTTTTTGTTGACCAAGGAATAAACCACTATTTCATTTCTTTTTTGTTTTTCTATTTCGTTTTTTTTTTTCTTTTGTTCATCTTCTTCTTCATCTCCAGTCTTCTTCTTCAATATCCGGTACCAGAATAATTCCGATACCGGAATAATTCTACAACAGCTCCGGCGTCGGAGCTATTTACAACTCCGATCTGTAAATAGCTTCGATTTGGGGCCGTTCAACAGCCCCAAATTGGAGTCGTTACAGCTCCGATCGGGGGCGGTAAGGCTCCAAATCGGAGCTGTAAATAGCTCCGAGTTGGGGCTTTCAACAGCTCCAAATTGGAGCCGTTACACCTCCGATCTGGGGCTGTAAGGCTCCAAATCGGAGGTATTTATGGCTCCAATCTGGAGTTGTAACAGCTCCAGATCGGAGCTGATACTGTTTTTTTCTTTCTTTCTTTTTTTTTTCTTTTAATAATTATCTATTACATTTAACACCTAAAAATTTAAATTAATTTACATCAAGGTCCACACGTGCTTAAGTTGTTTGGTCAACCAAAAAATTCGATAATTGACCAAGGAAAAATAGTACTTTTAATGAATTAGTTCGCGAAAAATCAAGGTCGTGCATCTAGATGTAATTAATTTCATCTAGTAAGGATAGTGGATGCAATCTTCAGATTCAGACTAAGAGGGGACTAGATTAATTAAAAACACTAAGAGAGTATCATATATCATGAATTTGGGGGTTGTTAAAGCAATTAGCCACCCAATCAGTAAGACCTTGGCTAATTGTCGGTGACTTCAATGAAGTTTCTTCCCAAACAGATAAACAGGGCGGTCAACTCCTTCCTCCTTGGCGCTTGAGAGATATCCGCGAGACAATGTATTTTTGTGGGTTATCGGAGATCGACTATGAGGGACATCAGTTCACGTGGTCGAACAACCAGATTGGCGCCGCACATACAAAATTGCGACTGGATCGAGCAGTCCGTACATCAAATTGGGACGATCTCTTCCCGGCAGCTAAAGTACAGCACCTTGACACAAATAATTCGGATCATCTTCCGATCCTTGTGAGGTTTAGGGGTGTGCAGCAAAGAAAGTTCAGACGGAACCGACAGCGTTTCAGGTTTGAGTCATTGTGGTTGAATTCTGTTGATTGTGAGCGAATGGTTGCTAATAATTGGGAGAAGGATGTCGATTTTCTGAGCAACGTGAACAATTGCCAGATCGGATTAGCTAATTGGGCTAAGGTTTCTGTTGGGTCAGTCAAGAAGCGGGTGAGCGAGCTACGCCAATCGTTGTCGGAGATGAAAAGGAAAGAATTCACTTCTGAGGTAAGGAGTAAGATAAAGGAGCTCAAGGGGCAGCTGGAATCGGAATTAGACAGAGAGGAACTGATGTGGCAACAACGGGCTAAGACCCACTGGTTGGCCGAGGGTGACAAAATTCGAAGTTTTTTCACTCTCAAGCTTCGCAAAGGGCTAGGATTAATGAGATAGGGAGTTTGATGGGAGATGATGGGGTCCTTTATGATGATATCGACGGCATGGCTGCAATTGCGAATGGGTATTTCAGGCAAATTTTTACATCCAGGCAGCCTTCAGCCGCAAAAATCGAGGATGTGGCAAGAGTTATAAAGACTAGAGTGGACGAGAGTATCAACCAGGAACTTCGCCGGGTGTTTACGCCAGACGAGGTAAGAAAAGCTTTGTTTGATATGTACCCCCTTAAATCCCCTGGACCTGACGGTCTCCCTGCCCTTTTTTACCAGCGTTTTTGGAATATTGTGGGTGAAAATGTTATCACTTGTGTTCTGTCCTTCTTGAATGACAGAAATCTGGAACCCAAAATGAATTTCACTCATGTAGTTCTCATACCTAAGTGCAAGACACCAGAGAAAATTACCCAATTTAGACCTATCAGTTTAAGCAATGTCATTTTCAAAATTGCTTCGAAAGCAATTACTAACCGGTTAAAGCCCTTTATGGATACCATCATTACTGAAAACCAGTCAGCCTTTGTCCCTAACCGGTTAAGTACTGATAACGTGCTTGTGGCGTATGAGGTCAATCATTTTTTAAAACAAAAAACCAAGGGTAAAGATGTTTTTATGGCTTTAAAGCTCGACATGAGTAAGGCTTATGATAGAGTAGAGTGGAGTTTCTTGCAAAGAGTGTTGGAGTGTCTAGGCTTTGAGAATCATTTTATTGATCTCATTATGCTTAGTGTGCGGACAGTGTCTTATTCCATTCTCTTAAATGGAATTGATCTTGACCCAATTCAGCCGGAGAGGGGGATTCGACAGGGAGATCCTCTTTCACCTTATTTGTTTTTATTTATAACTGAAGCTTTTAGTGCTCTAATTCGTGATGCCGAAGAGAGGGAGGTGTTGCGGGGGGTCGCAGTATCCTCTACCGCACCTAGGATCTCTCACCTACTTTTGCTGATGATACACTATTATTCTGTCAGGCCTCTACTTCTGCAGCTGTAGAGATTGGAGATATTCTATACAGGTACAGCCTTGCATCGGGGCAAGAAATAAATCTGGAGAAGTCTACAGTTGTATTTAGCAGAAATGCCGACCACCACATTGTCCATACAATCCGGGGGATACTACCTGTTCGTGTGGTGGAAAAACATGACAAGTATCTGGGACTTCCGACCGAAATGGGCAGATCAAAAAAAGAAGTATTTGGTTGGTTAAGGGAGCGAATTTGGCAGAAAGTTCAAGGGTATGGGAATAGGTTTCTCTCTAAGGCGGGGAAGGATGTTTTGATCAAGTCTGTTATTCAAGCTATTCCAACCTACGTGATGAGCTGCTTCAAACTCCCAGATTATCTCCTCAATGAGATTGACTCCATAGTAGCAAAGTTCTGGTGGGGAAATGGCAAAGACAAGAAAATTCACTGGGTTAAGTGGGATAATTTGTGTGACTCCAAGAGGGATGGGGGAATGGGGTTTAGAGATTTACGAGCTTTCAATTTGGCCATGCTTGGTAAGCAAATCTGGCGGATAATTTATAGTCCATCCTCTTTGCTGAGTAGAGTTTTAAAAGCCAAATATTTCCCCACTACAGATGTTTTAGATTCGACGTTGCATAGTAATGCATCTTTCACATGGAAGAGCATGTATGCTGCGATGGATATGGTTAGACAAGGTATTCGCTGGAGAGTGGGTGACGGGTTGGATATAAGTGTGTGGAGTGACTGCTGGATAGCAAGAGACAGGAACTTAAAACCAATCACACCTGATCTTTATGAAATTGGAGATATTGCTGTAGCTAACCTTATTAATGCAGGTCAGTGGGACGAGAATCTGGTGAATTTGCTGTTCTGGGAGGAGGATAGGAAGGACATCTTGCGCATGCCATTGCCATTAACAGATACCCAAGACGTCAGAATCTGGAATTTCTCGAACCATGGCCATTATACAGTTCGGACAACATATTACCTCGCACGGGACTTACACAGACAGAGGAACCAGAATAAACATGGATGCAGCAGCTTGGTGCAACAACGCAACTGGGATTGGCTCTGGCACTTAAAAATCCCCCAAAGGTAAAAGTTTTCGGTTGGCGCATGCTTAAGAATAGTCTTCCTGTTTGTGTCAATCTGTCTAAACGTGGAGTGAATATAGCAAATAGTTGTCCTGTTTGCAAGTGCGAAAATGAAACTTTGTTGCATACTTTGCGGGACTGTGCTTATGCGAGACTCCTGTGGGCAAGCTCGTATTTCCCGCACCATATCTTATCATTCCATGCGGGGGATACTGTTGAATGGGTTGAGTCAGTAAAACATAAGGGGACACGAGAAGAGTTGGACATATTCTTTATGTTGTGCTGGAGCATCTGGTCCAACAGGAACAAGATACTACATGAGCAGACGGGGTTTGATGCAATGGAGGCGATAGCATTTACCAGACAGTACCTGCAAAAATTCAGAGAGGCCCAGAATATCTTTGCGCAACCTAGACCACCAGATTCAGCACAAAGCCATTGGATGCCGCCCACAGCAGGGAGACTAAAAGTGAATTTTGATGCTTCAATTAATCACAGTTTACAGGGGACAAGGGCGGGGATTGTTGTTAGAGACAGCAATGGAGCTGTTGTGGCTTGGAAAAGGAAATTCACCCGACACGTGATTAATCTGGAGGTGGCAGAAGCCATTGCAGCCCGTATCGCTGTTCTATTCGCCCTGGAGCTACAGTTGGATGGGGTGGATTTTGAAGGGGACAACCTGAATGTCATACAGCAACTTACCTCGTCAGATAGGTACTTAGGCGCCAGTGGTACCATTACAGCCGAGACGAAGCATCTAAGCGCAGCCTTTACCTCCTGTTCTTTCGGTTTTGTTCGTAGATCTTGTAATAGATTCGCTCACGATTTAGCCCAAAGTGTGGGTGAAGACAGCAACGGATTCACGAATGTACCGGTCGAGCAACCAGATGTAATTTGATTTTAATCAATATATGATTATTTCATTCTCAAAAAAAGTATCATATATCATATGCAATTGACCCTGATGAAAAACTATTATCCCTTCTCTTCTCTTCTCTTCGCTCTTTTGCACATTATTTTCAACATCCCCCAAATTTTCTACAACTCGACAATAAACAATCAAATAACAAATCCCAAATCAAGCTAGGGTTTGCGCAATCATGTCAAAATCGTCGGGAAGGCCGACGTCGGTTGCTGCCGGAGAGATGCAGCTGGTTAAAGTACCCGAGAGGAAGGCCCTAACCGTGGCTCCGCCGCCTTCTTCAGCCCCGTCTTCTTCGGCCATAGTGGAATACCAAGCGCCCGTCAACATCGAGGACGAAGACCTCGAGGTGAAGCTCCGCCGCATCCTTGAGTGTGTGCCTGTTCGCGTTAGCAATACTTCCGGTAGTTCTGCTGGTTCTGGCTCCGGTGATTTCCATCAGGTATACATACTTGATCTCAATTGTTTCGTTAAACGTTTCTTATCTGATAATTGTCTCTAATTAGCTCGTATTCGTCATCATGCTTTAATTTAAACTGGTTTAAACAAGTGGATTTTGTGATGCCTAATTGTTGCTTCAACTGTTGGACAAGCAATTGGCATTAAAGTCATAGTATAGGTCTCGTGATCTAAAATTTCGTCATCTATTTGCTCAATGTGGTTTGCCATGTCTCTTTTTTTCCAGTGAAGGGATTCAACACATATTATACTAGTAATAATTATACTGCGTATTGCTAGTCATGTTTGGTGTCTGCTCTTAACATCCCATGTTGGTTTCAGAACTGGGAAATATGAGATAGTCCACCATATTATAGCATCCGAGTATGAAAAGGTTTATTTCTTGTGAGTTGTAGGGGAATTCTGATTGTTAGCACGGTTTGATTGTGGTGTGAGTAATAGTTTCGTATCTTGAGAGTCGAAAGTCCTGTGTTGCAATCTCTAGTTACTAGTACTGCACTTCTGCAAACAAAGCAAGAGCTTTCGTTACTACTATTGGATTCTAGATTTAATCCTGCTCTTGTGCTTTAAGCTATTGTGTGTGTATTAATCTAGCTGTCTGGTCTGATTGTTTTCTTTTCCTTTTCTATGAATAGTTTCTTGAGTGGATATGTTAGGTGCTCACTTTTTGTATAATAGTTAGATTCCTATACCTGTTTGGTAAATGTAGTGCTTGTCTATCAAGCTGGAAAAGAAACAGAGCAAGGGAATAATACTGGCCCAGTTTTTTAGGTTAGGAACGTCCTCATTGCCTAACATGAGAAAATAGCCAAGGCACTTGCATAAAACCTTATGTTACGTTGTAGCTTGGTTGATGATAACCAAGTGCTGGGGATGTTTATTTCTTGCTTCACTGTTCGCCATTAACTTTTTTGTTTCGATTTTAATGTTTACAGTACCGCCAAATGAGACGGAGAGAACAAGATAGGTGTTCTAGGATGGACGCTGACTTTCAGAAAAGGAAAGAAGTAGCTGAATTCAACCAGAGACTGGCAGAAAAAAGAAAAGCTGATGAAGAGCGTACAGCAAAGAAGCGTTTAAAACGCCAGAAGAAAAAACAGAAGAAGAAAGAGAAGAGGGCGAAATTAGAGTCGGGAGGAGAAGAGCATCAGAACAAACAATCATCAGATGAAGAACAGGATTCAGATAACGATCAGGCTTAGAGTTTGAGATACACCTTCAAGTTCACAAACTTTTAGGGCTTTGTTTGAAAAGTATGACGGTAGTTTGCTCAGGTTTGTGCAGTTGACACATGGCTATATTAAAACACAATGCACTCAGATTGAATTTTTTGTGCTACTTGGCCTAGAAGTATTGCCTTTGTTCTGTGGAATTGCATAATCTTGTCCATTTGAGGGATCTCTTTGTGCTTGCCCAACAATCTACACTTGGTTTTGTGCTGGCCTTTGAAATTCGACATGTAAAATTTTTATGGTTCACTCCTATGCTTACTGTCATCAGATTTAAGCTTTTTACTATTTAACTCTGAAGCTGTGGTATACAGAAGTAGCTTGGTTGAAAAATTGATTGCGTATTTGTAGTTTATTCTTCTAGTAGTATCAATTGATGATGCCCTCTTAACTTTGGTTGCATATTCAATTGGAGATAGTTAACAGCTCGGAGATAGGTGATTTTGGGTAAGATTGCACCATATTATGGAGATAGCTACACCATATTCAATTGATGATGCCCTTTTTAAGTTTCTTGATTTTGGGTACTCATGGTAATTGCATACAGTATAATCTTGTATCCAAGACATCCAAAATGCTTCATGGGCCATTTGAAAAGCTTATTGTTCAGCTGGAAGGTCCACTTTACTTGAATCGCTATGTGGGTATTAATGTGCATTTTAATATGTTGAGTCTCTGTTCTGCTGATTAGGGGTTCCTATGCATTTTTTGTATTAAGCGACTCTTTGATTTTATGGTTGACAGTGTGTGACAGCTTTTTGCCTTCGATTTATGTTTACAGTGGGCATCCGATAGGCTTTTTTCTTTGATTTTTATGTTTGACGGTGTGTGATGTATAATTTTGTGCAAGCATATATACTGCATTGTTGAATAATATTGATGATCATAGATTCAGCATGCTCAAAAGGCCTGCACAGGTGACACTTATGTTTACAGGTAAGTTTGGATATTATCCGATCATGGATGTTTTCGTATGAAGTTAAATTTCTGCGTGAATCTGGTGCATTTCTTCTTGTCATCTAAAAGTGAGTAGATGTTCAGCTAGGCCTTAGAAATCTCCTGAAGAATCATATTGCCTGAGAGAAAGAAACAGATTACCTGCTTGAGTCCATAGTCCAAATAATTCCTCTGTCCCTTAAGCTTCTCATCTACTTTTGTTGACTTTTTTAGTCTCTGTTTTGACTCCGAATTAAACCTAAATCGTACCGAAAAATCACTATATTTAGAAGATAGCAACAGCAAGAAGAAAAATGTAAGTAGAAAAGCCATGGGTGAATCACTATTCCCATATGGTCTTGATCTGGTGAGCGTGGATGAAATCATAAGACAGCCAAACTGCCATCCATCCTCGTAAAGGTGAACCTCTCGACCAAAACGTAGCAACCTAATTCTTGCCAATCTTCGTTGTTCCCATGTATTCTTCGACTCTGTTGATCTTCACATTCCTTCCATCCGACTGAGACTTCCAACCTCCCTCTCCTGTACCCATTTCATCCTTTCAACTACTTCCACTCTCAGTCCAAACTTTGAAACCCGATCTTCTGTATCGTAAGTAGTAAACCAAACAACCCCATTATCCACATTCTTCTCACTCCAAAGAGTTGTCTTCCCATCAGCAATGTAAGCTTGTTGATTTTCTACCGTGACATCCACTACAACTGAATTTTCTCGATTATATCTATCATCATTCTTCTTGCAAGTGAAAATTAGCCCCCATCCTTGCTCGAGCGTTGTCAAACAGTACCAAGTTCTCTCTGCCTGGTCTCTGACTTTCCCTTCCTTCAGAAACATAAAAGGGACATGCCATCTCCCCACTCCGAAAGGACTCGACCTCTTGCAACAAAGGTAAACTAAACTCTTGTTGCAAGAAGTGAGAACAAAGTTTACTATCCAGCCCCACTGCATCTTCCAACATACCAACAAAGATCCCCAATCTGTGATGAGAAACACGGAGGGTTACCATCGGACATCGGTTGCTATAGATGCCGCTGTGTAAGAAAAGTCACGAGTGATCTTCACTTGGTGATAAACATTGGCAGGATCTAACTTGGTCGGGTAAGAAGAACAGTTGACTGCTTTCCCTCTATTCTGACCTTCTCTTTCGATCGCATAGTAGAGATTGTAGGACAAAGGTTGGTTGAGGACAGGGATGAACATTATTGGCTCATAGATCATCTCGGATCCTTGCTTAATATTTTTAACTCTGATTGTTTCCAGAGCCCAAAACAACCAGTTTCGATATTTACTTTTACTTGATCATCCTTGATGACCAAGAAACCCGAATTGGGACCCTCAGGCAGAGCTGACAAGGAAGAGGATCCTATCGAAGATGTGAGAGTCGCTTAGTCACATACATGACTTGTTCACCTAAGTTTTTGGTTTTGTTTTATGCTAGCTGCAAAAACTTTTCACTTCACAAGAATACATGTACACATCTCACTAAAAAGGTTAAAAGCTAGTGATTTATTAAGTTTGAATCAATTCTAGTAGTTTAAAACTGAAATGTTCACGTGATAATTGAGTGTGAACCACACATGATAATCAATCATGTAGTGCTCATAGACTTGTTCCATAAAAAAAATCTCACGTTATACTCTATTAAATAGAGGTTATACTCTATTAAATAGAGGGGAGTAGTAAATTTGCTGTCTTACCATTAATCCGCTTTCTGATTAGAAAATCAATACGCTACCCCCTTTTGATTGGAAATCTCACAGCGGACCGCTTTCCCTTAAAAACACAACTTTAGAACGGCCTGTTAGGGATGTTCTAGGTAACTTTTCACTCAGTTTGCAATGAGCCCATGGAATTTCAACTCTTGCCTCTCAGCCTCAGGCTATCATTTTCTTGGAGGTAGTTAACAGCTAGCTTATATGTGCCACATTTCAGTCCCGTTCTCGTGGAGTACTATCCAGGCTATAAGTGCATAACAGGCATGCACAATACCTGACCAGAATAGCACAAAATATTGCAGCTCACAGAACTCAGTCTCACAAGGATGTCAAAGAATGCAAGAGAGCGAAACAGAATTAATAAAACTACAGACTCCAAAACAGGAAAAACAAAAACTTGTTTTCTATTTTTCAAACGCTTGCAGAGAGAAAATTACATCTTGGCTGTTGCGCATGAAGTATCATGTCACACTGCATCTAGAGCGCTTGCTACTTACACTAGGATCGAATACAAACTCAATAACACGTAGCTGACTCTCCTTGCACTGAAATGGAACCCGCACTTTCTTTCTTTTTTATTGACTTGTTTCCTGGCACTTCCACTAGTACAGCTCAAGCTACCTTCAGAATTGGCATGCTCTCTGGCTGTGTGACAGAGCGCAAGAGCTCCAAGGAGCTTACTAGCCCCAAGAAGTGTGAAAGTATGGTGTTTGCGGACGCCTGTAAAAGAAAATTCACCTCGTGAACATACTGAAGAATTATACATCATATTCCAATCTAAAGAAAGAGTAACTCAGCTAATCACATCCAAAAGCACAACAGAAGAAAAAATAGATACAATCAAAAATTCCAAATTCATAAGACATCAAGAAAGATGTCAATTGCACACATCACAGTGATGACAATAACTTCTTTTTTTTTTTTTGGGACGAAATTTCCTATTTTATTCAAAACAAATGTTGCATAAAACAAATAACCAAGAAAGTTGGTTGCTTCATTTATATACCTGCACCAAGAAAACGTCCAAGCCAAGGACTGGACTGTTTCCTGGAGGAATTCCCTGATAATAAGGTACAGCTGAAGAGGTAAGAGCTTTGGCCACCAACACACCTACTGTTGCCTGCATACCAAGTATAGCAGCACCCATGCCTAAAAGATTTACAGCTATGCCATTCTTCAGGCTTCTTACAACATCAGCTCGAGGAGGTGCCTGAAAATAGATTCAAATTCTTAACTACCAGAAATAATCTAAAATGCTAAGGCAATCACCTTGTCAAAATGGAATGGGCATTAATAAGTCACATACAAACATTCTACTTAACCCTTTAAGAATTATGATAGCTCCACATGCCTTGCTAAAACTCCCGATATATTGCCTATAATTCATGCCAAGAACAGTTATTTCTCGACTCAATTCCAAGCATACGAGATTTGAACATTTCGATACGTTACCAGTGGCGAATCCAGGAACATATTTGAGAGGGGTCGGGATTTAATTTTAATTATATGTTATTCTATATAAAAATATGTAAGGGGTAAATAACTTTTTTAGTAACGAGTAACGTTTTTATATAACAATTTTGAACAAATTACAAGGAAAATGAAGGAATATATAAGTATATTTAATTAAATTATGCAGAACAAAAATTATACAAGAGAAATGAACAGGGTAAGAAAAATAGGAAGACTAAGTGTCAGGAGGGTTCGAACTCATGCCCAACAATTAAACTCAGCTGGGTCAAACCACTCGGAGAAATGGAATTTGAGTAAAATATTATAGTAGTTATTATATCTCCAGGGGGGTCAAGTGACCCTGCTCGACCCCCTTAAATCCGCCACTGTACGTTACGATTGATCTATCACACTGGAGAAACTATAGCTTATAACTAAAAAGATGCTCAGAAAGTAATTCTTCACAACTAAAACATTAATAACTAAATAAAATCTCAGAAAGTAATTCGACATGTATATTGTCGTCAAACTAAAAATGACTACCTTTGAAGGATCATTGGCAGTCCTGCGGAGTTTATCTGACAACTTGATATATCCAAACGACCAGAACACCGAAATGAATGCTGCTGCAATGCCACCAGCAGTTGCATAGAAAGTTGCAGGTGATGTAACCTTTCCAGTTATCACAATAGAAAACGAAAGAATCACAGCAGATACAAGAGTGCAAACTAACTGTCCCCAGAAACCAAAACTCCCCAATCTCTTGAAATACCTCGAAGTTTTCTCTAATCTCTTCGAAACCTACAAGTTAACAATTCAGTAATTCATACATATGATATGAGGTTGAATTGAAGAGTGTCAATGCCCTACGCGCCTACAGTAATACTACATAGGACACATGGGAATAGATGCGCGTAAATGATTAAATTATCATGCCTTTGTATGTCAACAAAACTAATAAACTTGGAATCACAATATTTATATATGCGACGAGCTTAAATCGAACAATGTAGAAATACATGGGGCACACAGGATAGTTGCACGCAAATGATCGAATTATCATGCCTTTGTATTCCAGCAAGATCGTAAACACTACATAGCATCACTTACGCTTCACATCACAATTCTAAACATGAATCTCTTAAGCGATTACGGCTAATAGTCTGATACCATTACAGTTACAGGCCGAACTTCCATGGCGCCTTTACGCTCTAAACAAACAGCTACATTACAAATTCAGCATATACTGGAATTAGAATGCTAACCTAAGATGCAGACCAAAGGGGGAATAAGCACTTCCAATTCTGTAATCCACACTTCATCTAACATAACCAAAACCCTAAACCCTAGATTCAAACTACATCTCTCAAAATATACGAAATTCAGCATCTCAAAACGTGCATAGAGTAGCGCATACTCCAATTCTTATCCAGATAAAGCTCACATTACGCGTATGCAATTGATAGAGTAAGACAGCAAAATAGACCTGAGCGAGCTTTGCCTTTTCAGATTCGTCACTAGGCGAGCTGTAAGAAGCTGAGACCGGAGAGGAAGCTTGCAATTTCCTGCTGTGATTGCTGAGAATTAAGTAAGGTGAGGATGAATTGTTTAGCAGAGACAATGACGACTGAGGATCGTGGATGCTGTTGAAACGGAGTGATGGACGATTAATGAGGCGCGGTCTCGAAGTCACCGTGCACGGAGGAGATGGTGGTGCAACGCCGGAACGAGCTGCCGGCAGTAGAAGAGTCTGCATAGCTTTTCGGTGGAGAAAGTCTTCGGAAATGATGTGCCTCAGTGAACTTGCCTAGGCCTTCACGGCTTCACCTCTTGCTCCCAATTTTTGAAATTTCGATTTGATCCTCAGAAGTTTTTATTTATTCAATCATGTCCTTCATTTCTTATTTATGTCAATTTCTTTATTTTCTTGTTTTTTTTATTACAGTAGTAACTTTTTTAAGGCGATGGGAACTCCGACGGTAATGTTTGGGTGTATAATAAGAGACTTCAAATGATGTGAGCTATGTAATCCATGCATTATGCGACATACTCAAACACATAAAGTTAATACTGTGTTCATTTCACTTTAAATTTAGTTCCATTGAGTTTCATTAAGTTTAGTTCAAATTTATAAAGTTCAGTGCAGATCAGATTTGCTTAGTTAAATTTATACTCCAGATAATTCAATTCGACTTTGTTAACTTATGTTCATAAATTTTCAGACGAATCAAACATGACCTAATAGAATATTTGGTTAAATAACATTTATATAGAGATTTGGTAACACATCGGTTTTGCACCTCTTGAATTTTTTAAAACTTTAAACACTTTGATCACATCTTGGACCGATGCTCAACCTTACGTACGTGTATGTGTATCACTATGCTTAAAATCTCATTAAGAGCCATATAGCAACTCTAGCCCGAGTTCACGAAGGGCTTTTGAGGGCTAGTCAGGCCCACTTTCAGCTACATCTGATGAAGTACGCTTTCAAAATTCGAAACCAAATCTGGATTAGCTTAGTTAAAACTCATGTAAATTAAATTTTAATGACCATCATCTGGTCTACTATTATATGCCAAAAAATAATAACAATGAACGTTTCGGTATTTCAAGGTCTCATACCGGCATATAGCCTAAGATAAAATTACTTAAGTTCTATTCTCTTCGTATGAACTTAATGAAGTTGAAATGATCTAAACTAAATTTATTTGTAATATAAAATATTTTTAAGCAATCTGAACTGAACTTAAAATAGTCAATTTTCAGACGAATGTCATTTTATCACTTTAGGTATCCAATTAGAAATGTGTTACATATTTTCAATTTTAATTTACCGCAATTTATCAATTTTTTATTCTCACTTTTATAAATAAATAAAATTAAAAAATGCTCATACTCACATTATTTATTTATTCTTTACTTACACGACTTACTCCGATTATACTAGTATATTTTTATTGCATTTTTTTAAAGTGTGAAAAATATCCAACGGCACAATATCACCGAAACAAAAAGAATGGATATTCACTTTTAAAAAGACAAAGTGAAAGTTCCAAGCCCCAAAAAATATTTCAATTTCAGCTGTAGTTAGCTGAAACCATCGATTTAAACTTGAAAGTTTGAACTTTAAACACTGAGATTTTTTAAGATTCAAACTCACTACTTAAGCTAGATCCAAGCACAATGGACTGTTGTTGGAAATTGCAAATCATCAACAGAATATGTTTTTTGAACGTTGGCTTAGTTTGATTATATTAATTCAAACGGTGACCCTGGCAGACCAAACATATCGACTCGTGACTTGATTTAATAGTGTTAATTTATCGAGAAAATTGTAAGTATGCTTTAGCTTCAAGGCACTTGTTTTTACATTCGTTCCATTTGTATGTGTTTGCCTTCATACTGCTGAAATTTAGTGTGACTAATTCTACTTTCTCTTCTTTTTTCAAGTGGATTTCAAATTCTTGCAGTATTTGTAGTATATGTTAAATTCTTGCACTCCATTTTTTCTGTGAACAAGTTGAGCTTGTTCAAAACCCCACTTGAATCTTAGAGACAAATGTAGCATCAACGCTTCAAGGCTTTGTTAATGTTTCATTAAGATAAACAAATGTCGGGTAGACTTTCCCTAGTATGGACAAATATAATTTCAACAAACATGTCAACTTCTGATAGATGATATTTTATCCAGATGGCCAGACTTAAATGTATATATATAGCATGCCATGGTATGATTAAGGCTGCTTGGAACAACTAATGTGTTGTGAAGTCATGGATTAGGATGCCCATAAGGCCATATGTTTAAATGATTATAAAATATGGGCTGATGATGATAACTAATCCTATTTGCCATTTTCCAAATATCACACCTGCAGATGTGTGCAAAGACCAGCAAGATGAGTAGTAGTATTAAAAAGAACCATAGTCTTATTGTGAACTGTGAGTTTCAAACTGACAAGTCCAAATAGGAGTATTAAATTAAATTGACAATATACATGAAAACATTGTTTGGACTGTGCAAAAAAACATGCAAAGATCAGCAAGTACTAGTATTAATTAAAAAGAAGTGGAGTCTAATTTTGATCTGTTTGCATAGAGTTTCAGTTTCATTAGGCTTGACAGTTGGTTAATTATTACTCTGTAGGATTTGAACATATGCAGTTGTTGGGTGATGATGTTAGCTCTTTGACCTCCTCTTCTCCTAAAACAACTTGAAAATATTTGAATCTAACTTCTCCAGAAATGAATAAGTACTTTCTCAGTATGTTTCCCAAATAATAAGATTTGAAACTCGAGAACAATCAGAATGAGCCAATATTGACTTAAATAACGCATCCGAACTGACGAACACTATATTGATGCGTAAAAGTATCTAGTTTAATTTTAGGGTATTTCACCCATAATCACACAATGGATACTGGATAGGCTGATTATTCAACATCAATCGATTCAGACCTCCACTTAAATTTCACCCGAACTTCATCCTCATCATGGATAGAACACCGAGACTTGGCTCCACAAGCAATAACCCATTGCCTAAGCTCTTGTCCTGCGGCTTCCCTTCCTCCATATGTGTGACACAAACACAGATTGATTTGTGTATTGCACTCACCAAACATCGAATTTTTCGGAGTTCAAAATGAATAGCTGATGACGAGATGTTACACAACATGCAAGTAGTAGGTTGCACTATGCTTCCCTCTCATTATTTTCACTTGTACTAAAGGTATGGGAAAAAGATTGAAAAGGCAAATAGAAAGTAGACTTTAGCTACTCCCAATTTACCAGATGGGGACATGATTTTCAATTTTTCATAGTGAACGTACGTACGTTCTTTAGCGGCAGCAACCAAAAAATAAAAAAATAAAATAAAGGTCAAAAAGATTTATCTTTGATTTTTCCCACCCTGAATCAACGAAAGTGAAGAACAATTCAGTGCATCTTCCCATACCAATCAATAAAGTTTTCACCCAAAACATTAACTCAGTACATTGACACCAAAAGTAGTACTACAACATGCAACATATTACTAAGTCCATGCCATACCCCTAAAAATCCAATCTAAAATCTTTTCACTTTCAAACTACTCCTTCGATTTATAATAATATAATTTATAAATTATTTTTTAATATGATTTAATTTTAATATGAGTTCAAACTGGACCAAAATGGGAACTGTAATAATAAGATAGTGATGGACTATTATTCTTGCTATTGAAGACTCAAAAGTAGTACTATAAAAACAACTTTCTTTAATAAAACTTGCCCCCAGTCCTCAGTTATTTTAATTAGGCTCCTTGACTACTCATGTCATATTCCTTATTATTAATCAAAGGCATTGACAATAACTCAATTATGTTTATGAGTGGAATTGCTAGCTGATGAGGAATGCTTCTATTGCATGAAAATAATTGCACTTTTGTTTATTTCATTACCATGAGGTCAGATTAGGTTGGGATTTAAAGTTGCTCTAAAAGCAAATTTAGTATCAAGGGCGAAGTCAGCATTTGAAAATATGGGTGGCAGTATACATGATCGCTTATGAGTTTATGTGATATGTTCAATCATTTTTATAATTTTTGGGATTTCAAGTTTTATATTATAAGTTAACGAATAATTTAACACAGTACGAATATCAAATTAGAAATTTGTCCGAATTTTAGATAAGAAAATAATACGGATATCAAATTAGAAATATGGACGAAATTTATATTTAAAGTTGACTATGTCGTTTTTTCCGCTTATGTTTACTTCTATCATACATTTACAAAGGGAGTGTCTATATGTATCTCCTCACTCCATCCCAGAACAGTTGAACCGTTTTGACTTTTTGCAGTCAACATAATTGAAATTTGACTATAAATTACTTTTAAATTGTAATTATAAAATATTTAACAAAATTATATATTAAAATTTTAAAATAAAAAATTTTAGAATATAATTTTGATAAATATTTCTGGAAATTTGGAGTAATTCATATTCTAGTATAAAGTGAATTTTATTTTATGTAACCTAAAGTCCAAGATATTCCAACCAATTCATTAGAGCTAAATACCCACCCCACCCCCAACCTACCCACCCCCCTCATTCCCTGCTCACTTTCAGAACCCCACCAACTTTCTTCAAATTCCCATATCTTCTCTACTTCACCAAAACAAACATAGATCTCCATTGTTGGTTTTGGCCACCTTCTCTCTTCCTTTCTCCCTCATAAAACAACACCACTCTCCTCTCGCCTCTTCTCACCATGCCACACCACCAACACTTCAATCCCTTCTCCATTTCTTGACAAAAAAAATTATCCAAAAATGCAATCTTTCACATTCTTTCCACTACTTTTCCTCCTTTTAGTCCCTTCACTAGGCCTAAACTTAGATGGAACTCTCCTCCTCTCTTTCAAATACACCATCCTAAGTGACCCTCTATCAGTTCTTGACAATTGGGACTACAATGACCTAACTCCATGCCTATGGACAGGTGTGGCATGTAAAACCATCCTCAATGAACTAAGGGTCACAAGCCTAATACTCCCAAACTCAAATCTTTTAGGCACAATCCCACAAGATTTAGGCCTCATTGAACACCTACAAACACTAGACCTTTCAAGCAACTTCCTCAATGGAACTTTACCATCTTCACTCTTTAATGCTCCTGAACTTCAAATCCTTTCACTCTCAACCAATGCCATATCTGGCTCAATCCCAGGTATCATTCCCTCCAAAACTCTGCAAGTCCTTAACTTATCCGATAACGCCTTAACTGGTAACATCCCGGCCAGCTTAACTTCCTTGACCACCCTCAAAGTTGTTTCTCTAAGAAGCAACTATTTTTCGGGTCCAGTTCCATCCGGTGCCCGGTTTTTTGAGGTTTTAGACTTGTCTTCCAATCTGTTAAACGGCTCTTTACCAGTCGATTTCGGTGGAGATAGTTTGAAGTACTTGAACCTGTCATACAACAAGCTGTCAGGCCAAGTGGATCAGCAATTCGCTGCCAAAATACCTAAAACCGCCACGATTGATCTCTCGTTCAATGAACTTTCCGGAGAAATTCCAGAAACAGAGGTTCTTTCCAATCAGAAAACAGAATACTATCAGGGCAACATTGAGCTATGCGGTAAGCCGATCAAGAAAATGTGTTCGATTCCTTCGACGTTCTCAGGGCCACCACCAAATGTTTCCAGGAACAGTTCCTCACCAGCTATTGCTGCCATTCCTAAGACTATCGGGTCCAGTCCGTTACCTGATTCTCCAGAAATGACGACTACAACAACAACAACAACAACAACAACGACGACAACAAGTCAATCTCAGCATGGACTAAAACCAGCGTCGATTGCTGGAATCGTAGTTGGTGATTTAGCTGCAATCGGAGCTCTAGCGGCTGTAGTTCTTTTCATTTACCACAAGAAGAAGAAAACCAAAGAAGCGTCATCACTCTCATCAACCACAGTAAGTGACTCTGTAATTTCACCTGATTGATTATTCTGTGTAATTTAATCAAGTCAAAATAATCTGGAATATATTGCAAACAGGTAGCAAAGGAGTACAAGTTCGATACGGAACCAGAGTCAAAAACAGTGAAAGAGACAAGGAATCTTCCAGTTTGGCCCTGTTTGTCAATAACAAATGGGGAAGACACGTCAGACATCACTAGCTCAGAAAGCGACGACAACGATGACAACAACAACCACCACCATCATGAAACGAAGACGACTGATCAAACCAACGTCGAAATCAAAAAGAACGAGAGGTGTCTCGTGATGGTTGACGGAGAAACAGAACTCGAACTCGAGACCTTGTTTAAGGCATCTGCTTACGTGCTGGGGTCCAGCGGGGGAAGCATAGTGTACAAAGCAGTACTACAGAACGGGATGTCGTTCGCGGTTAGGCGAATTGGCGAATGTGGGGTCGAGAAAATGAAGGAGTTCGAGAGCCAAGTTAAGAGCATTGCGAAACTGCGACACGAACATTTGGTACGTGTTAGAGGGTTCTATTGGGGAGATGATGAGAAGCTTGTCATCTATGATTATGTCTCTAATGGAAGCTTGGCCAGCGTTGGTTACAGTAAGTTATTATTCACTTTTTACCATATATATATCATGATGGATTTTTTTACCAACTTTCATGCTCATTTGGTACATTCATTTTGAATAGTTTTAATGATTAGAAATAAAGACAAGAGTAGATTTTACTCACGGACCTCCATGTGAAGGCCATAAAGCTGAAGGTGTGTCGCCGGATAAAAACACATAATGAGCCAAAAACAACATGTGAAGGATATGTTTTTGTGCTATATTTTTAACTCATTACAGACTCCCATAAACCTATGTTCTGTTATCTTTGCTTTTTTTAGGTGTACGAATGATCAGTAGTATTTTAATGAAGTCACAAAAAGTTTTTATGTACTTACTAGTCGAGAATATCAAGAAATAAAAATCATAATTTATTTTTATTTATTTTATGACGTTGAAAACTGCAGGCTTTACATTTGGGTACGTATTGGATAACCCCATGGGTCCAACAATATTGCATTTGTATGATTTGCAGAAGTGGATTTGTTAAGTTAACATTTTTTTAATTGAAATGTGAAATTTTATCAATGGTTTGTGTAATAAGTTCTTTTTAGGGTGCATTTTCACCTGGTGTAGTTAACAGAGTTACTCTGTTCTTGGTAAAATTTCAGGAAAAATTGGGTCATCTCCATATCATTTACCATTTGAGGCACGGCTCAAGGTAGCAAAAGGTGTAGCCAAAGGACTAAGCTACATCCATGAGAAGAAGCATGTACATGGCAACATTAAGCCTAGCAATATTCTACTAACTGCAGATATGGAGCCTGTAATAAGTGATTTTGGGCTCCATTTGCTTATCCATGGGAAGCAAAACCGAAAACCCGATGATTCGTCTAGGCATTTCGGTAGCAGGAGAGGGATGTCTTCCCACAATGACCTACAAGGTCAATCGTTTAACGACAGCCCTTACATTGGCCCTGCAGGGTACGTGGGGTGCACATCTGCGTATCATGCACCCGAGTCGCTCAAGAACATCAAGCCTAGTCCAAAATGGGATGTCTACTCTTATGGAATATTGTTGCTTGAGTTGTTGACAGGTAAAGTGTTCTCGGACCGTGAGTTGAGTCAGTGGAGCGTTGGTTCGGTTGTAGAGGATCGGAGCCAGGTAATGAGGATGGCTGACGTGTCGATAAGAGGTGATGCGGCGAGTCGTGAGGAGGCCATCTTGGCATGGTTTAAGCTAGGGCTTAATTGTGCATCATTGGTGCCTCAAAAAAGGCCTAGCATGAAAGATGCAATTCATGTTTTGGAAAAGATACCATGCCCTTCACATTACTAATGATGTCTCTTTGGGGTAAAGTTAGTAAAAGCTTAAAGGTTCCATATCTCCCTTTGGTCCTTTTTGACTTAGAGTGTATGTTTTGAGTTTGCATGAGGATCGAGTGAAGTGAATCGAATGTTGTTTATAAGCTGATGACTATGAACTGTTGTAAGATTGACTAGTTTAATCAATTAAATTATTGGTATTTAGGATAAAGACTGCAATCATGGAGTGGTTCTCATGGTGTTGTGCTTTGTCATTAAGCAAGTAAACACTACTATTAGTGGAATTATTGCATGTTCTACTATAATTTATACTCTGATTAATTGATTAGTTGATGTGAAATGGAGCAGTTGAAAGTTTAAATTATTTTTAAATGTAAGTATGTCTTCTTGTCCCTGTGTATATAGATATTGGAGTTCAGTTTAAATGTGATTACTGGGATGAAACTTAAAATTCACACTATATACTTTTTGAATGATTAGCTTTTACTACTAGCTTGTGATAATCTGCAATATTAACTGGTGGATATGCGCTGGGACAGAAGAGCTTACCTTTTTAGAAAAGATATTGGAATTATGTGTTGGTAGAATAAAGTTCCAACATATTGTGGATATCCCGTGATGCTTAGCGTTGTCATCCATCTTAAAGTAAATGTGCGGACCCAAAAACTTTGGTAAATTTTGAAATCATTTTATCAAAATCGCATGTTTTTCGCCGACAGGGTGCAACTTAGGTAGAAGCCACCATATTAGGGGTATGTATGTGAAGCTGACGGTTGATCGTCCAGCAATTGAAGTTTGAGGGACTAAATTTGCATATACAGAATTATTTTGAAAGTTAAGGAGGGAGTGAGTTTAGGGTCGAAATTCCGTACTATCAAATTACTACGAGATAGTACAATATAATTTAAATGGTTCCATGTAAGTTTTCATGTGCAAATCACGGCCAGTGACGGAGTCAAGATCGTAAGTTACGTAGTGCGGTAAGATCGAAAGATATAAAATATTTATATTAATAACATTTTTATTGGTTTTAAGGTAAAAATTAGAGAAAAATGACTACTTTAATGATACAAAAAGACTTTATTGAATTGAAATTTTGAAATATAAGGTAGTGCAATATCAAAACTAGCATTAAAAATAGATAAAAAAACATTGAAAAAGTAGTAAAAATTAATACTATTTTTTTTTGGGTAGTGCGGCAGCAGCACTACCCTGCCTTGATGCCTCCGCCCCTGATCACGGCGAGTGCATTCTGTACGTAGATAAAATAGATTATGAGATCAATATCGATTTGAACCTATTTAGAGATTTGCCATGCAAGACGAACTTGACAAATTGACAAATGACTAAAGATTTTCACCAAGATAGCTAACGTATTCCGTGAATTGGCTACGTGACACAGGATAGATAGAGTAACTACAAAAGTACAGATTATGCCAACTCCTATACCCGAGAATCCCCCATTATGCCAAACAGCCAAAGAAAATGAACAGGTTCATTTCATCAATCTTCATGGCGAACAACAAGTTGATGTACATCAATCTTCATGGCGAACAATAAGTTGACTATGTTCAATGTAAACATTTGGATAACTGAAGCACTATATGTGTAATTTCCCCAATATTTAACAAGATGAGTATTGATTAGATTAGAGAATCTGTGTCCTTTGATTAGTCGATGAATTAACAAGATTTTTATCAAGAAAGTCAACAATTAGCCAACCTTCATCATCAATCAATCACACATCACTGCTAAAACAATGAAGTTTATCGTTGAATCGATTCACCTAAAACCCCATTTACCAAACTATAAAAACCCAGTAACAACCATTTTCCAACTGTCTACTACAAAACCAAAATGGCGGCTTCAGCTTCAATATCACTGACAACCCTGAAACCGCCCAACTCCTCTACATGGCTCCGCCACCACATCTCCAATCTCACCACCCTCTCCTTCCGCCGCCGCCGCCGCAACAACCGGTTCGTTATCCTATCCCTGGACGCAAAACCAACCATCCTAGTCTCCGAAAAACTCGGCGAAGCAGGCGTGAACTTACTCAAAGAGTTCGCGAACGTGGACTGCTCGTATAATCTCAGCCAGGAGGAGCTTTGCACGAAGATCTCCCTCTGCGACGCGCTGATTGTGAGGAGCGGGACGAAGGTCAGTCGAGAGGTGTTTGAGTCTTCCGCAGGGAGGTTGAAGGTCGTGGGAAGAGCGGGAGTGGGAATTGATAACGTGGATCTGGCGGCCGCGACGGAGCATGGGTGTTTGGTTGTCAATGCGCCCACGGCGAATACAATTGCGGCCGCGGAGCATGGGATTGCGTTGCTTACGGCTATGGCGAGGAATGTTGCCCAGGCTGATGCTTCTGTTAAGGCTGGTAATTATCATTGACACATTTCGTCGAACAGTTGGTATGCTGTTTTAGTTTCTTTGTTCTATTAGAATCATGTGCTTTAGGCTGTTTTATTTAGCAAATTGTAGGTGATAAGTTAGTTGATTTGCTAGAAATGAAATGTGGAAACCATGAGTTAGCTTTAAGTTAATTGGATCGGTTTTACGGATCAGCCTGCTTATCGTCTACGAGTTAGGCATTCGTGTAACATACTAATTATTTTGTCAAAATTAAGATGATTCAACTTATAAGCTAAGCTGACTTGGTGACGGTGATGATAGTAGCTTTATAATGTTACATCTTATTACATTATTGAATGTATAAGTGGAGATGAAATTGTTTTATACACTTGTTATCCCTCCGTGTTTATTTGCTAAACAGTTTCAAAGTAAAATTGATGATGTTCTGCTGGTTGGCTTCATATTCTGAGTAGCATTTAGTTGGTTTGCTAGAAATGAAATGTGGAAATGGAAGAGTTAGCTTTACATTAATTGGACCAGCTTTTCAGATCAGCCTGCTTATCATCTTACATGTACGATCTAGGCATTCGTGTAACGTATTTATTTTGGTCAAACAAGATGGTTCAACTTATAAGCTAGTAGCTGAGTTGGTGACAAGGCAATGGAACATGGCTTTATAACATTACATCTTATTACATGTTGGATGTATTAGTGAAGATGAAATTGTTTTATACACTCGTTAGCAATCGATGTTAATCTGATGGACAGTTTTAGAGTAAAACTGATGATTTTTTGTTGGTTGGTTTCTTCTTATTCTTTTGGATGACTGAACGGCATTTAGAACATCACACCTAACTGCATGTTTGATGTATTAGTTGAGAAGAAAAAAAACTACATGCTTGTTAACTTTCAATGTTTTATTAATGAACGGTTATAGGTAAAACTGATGATTTTGTGTTTGAAAACCATGCTTTTGAATGGAACAGTTGATCTGCCTTTTTGTTTCTTTTTAGGATGATTGACTAGCATTTCAAATATTGTGCTTTAGGCGTTGTGGACATTATTTCGGGTGATGAAATGTAATTTAGTGAAATTTGGGCACTGGTCAAGAAGGTATCGTGATTGAAAGTCGGGACTTTTACAAAGTTAAGATTTTCACAGAGATAATTGGTTTTAAATTACTATGATTAAAGAGATTCACTAAGTTAAGCTTTTGGAAAAGCAATCTGATTTTGAATTATGATTAAAAGATTCACAAAGTTAATCTTTTTGAAAAGCTATCTGATTTTGGCTTGGGTATTAAAACAAAGAAGAGACTAGAATCTTTTTAGTAAATTCTCTTTAGTTCTTGGCATCAACATTACACCAAAAGACACTCTTCTCGCCCAGTGTAAAGAAGAAACACTACCTTTGTTCAATGTAACTGCAAACAATAAATAAAAAATAAAAGAAAAAAGAAAAGAAACAAAAGGAAAATAAAAATAAAGGAAAAGAAAGATGGAAAGAATGTACATTATACTGCGATGGCATGTTATGAGAAGCCTATATTCCATTTAGAAAACACAAGCAGTTATAATTATTTGACAATGTATGTGTCAGGACAGATGACTTTGTTTTCTGTTATTTTTAGCTACATCTTAATAGCTTATATGTATTGGAAAATTTTAACTAGTAACTAAAATAAACTCAGGTAAATGGGAGAGGAGCAAATACGTTGGTGTGTCTCTAGTGGGCAAGACACTTGCGGTGATGGGATTTGGTAAGGTTGGATCTGAAGTTGCTAGACGTGCCAAGGGGCTTGGTATGCATGTCATTTCACACGATCCTTATGCCCCTGCTGACCGTGCTCGTGCAATTGGTGTGGAACTTGTGAGTTTCGATGAAGCTATAGCAACAGCTGATTTCATCACCCTTCACATGCCACTCACTGCTTCTACATCAAAAATTCTTAATGATGAAACTTTTGGAAAAATGAAAAGAGGCGTCAGGATCGTTAATGTTGCACGTGGTGGAGTGATTGACGAAGATGCATTGGTGAAGGCCCTCGATGCTGGAATTGTTGCTCAGGTTTTTGCACATCCCAATTTGTATGCTTAATCTGGATTTAAGTGAAACAAAAAGTTGCCGTGTTACTATTGATTGATTCGGTAAAGTATCCTGGCAGGCAGCACTTGATGTTTTCACAGAAGAGCCACCATCGAAGGAAAGCAAGTTGGTATTACATGAGAATGTAACAGCAACGCCACATCTTGGTGCCAGTACAATGGAAGCTCAGGTAATTCTGCTGCTGCTGCTGCTGCTATCTCCTTCTCTCTCTCTCTCTCTCTGCCAGTACCTCGCTGTTCCACACTTCGTACTAACTCTTGCACGATTCCATTTAATTGGATAATCAGGAAGGGGTGGCCATTGAAATAGCTGAAGCTGTTGTTGGGGCATTGAGAGGAGAGCTTGCTGCCACTGCTGTGAATGCACCAATGGTTCCTGCGGAGGTACTAAAATATGTGTCTTGTCTTATTTTATCTGCTGTACATTGCTTGTGCTTTAAATATTGAAGAGGAAACACCTTAAACGTAGCATTCTACAAGCTTTCAATTGCATGTATCTGTTTGTGTCATGTTATATGGTTATAAATTTGACCGGCTGAATGTTTCATTAGAACATTAATTTTGATGCTATTAGCTGGCTACTTGGTGAGCAAGAGTATGAAAACTCAGTCCAACTTTTATTCATGTAAAATATTTTGCCTTCTATTACTTATTCAAATTCATTCAAGAGAGTTTTAGTACTAATGCATTAGATGTGATGGTCTGAACTTGGAACAAGACAACTAAATCCTAGCACCAATTCAAAGCTAACCCCGACCATAAAATCCATAGATTGGTAGCTAATAGTACATTACAAGTGCATGTGATTACTGTATTCCTTGTGCTTTAAGGTTTTCCTACTCAATATTGTATTTCAATATTTCCGTTAACATCTCTGGAGTTTCTGAGGACTGATTTATTTAGTTTTCTTTTTTTTTTTTTGGTGGTGGTGGTGGTGTGTGTGGGGGGGTGGTCTTTTCATGAAGTTCTTGTATTGGTGTATCTGGATTCTCTATGTGCTTGCTTGGGAAGTCCTTTGGATATATTCTAGTCATTTTACAACTAATCTGGTTCCTTCTTTTTCACCTTGCTGGTTTGCTAGTATTAAATGGTAAAACTCTTGATTGCAGGTCCTTGCTGAGCTCAAACCATTTGTAACTCTTTCCGAGAAACTCGGTAGACTTGCTGTGCAGCTAGTAGCTGGCGGTGACGGCATAAAAAACGTAAGAATTACCTACGCCTCTGCCAGAGCCCCAGACGATCTCGACACTAGGTTGCTCCGTGCCATGGTTACCAAAGGCCTAATCGAGCCAATCTCAAGTGTCTTTGTAAACTTAGTGAATGCCGATTTCACTGCCAAACAAAGAGGCATCCGCATAAGTGAAGAACGCATCATCCTAGACGGATCACCTGAGAGTCCACTCGAGTTAATCCAAGTACACATAGCTGATGTAGAGTCCAAATTTGCCAGTGCCATTTCCGATCTTGGTGAGATCACAGTAGAAGGCAGGGTTAAAGATGGAATTCCACATTTGACAAAGTTGGGGTCTTTTGAAGTAGATGTGAGTTTGGAAGGCAGTCTTATACTATGCCGGCAGGTTGATCAGCCGGGGATGATTGGAAAAGTCGGGAGTATTTTGGGCGATGAGAACGTGAACGTGAGTTTCATGAGCGTTGGGAGGATAGCACCGAGGAATCAAGCTGTGATGACGATCGGAGTAGATGAGGAACCAAGCAATCAGTGTTTGAAGAAGATTGGTGATATTCCTGCTATTGAGGATTTTGTGTATCTTAAGCTGTAGGCTGTAGTTATGCTATCCAATTGAGTCTATTCTATTGTAAATTAACTGCAGTTTTGATGTATGGAAAGTAAATTGCAAATTTCTTCTACTTACTACTACTAGTCTACTACTGCCACAGTGCCACTGGAGTTTTCTGCCTCAGAAATAAATTTCATTGTACTGAAGATAAGTTTTAGATTGTAGCTTCTGCTGCGCCTGTGACTTTATATATTCATACATTCGCATTGAAGGGTGGAGCCAGACCAGAAAATCCATCAAATTATTTAAAGTACAAAGAAATGAGAAATCCCTAATTTTAAATCCATCAGATTATTTAAAGTACAAAGAAATGAAAAATCCCTAGTTTTGTTCGGGAGATTAGAAACGAAATCAAATCCGAGACATGCTAATGTTTCGTGTGTTCCGGACGAAAAGATCCGAAACGGCCGAAAACTAGGTGAAATAGAGGAATATATGAAATACCATTATATTCCGTGCGATTGATATGAAAACCGAAAAATATCGATAGTCTCGTGTCATTTCGCACGATATTTTAATCCTGACTACTACAAAATAAACTCTTGAACTATACTGATCAATCAATTTTGGGTAGCTGTAGAGGAGACAATTAATAGAGTATCTCATATGTTGTATAGGAAACAAAACAAGGTACAATCTCACATGTTTGCTAATTAGACAAGCACCTAATTGCATATTCCCATACCATCTAACCAAGTATTCAAGTTTGAGAATACTTGCATATTCCCCTGCCATCTAACCAAGTCTTCAAGTTTGAGAAAGGACGTTCTAAGTTTACTCACCCTAAGGGTGGGTTGTTTATCTTGTCTAATATCACTACTACTTAACGGCAGGTTAATGTCTACATACTTGATAGCACATGCATTTGTGCCGGCAGTTGACATTGGGTCGGGAGTAGTTTGGATATGAACCATTGCAAGAAGTACATGGCCAGTTTATTTGGCCCCAATTCCATAACCATATAGGGTATAATCGAAAAAATAACGCTCAAGTTATATATTCACAAGTTAGATACTTCTAATTGATTTAGTATACATATTATATTCTTAAAAACTGCCAGGATATTTGAATTTTCAAGAATGTTTTTTTAATATATAATACTTTCTTCGGAATATGATCTCAGTATTGTACGTGGAAGTTATTTTTTAGTACTCCTTTGTTTTTTACAAATTCTTTTTTGCCTGTTTCAAGAGATTATTTATGTTTACTCATTTGTTTTATGGATTCTTTTTTGGCATGTTTCAAGAGATTATTTATGTTTTATTTTTTGACAGAAAGTTTTTTTAACAAACTTTAGGAATTTCATTCCAAGTATAACAATGTAGGACAAACTCTCGATTCTAACAATTCTAGCAAACTTTCATTTCATATCTTTATTGTGATTGTATCACTAAAACAAATACCACACACATATTCAAACCCTCTAAAAAAAATTGTTCACAGGTTCAAACATAAATAATCTAAAAGAAAACTGAGAGAGTACATAAAACATTTTTCCTTTTGGTTATATGTAGAGAACAAAAATCTTCATTGGTGAATGATATCGTCTTAGTCAAGTGTATATATAGGGTGTGAGATTTTTACAAGTTGGGTAATGACTAATTTATAGGAATCATAATAATTAGGTGAAGAATTATAATGATCTCTAATATTATAGAAACATAAGGCTTAAAAGTTGGTAGAAATTATTTTACTGATCATTGTACTCGAGTGTCTATACGGTGTTAAGATATCTACAAGTTTGATAAATGACTATTTTACAGTGATCTCTAATACATAGCCACAATATCCTTGAGTCGATTCGTCTGCCTTGCGAAGAACTGACGCCGAGATTTATGTCTAATCCGTAGTTTTACGTCCTAACACGAACTAATATGGACTATCCTTAGTTCGTATGGACCTAAGAGATCTCAATCTATGTTGTTACATCTTCTTGTACCAACTTTAGTACCTCGAATTGGTCAAGAAATACTTCGGCATAATGACACTAAAGTATAACACCAGGGAAGGCAATCAACTACAAGGTAAGGCTCGTAGGTCACACCTTGCCAATGAAACTAACCATGGAAGATAGACACTATAAGTCATATACCCATATCCTACCTCAGAACCTAAAGGTTCGGATCTTCACACATAGGAACCCCAGAAAATAAAGTGGCCCAAAACCACCTCCCTTGGACAAATTTAGGTCCGGGTGAAGGTACATGTTGAGGTATGGATCTTGACCACTAAAGATGGTACATGTCAACTTCTGGAACATACATGAAGATACACCTAGTTGAACTTGGGCCAAGCCTATTAGTGTCGACATTGGATCTACTAGGGCTACATGGCACACTCTGGAGTTTACACTTGTCACGACAAGATTGGACCGGCTTGTTAATGTGGTGAATTACATCGATTGAGGTTTATTGTTGTATTAGCTACAATTAATTAATTAGCTAGATACAATTACAACATAAGTATAGTAACAATATATTTACAAATCATCTAAGTTTTATCTAAAGATTCTATCTTATCACCCTTCCTCAAGCGAAGCTGGTGAGGAGCAACGCGAAACTTGGCACGAAAAAACACAAATAAGTACGAGGAAGACTTTTTGTGAAAATATCCGCCAACTGGAAATGAGAAGGAACAAATTGTGTAGAAACCTACCACCAGAAACAAGCTCTCGGACAAAGTGGTAGTCAATATCAATGTGCTTGGCACGCTTATGAGCGATGGGATTTTGACTCAGGAACAAAGCACTCTTATTGTCACAAAGTAGAGTAGGAGTTGTAATGGGAAGAACACAAAGTTCTTGAAGGAGATAAGTGACCCAGATAACCTCTGCAGTAGTATTAGCCAAAGCACATTATTCTGACTCACAACTCGACCTAGCTACAGCGGGTTGTTTCTTAGCGCTCCACGACACAAGGTTGGGGCCCAAAAATATAGAGAAACCATAGGTAGAACGTCGATTGTCCAAACACCGAGCCCAATCCGCATCAAAGTATCTCAAAACAGCAAAACACCGAGCCCAATCCGCATCAAAGTATCTCAAAACAGCAAGTTGTCCTTTAGTGAAAGTAAGACCATAACGGTGTGGGCTTTCTGATATTGACTAACTGTGTTGACGACATAATCAACTCTCGCCAGGGGCGAGAGGAGTAGCAATAGGCTTAGACTCTAAGAAACCTGCACAGATGAGGATATGTCACGAGCATACTTGGATTGACTTAAGAACAACCCACCAAAAGTATATGAAACTTCAAGGCCAAGAAAACAATTAAGACGGCCAAGATCCTTAATAGAAATTTCAAGATGTAACCGAGTGATAAATTTCGAGATAAGCGCATAATCACTCCCGGTAAGGATGATGTATTCTAAGGGCGGAGGGGGCACCACATTTTGCTTTCATCTTTCATTTGTCTGTGGCACAGTAAACCTTAACTTAACCATGTGAGGTTTGGTGCGGAAGCGTATTGATTTGTTTATGTTAAACATCATATACTAATGTCACAAAGAAACACAACAAATACAATACTGAAAGTAAACTACAGATGTTGATTAGTATGTTGAACAATATGTTGTGTAAACAAACTTCATAACAAATATGAAAAGTGCAGAATAAAGACAGTAAAGTAAAAGACTTAGACACACCTGGTTTCCAAATCTTCAAGTATATTAACCAAATAATCAATATACTTGAAAATGCCTTCAGGGCAAAAAGACTGCTTTGACTGCTAGTATATCAAAAGTGTAAACACCAAACACACCTTAGTGAATACCAGCGCCAATGGCACAAACTCAACTAAGCCTATAGTATAGGTTTTCTGACCTATTGAAATCCACCTCGTAAAGAGGACTTGCGTCGTAACGACAAACTTAGTGGGAGTTGATGTAATGAGTGTGGAATCTATCGCTTAAACAACCAACCACAAGTGTGAACATACACTTGTGTGGGATGGAAACTCAACTCAGTGCTCAGGTGTGTGAGTTCTAGTGTTTCTACATCCTGACTATTTAAGTCAAGACTAAAGTGATCGTGTTGTTCTCTTTGTCAAGTGTGTGAGAGCAACAAAGACTTTGACAGAACAATCTACAGATGCACTTCACGAAGTTGTCGATAAGGTTGAAACAAGTTAGTTCAGTTCATCATGCAGTCCACCTATATATATAGGTTGGAGTCTTGGGGACCAAGCAACAAACACTAGGTGAGGAGTAAAAGTAGGACGTCTGACAACAACCGTAAAAACAGTCCAAACGGATTCAATCGTAGATTAACTTCTTCATGTTCAATAACCGTCTGATCATCCCATCAACTGTGGAGAGTCTGGTTTGACTAGGTTACACTCCTTGATTGGGTTGTAACAAACTTCACCTTCCAAGCTTGCTTTTAGGAACAACTTTCTATTTATAGCATATGGCAAGACTTGGTCCTACTTACTTAGTGATAAAGTAAGTGTCTATGAACCGTTAGATGATGTCTAACATACTCCTCAACATTGATACGATGTCATGTTTGGGAAGAGAGACAAAACATTACCTATATTGTGGAAAATATTGTCACGTCTTTTATCACAACATTCATATGTTGTGCTAAAAGTGGCCTAACATAATTCTCAACGTAATTGTGAGAATTCCTGAGTGTATAGCACTAACAGATATCATCCACATAAACCAAGAGATATAGTAAGGAACCTCTAGTGTAAACTAATAAGGAGGTATCAGCCTTACAACATAGAAATCCCAAACTAAACAAAAAAAATCGCTAAAATGTTGAAACCACGTCCGAGGAGCCTATTTGAGACCATAAATTGCTTTATTAAGGCGACAAATTAAACATGTGTGGAAAACGAGGTTCTGTGTAGCCAGGAGGCTGTTCCATATAGACGGTTTCCTTCAACCGGCCATTAAGAAATGCATTATTGACATCCAACTGATGTAGCGGCCAATTCCGCATAACCGCAAGAGAGGTAACAATGCGGACTGTAGAGGCTTTCACCACAGGACTGAATGTATGAGTGTAGTCAAACCCATGAACTTGAGTGAAACCTTGAGCAACGAGTCCCCACCTTATCTCCGCCCTGTCCGCATTCCATCTCTACTATATACTAAGTAAATGTTGAGAAGTAGTTATTAGTCCCAAAAAGTAATTTTTTCTTACTACTTAATTATTTTCTAATTTAAATATTTAATTGAAAATTATAAAGAATAACAATTACTTATAAAACAACATACACTAAAATAGAAATTACAAACAAGTTAATAAATTTCAATATTATACTACAAGTTAATAAATTTCAATATTAAATAGAAATTTATTTGTTCTCGTCAGGGGAAATTTCATGTGAACCAATTTATAACCTATCGACTTTTTAAAATTTAATCACACGTAGGGATGGCAATTTGGGCCGGTCATCCCGAGCCCGGCCGGTCGGACCGACCCGATTTAGTCGGCCCAGACCCGCCCGATCACCCTATTGGGCTAGGCTTGGGCCTGTTATATAGGCCCAGGGGCCGGGCCTGGGCCAAAATTTCTAGCCCGCTAGCCCGGCCCGACCCAGGCCCGACCAAGTGTATATATGTTTTTTTTTATATTTTATATATAATATATGTAATATGACTATCTTGTTTGTTATGTATACATTAGTAGTATTAAATTAAGTTGTAATTCATACATTTTTCATACTTTTCTATGTATTTATCATATTTTCTATTAAATTATATATTTTAATATGCATCAAAATCAATAATTTATAACTTTTTGAAGCTTTTTGTTTTAAATTATTAAATCTTTTAATTTCTAATTTTTTTTGAAAAAAAAATACTCCTACGATGCTTAAAAAAATAAGATGGGCCTGGCCCGAGCTCAGCTCGGCCCATGACGAGTTGGGCTTGGACCTAAAATTTAGGGCCCGTCTTCGGGCTTGGGCCGGGCCAGTGCCTGGGCCAAGTGTGTCGGTCCAGGACCGGACCTATGACGGCCCAGCCCGGCCCATTGCCATCTTTCACACGTTATCATGTGCATGGTATCCGCCTGTCAAACTAAAATTTAGGAGGACGTATAAATTAAATTTAAACCCAATTTCCAGAAATATACTAATATTGTTAAAAATTTGGGCTAAAACGTTACATCGAAAAGTACAGGGCTAGTTGCTGCTAAAAATTGTCAAATTTGAACGCTCTGGATAAAACACGCGTCAAATTTCCCCTCTCTTCTTTCTGGGCCTCCCAATCTCTTCATTTCCACTGATCTTTTCTGCTTACAGAGAAGAACCAAAGCCAGAGCTCAGAGGACGACATATACTGAGAGCTTTACAACACAAATATGGCTTTGCAAATTTCTTCTTCAATTTGCAGCTACTCTTCCGTTCGTGGTAAACCTCAATCGATTATCATTTTTGTTCTTCTATAGCTCCATTGTTAGTTGAACATAATTGTCTATTTCTCGTCTCAATAAACTTGGCATTTGGTGCAGACGTTCGCGTTTTCAATGCAGCTAGAACTGCTTCGGTTGCTCGTTTATCGCCCAATCTCGGAACAGCATTCGCCACCGGTTTGCCTCTTTGTAAGCACCAATACCTTATTTTTCAGTTGAATTCATAATTTGCCAATTCATGTCTGTAAATTGTATGCTTATGAAGTAATTGCGATTGCTCAAATTAGGTTAGAAGATATATAGAATTTATAAGACTGTTATTGAAAAATTATGCTCCACTGATGCTATATTTATCACAATGAGGTCATAACGTAGCCCTAATACTTCATAAGTTAGATGTGATTGTGAAATTGAAATGCGATAATGTAGTTGTTTCGAATTGGATTTGTTTAGCAAATTGGTTGATAAGGTAGTTGAGTAGTTGATGTGGAATATATAATCTCATAAGCTACAGGTACCTTGTTTTTCAATAACTAGTTGTAGTAGTAATATACATTCCGGATTTCCGGTAACATACGTATATTGGTAAAATAGTCGAATGTGCATATAGGTTAATAGTTAGATGGTGTGGTGTAACGATGGCCTTGATTGAGTGATTCATCACACTGCCTTTTCATTTCAGCTATCCAGAAGGCCTCTCACCGCACAAGTCATGTGAGGAATTCAAGATCACTAGTCATAAAATGTGAGCAGAGCACCAAGGATGGTAGTGGTTTAGATGTATGGCTTGGGAGAGTTGCAATGATTGGTTTTGCTGCTGCTATTGGTGTTGAGATTGGTACGGGCAAAGGACTCCTTGAGGTATGTCATCTTTTGCTGGATGTTGAGTTAAATTTGATTTTCTAGTTGTGCTAATTTAGATGATGAAGGGAGACAAAAAATTGATCTTTGATAGATCCTGAAATGATTCTAAATTTCTTTAATCTGATTTGGGTTTTTTTTGTAAGTGATCCATTTTCATTCCTCTTCGAGGTTAGCTGTCTACATGTAGGAAACAGAATTAAAAAATTGTCATAAAAATGGCAAAGAACTGGGAATATGTGGAAGAAAGTCATTACAACATCTTTGTCCACAATTTGTGGATTATGAAATCTTTCTGCAATACATGATTCAATGTGCGTTCTATGTCTATTTGGTCTTCTATGATTTTGAGCCATGCCCTTGAGGTTTTGAGGCTGTGATTTGTGAAGTTGTGGATTTCATTTTTTTAATTCATCGAACAGTCCCTTTATCTGCTAAACCAGCCAAAGCATGCTATAGGCATTAGCCTTAGTTTCGGAAGCTCAAGTTGGTTAAAAGTTGTGGAATACTACTTGTTATAAGATTCCACCTGGACTTTTATTTTTGTCTTTCATTTACCCTCTTTAGTATTGGACTTGGAGCATACCCTTTGTATAACCTTGTGATCATACGTAAGTGACAAGCAGCTGAAGTTACTAAGGCTGCTTTCTCATATTTCTTATGAAAATACAATCATATGATAGCAAAGAAAAGGCAAAGATGCACAAACCAGTTTCTAATATTTCTCTTCCCCTACTCCTGCAGAACTTTGGACTCACATCACCTTTGCCAACAGTTGCCTTGGCAGTCACCCTACTGGTGGGAGTTCTAACCGCAGTCTTCATCTTCCAATCGTCCTCTGACAATTGATTGCACACATCCCCCTCCACATCATGCTTCTGCAACATTGTTGTTGTGGTGTTTGTATTTTTCATGTAGATGACTTGCTTTTTGCAGAATTGATCATATTGTTTGGCAATGTATATATGATCAAGACACTACTATTCTTGTACTACATCACATACCAATACAAAATATTTTGCTTAGACTTACTACTTCCAAGTACCCCTCAACCTGCCGCAGGAGCTGACATTGTCTGATTCCAGATTGTTCCGTAGATGGTCTACGTATAATAAATGAGCAACTTGTATCCATGCGGAGATCAGTGATGATGAGTATTCACTTAACTATACGTATATGAGTATTTTGTTTTCTTTTGGGCACACACTAATAATAAATAATAAATAATAAATAATAATTGTAGGGTTCTTGAATATATAAAGTTCTTGATCAGTTGATCATCTTACTCACAAAGAGGCGTTACATTTATTTCAAATTGCACATATAAGGTCCAGCTATTGTATGAGCCCGTGAGTTCATGGCAACTAAAAAGAGTATCGAGTCTATCGACCGTGACATTAAAAAAAAATATATATAATTCATAAATCATAATTGGATAATGATGGTGATACCGTTGGTTTCTCAACAGAAATAGCTCTACTATACTAGGACTTGTCATTTGTCAACATAAGAAGACCCATCACTAAACCCAAACACTTCTCACTCACTTCTATCGAAAGTCACCGAAAAAAATTCCTCAGCTCAAATCCATGGCGATGCTCCGTTGCATCCTGCTGCTAACGTGCGCCTTAGCCTGCTCCATCCTCCCTTACGCCACTTCCTCCGTCGCCTATCCACCACCCTACGGCCTCGCCTCCGCTGTAACAGCCGTAAAGCCCGAGGATCTCGTTCCAATTCGGCGAGAGGTGTACGGCGGCGGGAGAATCATCGACATCAGCCACCGTTACCATCCGGATATGCCTTCCTGGGAGTCCGCTGACGGAATCGGAGAGTTTTTGTCTCTTCCGGCAAGTATGAAGAACGGTTCGTTGGCTAATAACTCCGAGATGAAGCTTCCGACGCACACAGGAACTCATGTGGATGCGCCTGGGCATGTGTATGATCATTATTTTGATGCAGGATTCGATGTTGATACCTTAGACCTTGAAGTTTTGAATGGTGAGGATTTCTGTATTGCTTATTCATCACTTGCTTTTACTATTCCATTTATGATTATGATCAAGTCCTTAAGTTATGTTAAGGACTTTATAAAGCGATTTACACTGAACAAATTGGCTAATATTGGAAGCAGATTATAAGAGGCTAAGAGCTTAATTGTATATCAATAAGTTACTACTAGTTGCCAGGAGTTTTCCAGGCTTTAAATAGTTAATATCCAATAGTATGTAGCTAGGCTTCATGTTATATGATCAAACGGTAGTATGAATTGTTAGTTAATAACGAAGCTGATAAGGTGATGCTAAATGGAGCTGAAACGTATTGCAAGAAATGCAGTGTAGTACTTCCTCCGGAAACTTAATAGTTTTACACTTTATTTTGTTGACTTTTTTATGTTCGGTTTGACCTCAAATTAATCATAATTGATTATGAAAAAATTAATTTTAAATGTTATATTATACAAATATAAGAAGTATACTTTCATAATATAATTTTTTAAACTATCTTTTCGTAACGAGTTATTATTAATTTGAGGTCAAACCGGGCATCGAAAAGTCAACAAAAATAAAGTGTAAAACTATTAAGTTTCCGGAGGAAGTAATAGGACAAGCATTTTTTCCAGTTTGAGCCTGACCTAACAGAAGAATGTCAGCTACATATCTTATGCAACATGAGTGATGTGAATTGATTTGTGCTACTTTAGATGTGTCTTACGACTAAAATCACTAATGCGCACCTTTCTGTTTATGAGGGGAGTGTCATGCATGTACATATTCTTAGTTAGTTTAGTTGTTTCCTTGCGAAATCTGTCTTCCTGGAAACTGGGAACTTATCATTCTCTTAAAGGTCATGTGTTCAAGTCTTTTTAACTCTGACTAGTCTACTTTATGCGTTTCTGTTCAATTTTTCTTCAACTGGATGTTTACTCTCTGGTGCTAAGTTTACCGGATACATAATTGTTTTTGTTTGTTTTCCTCGTCTCTTCTGGTTGGTAAATATATCTCTTATGTGTCAACAGGTCCAGCGTTACTTGTTGATGTTCCAAGAGACCAGAACATAACTGGTATGGTTCTGGCGTTTTGCTTATAGATTTGAACTAAAGCATTTTCCTTTTTGAAAATCTCGATGCTGTTGATTGAGCTGCTTGGATTGCACATGAGATATCAAGTTCAGTTTAAAATGAGAATGTGAAGCATTCAAAGAGGCAATACGTATAATGCTTACGTATCGAGTCTTAGAACATCAGTTTTTCTGTTTTTTCCTTAGTCCATTTTGCAAGTCATACTTAGCAAATGAAAATGATCCTCTATCCAGTAATAGTAGCTCAGGCTATAAAATTGGCTGTGGAGGTCATTTCTTTTGCTTATGTTTATTCACTGAGCTTCTACTAAGAAGAAGTCATAACGAGGAAACAAAAAATAAAAAAAATAAAACACTGAAACTCCATATGATATAAGCAATTCCGTTCACATGGGAACTTATATACTCTACACATAAGTTAAATATAGATCCTTGCAAGTTTGAATATATTGAAGTCTATAGTAATTGTTGAGTAGTAGATGTTTACTTTTATATCCTCTCACTGGGTCTGGAAATTAACCTTATTCCAATGTATATTACTCTAGGACCAAGTCCTTTGGTTTGAACTGGTTTATTTTGATGATTTTGCCTCTCCCTGTTGTCGTACATTGGTATTAGATACTTTATCTGGTTGCTCAATTGTATGCCAAAAATTTCTGTTTTCAAGAAACTTAATGAACTATGGAAATCCATTCCATTGCATACATTATTGTTTATTCTGTACTTCTCTTATGTTTGTTTTGTAATTCAGCTGAAGTTATGAAATCCTTAAACATCCCCAGGGGAATAAGAAGGGTACTGTTCAGAACTTTGAACACGGACAGGTGAACATTATATATTTTATGAACTTTCCAACTGAACCATATGCTTGTTTAAATCGCCATTAGGCTGTGTTGGTCATAGTGATTTTTTATGAGTTCTCATCTGAGAGTATTTGCATATACTATATATTAGGCGCCTTATGTTCCAGAAAGCATTTGACACGAGTTACGTTGGATTCATGAAAGATGGCGCACAGTGGCTTGTAGATAACACTGACATCCAACTAGTGGGTAAGACTCAATTCTTTGGTATGTCGACTGGGCTTCTTTTCAAGGGCTATTAGTCTAAATGTACCCCGCATTTGGTTATTTATGCAGGAATTGACTACTTGTCTGTTGCTGCTTTTGCCGATTTAATTCCTTCTCACCTAGTTCTCCTGGAGAACAGGGTAAGATACTTGTCTCTCTTCACTTAAAATAGCGTTACATTTTGCAGCGAAACTTTTACCTCTCAAGGAAAAAATTCCATCCTTAACTATGAATGATTGTTACACTCACCATGCAAATGATGATAGAATATTTTTTTATTATTAGACTTCTCTTTGTTATTGCTTGACGTATTCATGAATCATGATTGTGTTAATTTGTTACAGAATATCATCCTTGTGGAAGGCTTGAAACTCAATGATGTGGAGGCAGGTTTATATTCGGTGCATTGCTTACCATTACGGTTGCTTGGAGCGGAGGGATCTCCTATCAGATGTATACTGATCAAGTAAAATTGAAGGTTTTGAAGCAATGACCTGTTATGTATTATATCAAAAAGTTACTCAACTGATAACACATTTAGAACCCTCTCACTTTATGTTTTCTTAATGACATTTTGAGGTAGAAAATTTACCTGGATAATGTAATTCAGGTCAATTTTATAGGATGCTCGCAAGCGCGAATTATGTTAGGATGCTCGCAATTTGGGTTTTGTTGATGCTTGGAAATTGGTGATATTAGTGAAAATTGCTAACTTTATAGGATGCTTGAAATTTGGGTTTTGTTGATATTTGGATGCTTGAAAATTGATAAAAAAAACTTAAAGGCAAGAATTTGATAAATCTGAGAGATTTTAAACTAATTTTAGTTTTAATTTAAGTTTAAGTTTTGGACATGGTTCAAAATTTCGTACCTGAAACGACTGAAATATATCGGTTTTCACTGTTGTCGGTATGAATCACCCTAGCAATCTCACTAGTTATATTTTTCGGAGAAAATTGCATCTTCTCTGTTTTTTTTTTTTTTTGGAAGTAATCATCAAGTTTATCATCTCCAAAAGCAATTAAAGTACAAAAGGTCGACAATCAGTGTCCAGACCATCCCAGCATCCTATTTCATTTGACAGCATATGCATGTTAAAGAATAAACATCACAGTATTGCCTTCTACTGTCTAGCTACCGAAAACAAGATCAGAAACAAAAGTTTCTAGTCTGGGAAACTGTATGCTACAGTAAGTAACATTGCAAATGACAGTCCTAATGACAGTCTCCACATCTGAATTCCTCTGCTGAAAGATCATCATATTCCTGGTCTGCCAGATTTCATACGTGCATTCCGCAACCAGGCCCTTCAAAATCTCAGCTTTGTGCCCTTTTCCACGCGCCTGTTTGCAAAGAGACTGCATACCGCTAGCCCAATCTGTCCAGGTGATATCCAAGTTTGCCCATCTCAGCACCCTTTTTAATATTTGTTGTGTGTGACCACACATATAGAATAAATGTAATGGTCTCCGGTCCTCCACATTAAACACACTGGCCATCTGTGTGGACTCCAAAGCTCAGTAGTCTATCCTTTGTAGCAAGTCGTTTATGCAAACAAAGCCACAACACAAACGTAGCTCGCGGTCTTGCCATGTTTCTAATGACCAAGTCCTTCCACACGCTTTTTCCTCTTGTTCCACGCAAGTCTCTATAAATTTCCCCCACCACATAACGCCCTTTAGCAAGACAATCAGCCCAGGCAGAGAGGTTGTATACCTCAGTTCGGCATTTCAGGATGTTACGAAAGCCCCATGAGCAGCTAGCAGTCGGGATATAGTCTTGTACAACCAGTACAGGCGTGTCCTTAGGATAAAATTCATGAATCCACCGTATCCATAATTTGTCCGTTTTATTCTGAATGTTCCACAACAACTTAGCCATTAGGGCTTGGTTCCATTCTTCAAGGGCAATGACACTTAAACCTCCACAGGATTTTGGCTCGCACACTTTATCCCATGTAACCAATGCCTTATGGGACTGATTGTCCTTCCTACTCCATAGAAACACCCTACAGATGCTTTCAATATGATGTAGGATTTGTTTAGGAAGGGGGAACACCTGCAACCAATAATTTGTAATGGAGAACATGACCCTTTTGATTAATTGAAATCTGTCGGCATAGCTAAGGAGCTTAGATGTCCAGTGGCGTACCCTGTTCAAAATTTTATCAATCAATGGTTGGCATTGATTGATTGTGAGTTTGCTAGAAGAGAGTGGCACTCCAAGGTACTTTACAGACAAAGCACCTCGATCAAAGTCTGTACGCAACAAAATCCGTTCCTACTCTTCCATAGATACACCTCCAAAATATACGCGACTCTTTCTCATATTCGCTTTAAGACCAGTTGACCTAGAGAATTTATTAAATTGTTTCATAAGAAGGTCTACTGAATCAACATCACCTATCATAAACATCATTAGATCATCAACAAAGCATAGATTAATAATTTTCAACCTTTCGCACTTAGGGTGAAAATTAAAATCAGGATTATCACTCAGTTGTTGTAAGTAGCGATATAAATATTCCATGATTAGAGAAAAAAGTAAGGGAGACATCGGATCACCTTGTCGAAGCCCCCTCTTTGCTTTCAGTAATCTGGAAGGCACTCCATTTATTGAATATCTGTATGACACTGAAGTGACACAAGTCATTATCCATTGCACAAATTGCGATGAGAACCCCAATTCTCTCATAATCCCTTCCAAGGCACACCATTCAACTGTATCATAGGCCTTCTGAATATCCATTTGCACCATGCACCGAGGGGAGATGCGTTTTCGATTGTATCCTTTCACCAACTCTTGGGCCAGTAGAATATTATCTTGTATGTTTCTACCCGGTATAAGAGCAGATTGGCACTCATCGACAACTCCATTGATGACTTTACCAAGGCGATTGGTAATGATTTTTGAAATAATCTTATACAAAGTTGTGCAACAAGAGATCGGTCGCATTTCTTTCTTTGCTCCCATTGCTTTTGGTATCAAGGTTACTAATGTACAGTTCCAGGCTGGATATAAAATCCCATGGGTGAAGAATTCATGTACTGCAGCGATAACATCAGCTTTTGTTTGATTCCATGTGGATTTAAAGAATTTCGCGTTAAAGCCATCAATCCCGGAGCTTTGAGATCACCAATGTCTTTTAAGTCCTCATAAATTTCCACATTTGGACCATCTTGAGCGGCTGGTACGTCGATCGCTTCAATGCGTGCAGCCGAGCCAACAAGTTGGCCATAGAAATTAATTATTTCAGCTTCAATATCATCAAAAGAGAACACTCCTCTTCCATCATGAGTAACTAGAGTCTGGAGACCAGTTTGACGGTGTCTATCCCTGACTGATGCGTGAAAGAACGCCGTGTTATTATCCCCAGTTTGAGCCAGTCAATTTTTGACTTTTGGTGCATAACTTTCTCCTGAGTAGTGTGCCAATGCTCGAGTGCCTGAACCTTATTTTTTTAGCTACGAAATATATTATTTAGAAGTGTTCGATAGTTTATGTATCATTAAAATGGATAAATTAATTGTGATCAATTAACTTTGGTTCGTGATTAAGATTAATTAATAAGGTTTACGTGTATATGTAATCATATAAATTGAAATTAAGGGCATTATAGTTAATTTGTATTTTTGTGGTGATTTTTAATGTTAAAGAAATTTAATTATAATCCATCGTACCAAAAATGACTTTGAACCGAAATGAATGGATGTGATTAAATTAAGTGTCACATGACAACTATTGAATGAAGACCTGAGTTTAGGTCGGTACGGAACCGACCTAAGAATAGAAAGCCCCAAGTAATATTCTTGTTCAACTGTTGTTTTTCATCAGGAAGTAGTTTTAGATCGCCACTAGTAGTGTGGTCTAGATGAAATGATTATTGTTTCTTTGATGTAATTTTCACATTTCTATCGATTTTGGAGATGTATCGAAACTTTTGTGAAACATTTAGAGACATTTCAGGTTTTTAAGAATCTGAAACGCGTTATAAAATTGTGATTTTTAATCCATGGTTTAGGATGCAAGATTCAAGGTAACAAATTAACTAATACGAAGTAATATAATAGAAACATATTATAATATAAATTAATTTAGTTCCTTTAAATTACATATCTTGTTGGTACCAAACACGTGGCCTAAGAATAGGCAACCAAGCTCCAAAGCAGAAAAATTTCCAAAATGTACCAGAAATTTTGTACTCAGTCCATTTTTGTATCATAAATTTGGTACTCCCACATTTTGTCATGTAAGTTCACAAAAAAATTAATTATTGTACTTCGAGATAAATCTTGCCCGACGAACTAATATTATGACAAATTTGAATATGATTCACCCCCGATTCGCTAAGAACTCGTGAATTCATGATAATCCTTCATTAATTCGCCTAAATTATAAATAAATAAAATCAATTTTATTGTAAAACAAATAAGGTAATTGTTGAGCATATCCATTTGTATCATCATTTCAAAAAATATAAAAAATAAATAAATAGTTGAACATTTATATTACACATACTGACATAACTCTAATTAAGAATTCAGCATACCCCAATTGATTCTCGCAAATCAATAGAACTTAGAACAAGAACAAGGAGAGTAACAACCAATCCACTTTATCTTCATGGCATATATTGAAAAAAATCGGACCAATTTTATTTGTTTACTTGCATCGATATGTCATACAACGGTGTATGCTATACAACTACCTTTAAATGTTTCTTTTTTTTTTTTTAGATATTTTAATAATGTCAGCGAAATAGTAAAAAATTATCACTAATTCGTGAGTTAATGATGAATTGGGGGTGAATCAGATTCAAATTTACCCTAATATTTGTTCATCGGGCTAGATTTGGCCCGAAGTACAAAAATTAGATTTTTTATGAACTTATAGGACAAAATGTGGGAGTAACAAACTTACGATACAAAATAGACGGAGCAGAAAACTTATGGTACATTTTGGAGGATTTTTCCCTCCAATGCCAAGTGAAAAAATTCTAGGATACTTCTTTTGGCAACTGTAGGCAAAGTTAGAATCAACGTTGAGTATAATGTTGAGACCAATGTTGACAGAACAGTGATGTCAGCAAAAGTTCAATACTCAAATAGACGTAGTATGAGATTTGTGCAGTCAAAATAACTAAAAGATACAGAGTTTTCTCATTGGTATATATATAATTATATTCCCACGTGAACTCAAGGGGAAATATCTACTTAGTTAAAAAAAATCGAGGTTCCACCTTCCACATATTGGAATCTCAAACGGTAAACTACTAAGACTCAAGATGTAGGAATTGTAAATAACTGAATGAACCCCTATCCTGAATTTGAGACGAAAATTTAAAAAATGATGAAAAACTACAAAACTTCAGGACTCCTAAATAACTGGGCCCACAATACTTGAGCTGCAATGTTTTAGAAAATTGTGAATTAATTCCTGCAAATGTACTCATTTGACTCTCCCTATTTCTTTCCTATTTATGTGGCACCACATATATCTTCCATGTGTTCTTTTTCATCACAAAATCATAAAAATAGGAGACCTCTAATTATCATCTATGCAGTTGATATCCTAAATAATTTAAATGGCCTGTTTGGAATCAATATTTAGGAAATTATTAGAGAAATCCTGTAAAGAGTGCTCTAATGATTATAATCACTTGTAACATAATTTAAGTTAATCCTACAAGAATCCAGCCAAAATTAGTGAATCAAATAGCTAGAAAAAACTTAGCTTATATTTAGAAAACTACAAGCTAACTAATGATGAACACAAACATATATATTTTCTTGCTTTGTAACTTGTGTAGTTTGCATCACGTCTTTATCTCTTTGTATAGTAGTTGAGCACATCCAGATACAATGGCTTGAGATGAATCCTAAAACCTTCATGACTGTCTTGTATGAATAGACTTCGAAGTTGTTGTAACTCTTCAAGTAAATTCTATCGTCTTATTTCTTGTTCATCAAGGCCAAGGATTCTAATACCAAGTGACTAAGTCCCACGCCCTTAGAGTCCTTCCCTTGATAAACTAATTCATGTCTCAACAGTCTAGCTATAGTCGATTTAGGTCTCCAATGTTAAATTAACATCAGCCTTAATATTTCTTATATTACTAGGTCTTAACTCTAACTTGATTTCCTTGATTTTAACTTTTCTTCCTTTGACTTTATTTATTTCTCCGCACACAAGGAAAATTAACCAAAGTTATGTAACTAATTAAATTAGTGAATAAAGAAAAAATTGATATGTATTATGTATATATAAAGTTCAGTGATCAATGTTATGTCGACTATTGACTCAACATTCAACTTAACATTGCTTCTACAAATTTTGTTACACTTTCATACTTAGCAAGTTTTTTAACGAGGCAAATATCATTGCGTAAAACTAAAATGGTCATTTAAGGGGGAGGGTCATGGAAAATTATGATCGAATGCCCATTTGGCTAATAGTGAGCCATTAACTAGTTATTTACAGATGTAGAAAATCATAATAATTCAAGTTGTACGGATAATTCATATATTTTGTTACCGATAATTTCAAGTTGTACAAAGTTATAGGATAGTTGAATCTTAAAAAACTTAGTACACAACAAGTAAAACATAGATGAAGGAAAATAAATATATTTCCCTCGAACCTCTTTATAAGATTGTACTTTGTTCGGATATTTATTAATCATGTAAGTAGACGTTTAGCTGATTTAGTCGGATATATTAAGTTGAATTAATTTATTCTGTGGTGCATGTTAGTACTTAGTTTACATTTAATACAATATATATATTGATTTTTAGGTTAATTCATATTTATACGCCAGGCCGACATATAAAACAAATAACTAAATAATAAGTACTATAAAATTGAACTCTATAGTATGTATTCCTTATTAGGAGTGTATATGACTTCCCTAAATTTTATTGTCTGCCAAACATATTTCTAATATTATTACGGTTTTGTATGTCGAATTAGTAATATTGATATTAACAAGTTTTTTATCTTTCTAAAAAGTTACCAATAAATAATGATAACCTGTAAGAGTGATAACCTAAACTATTAACTTGGAAAATTAGAAGAGGACTTAAAAATGAAGTTTCCACCTGTGCACACAAAAGAAAATACAATCTGGTGTAAATGGTTACCACCGGTTGTTGGCACCCTTGCTCTTAACACATACGAATCTGTATTAGGCAACAACAACAATGCATGAAATTGGATGTATTTTTAGAGATTGGCAGGGGAACTTTGTCAAAGCAGCAGCCGGATACATTGGCAAAACAGATAACAATTCTGCAGAATTGTTAGCGCTCAAAACAGGACTGGAAATTGTTGCTGACAATAACTTTAATAAACTATCTATTCGTTTGGATTCTGAATATGTTGTGGATTGTATTTGCAGGCGCAAGGTGGCATCAATCAAGCACAAGGACCTGGTAATTGAGATTCAAGACAAGCTAGGAGAACTAGAAGAAGTGCAGCTTATTTTTGTCTACAGGGAGGCGAACAAAATTGCAGACATCTTGGCTAAACGTGGAAACTTGCTTCTACTTAATCAAGATAGTTTAGATTATATGCCCTCCCCTTTTGCTGTACCACTTAGGATTTGTGTGCAAGTTTGGGACTTCTGCCCAACTTGGCATTCTGTAGATGTAACTAAAGACACCGTCGAAGTTTGGCCTCGCATCACTCTTCGACAGGATGCTCCTTAACTTTTATGTTATTTATGCTCTTAAAAATAAAAAAACTTCTAAGAGTGATAAATATAAAGTTCAATCCTTGAACATGACTCTTACCTTAACATACTCAATAGAATTATGACGACGCCGACAACAACAACAAAAAGTAAAATAAAATTAGATGACTCTAGTAGTTAAATACTAACAAACACTATTACACATTTAATATCTCCAAAATGATTCTACTATTACATGATTGGTTTTTACCAATTTTAGATTTGACACGTTGCTAGTGTAATTTTTTTAAAAATTTAATTGGTAAATATAACAACTTTTTATCTATGATTAATATATGTTAGTTTGCTAGTTGGTCATATATGGTTTGTGTTGCCTTTTAGATGAGAAGTCGTCGTTGATGTTATTTCTTAAGTTTCAATGGGTTAATACCCCAGATGTGTCAAAGTGATTGTAGCCGACTCACCCAAGTAGTGAGTTGAAACAGTTCGTAACCAAAAGGTCATGGATTCACTTCGTATTTAAGAAAAGATATACCACTTACATACAAAGATAAGATAAAGATAGATATACATAAAAGAAAGAGATAAGCCTTACCTACAGAGATCAAATAAAACGAGTAAAAGAGATATATAAATATATACATAAATTTTTTAAAACAAAAAGAGCAAAAGAGATATACATATATAAGTGATATACATTAATATACATATTAGATATTAGATATAGTAAATTTCACCAGGTGATAAAATACTTGCTAAGATGATCTTAAACTCTTTTATTCTTTCGTGTCCACTATCACATCTTTATATAATATTGCTCAATACATCCCAATTATGAACAATTTTACACGCAATCAAGTACAAATCCAACTTTGACAAGATGAAGTTAGATGGAGTATGTAGTTTGTTGATCATGATCGATTTAGGTATATAGGGGTTTTTGTTGACGTTATAATAATTAGTGATGATGGATTTAGTTTATGTTTCGAGTTTGAGATTTTATTTGATTATCTAAATGAATTGGAAGTTCATTTAAAAAAAAAAGTCTATAAAATATTCTTTTAAAAGTTTTGAAAATTAAATTATTATTTTAATTACATATTTTTGTTATTTATATATTAGAGTAAAAAATTAGATTCGAATTGGCTGATGAAATAGTGTCATAAAAAGATAAGGCCAGTTTTTTCCATGAGAAGGGAAGGGTCAAAATAGCAAACCTAGCCACTGAAGAAAGTCATGTGGTACATAATAACAACGCCAATGACGATAACGACGACATCAACAATAATAATAAAGTTGATAACTTACACTTTCTATCATTACTATATGCTCATTAATTTGATAAAAGAACTTATATCGAGGTAAGCAGCTCAGATGTTAGACTAACATATTCCAATGTCTTGAAAGACCTTCTCCTCAATACTGTCACAACGCTAATTTGAGATTTGAACCATGCGCGTTAAGTGCCTAATGTATCTAAATACTTGTGAGGAGCAATCTCCATGGTACACTTGATGCAATCTCAATAGATCCATGTTAGGATGAAAGTATTAAAAAAAAACACCTCATTTGTAACTATTTTTGTCACATGTATCAATTTTATGCATTCTAATTTAATATTCCACATTCTACCATGTATATTTATTACTTTTCTCTTCCTATGTGCATTCAAACATATAATTAGTGCAAAAATATGAACGATATTATATTAAAAAAATTAATAAATAAAATATTAATTGAAATTATTTGACTTTATGAAACACGGGTGATAAAATTAATTTAGTTTTGCTATTTGTAAAAACACTTAGCATATTCCTTCATTTTCATTGGCTCAATACCCCATTCTTGTCACATGTCACAATTTTATGCATTCTAATTTAATATTCTACATTCTACCATTTCTATTTGTTACTTTTCTCTTCCTATGTGCATTCAAACATATAATCAGTGCAAAAAAATGAACGATATTATATTAAAAAAATTAACAAGTAAAATATTAATTGAAATTATTTGACTTTATGGAACATGGATGATAAAATTAATTTAGTTTTGTTATTTGTAAAAAAGTATAATTAATATAAATATATAGAAGGATTAAATCAAAGAAAAATGTAGGAAAATAATTTTCTATTAAAAAATAAATTTAGATCACATAAATTGTAGGAAAAACAATTTGAAGTCTATTATTTTATATATATTTATTTTTTATTCCCGTCATGTATCCTATTTTTATTGATCCTCCTTCTATCTATATAAGGTATAAGAAATTTATGAATATTGGTACTTACTCAACTCACATTCAACTATCTTCACAAAAATATTTTATCTTCACATTCACCGTATCAATGCACTCAACACCAATTGTGTCCAACGGGTCTATTCCATGATACTTTAGTGTACAAAATGTAATCGACGAGCAATAATTTTGAATTGTTTGTGTTTGACGGGTCTATTCCATAATACTTTTAGACAACCTGTATTCGACAATAGTTTAGAACACATACTGTGTTCGACGGGTAATTCAATAATAGTTTAATCAGGATACTAAATGTATTCGACGGGTCTATTCTACAGTAATTTAAACACTAATTGTGTTTATCAACAGTTCTATTCCACAATACTTTAGGGCACTAATTGTATTCGACAGGTCTATTTCGCAATTGTTCAGAGCATTAATAGTTAAACTTTTCCTTCCTCCATGCATCCTATTTTGTTTGGTCCTTATTCTATCTATTTACACGTGTTATGAATTATTGGTACTTAATTAACTCACATTCAACTATCTTCACAAAAATATTGTATATTCACATTTTTCGTATTTATGCCCTCAACACTAATTGTGTTTGACAGATCTATTTCATACTACTTTAGAGTACAAATTGTATTTGGCGGGTCTATTCCCCAATAATTTAGAATTGACTATTCACATGCCGGAGAAGAAGAGGAAGAAGATTGGTAAGATTCAATAATGCTTTAGTTTCAGTTTAAGGGTGTTTCATTGATATTTACATATATGGTTGAGTATAATTTGAATAATTTAGAATACTAATTGTATTTGACGGCTCGATTCCACGTTAATTTAGAATACTAGTTGTGTTTGATGGATTAATTCTACAATATTCTAAACACTAATATAAATGCATTCGACGGGTGTATTACGCATTAATTTAGTTTACTAACTTTACTCGACGGGTGTACCCCGCAATAATTTATAAGACCATCTACACTCGACGAATCTATTCTGCGATAATTAGAACACGAATTGCATTTGACGGGTCTATTTTGCAATAGTTTAGAATACTAACCGTGTTCGACAAATCTATTCGATCTGCAATAAGTTAGAAGACTAATTGTGTTGGTCGGGTCTATTTTACAATAATTTATAACACTCTCTATTTTACAATAATTTATAACACTACTTTTGTGTTCGACGGGCTTATTCTGCAGTGATTTAGAAAACTAAATGTATTCGACAAGTCTATTTTGCTATTATTTAGAATACTAACTTTGTCCAACATGTGTATTTCGCAATAAATTAGAAGACTTACTATGTTTGACAGGTCTAATATGTAATAATTTTAAAAGAGTAACTGTTTTCTACGTGTATATTTCGCAATAATTTCGACTGGCGTGTTTCACATTGTTTTAGAATACTAAAAGTGTTTGACGGGTCTATTCTACAGTAAGTTAAGAATACTAAATACTTTGTTTGAAGGGGAAATTCGAAATTCGGACTATGACCTTGGTAGGCTAAGAACATGATTATGATAGTAATATATGTGTTGGACATGTAGCGTTGTCATAATTATTATGAATTGTGTTCTATTTGCAAGATTGTATTGGTAAAATTTCGTATTTGGGCTCAACCTTGAAATTCAGTCCAAAACACTCTTATTGGATCATAATTATGGCCCAAATGTTCCAACATGATGGTCCAATCCGTTGAGGACCTTCGCGCATAATTCCAATCGCTTTGAGCCCTTGAGTCTGTTTCGCGGGGACTCAACCAATTGGATCAAGTGAGGCCCATCTCTTCTCTTCAAGAGGCCCTCTAACACATGTCGGCCGTATGACATTTGAAGCCCTAACCCTAACTCAACTTAAATCCCGAAAAATGGGTTGAACGCTGAGGACCTAGTAACAACTAACTGCATGACCTCAATGTATCCGCAACCCCTCATCCTCGAGTATCTCGGAGTCGTTGGGGAGAGTTTCAAAGACGGCTCTACTGAGTCCAAGGTAGTGGAGAAACCTTAGGAAACCCTAAGGACGGATATGGAGGCGAGATTTTCTCCAACCGACGAACCGATTTGGGACTATAAAAGGACCTCAACCCTTAGCTCTCAGGGCATGAAATTCATCATACTTGAACTCTCTAAAAACTACTAAAAACGCTCTCATCTCTAAACTCCATCTTCTCCGATCAACTATCCCGACAGACCCTCACATACTCGATCTGACGCCCTCAAACCGTCACGTCAATCCCTCAAACCATCGCATTAAGCCCTAAAACCATCAGATTACTTCAAACATTCGACGCCCTCAAACCATCGTGATACCTTCCTGGAAATCAGCCCCTCAACATTGTTCAAGGCTGAGCAAATCATTGTTCAATCCTTCAAACGACGTTCAAAGCCAAACAATTCGCCTTTCAGACCCTCATCGGATCTCAGGCTAAGTCGATCATATTTCTCTACGCATTTACATACTATTCATTTTTACAACTTACTGACTTGAGCGTCGGAGTCCATACGGCCGGCACCACACCGGTGTCCCCTTGGAACCTCACGCTCTAATGCGCTTTTGTTGCCTTGCAGGTCGTCGGTGCCCTCACGATTCCAACGAATTTCAATTGTAGATTTCTGAGCGTCTACAAAGATAATGTGGTGTTTAGACATTATCATTTGGGAATTACTATTTCTCATCGAAACTCGACGGGTTATTTACTAGTTAATTTGATAAAAGAACTTATATCGAGGTAAGGAGCTCAGAACGTGGATGTTAGACTAAAATATTTCAATGTCTTGAAAGACCTTGTCCTCAATACCGTCAAAACGCTAATTTGAGATTTGGACCAGGCCCGTTAAGTGCCTAATGTATCTAAATACTTGTGAGAAGCAATCTCCATCGTACACTTGATGTAATCTCCATCGTACATTCATTGCTCAATTATTGGTCAATCACATCATATTAACTATGGCAGTTGCTCCATATATGTAAAGCCGTGCCTCCCATTTGATCTTGTACAGACTGAGCAAGAGATCCTAACCCCCCATTCAAGCTTTATTTCAGATCCACTCAACTCAAATGGAAGTCTCTTAGTTTGGAGTATGCTCCCAAATTAAAGACGTAGGCAATTGTCAAGAACTAGAATTTACCCTACAACAAGACTGATGGTAAGATAGGGTAAGAGTTGTTGGTCGGCGATGGTCTAAAGGCTCAACGTGATTATAAGTGTAGAATAGATAATCAGTCATGAGTGAAGACACAAAATTATACTGAGAGAATATTTGTCCGGTACCAGACATCCAGTATCAAATTCACTTACAAGGTGTTTGAGTTTCAACTAGACATTGGTATTGTGTTAAATTTAACACAAACCCGAATAGTAACCGGTTTAAGGGGATTTGTTAAATGAGTTTTTTAAATTATGCTTGACTTGATTTAAGGGTAGAATTGAGGAAGTGAGATAGGATTTTATAGATACTATCTCCATTCCACCAGAAGTGTTATAGTTTGACTTATTTCGTTCAATAACTTTCAACTTTGACTTCCAATTAGTTTTAAACTATAATGATGAAAGTATTTAATAAAATTATATTATAAAAATATAGAACCTAAATTTTCATAATATAATTTCATTAAACACTTTATCATTATAGTTTGAGAGTAATTGAGAGTCAAAGTTGAAAATTATTGACCGAAAAAAGTCAAACTAGGATGATAGGTGTAAGGAAGATGAAATAGAATGTTTTTTTTATTTGTAAAAGGTTGTTGGAATATATTGGAAATTGTGTGGGGTTGAGTATATTATTGGTGGATAGGAAGATGAGATGAATTTAGAAAAAAAATAAAAAGAAAGAAAGAAAGAAGTATCAAGAATAAGAAACATGTGGACGAAAGAAGTGAAGAGAAGGCTAGAGAGAGAGTGTGGTATTTTTATGTCGGTTACTCTAACAAGTCTTTGTTATTGTGTTAAAATTACAAAGACTAATTTAGACTCGAAGCCAAGGTAAAAAAACAATAATACAATACCAAAGGCTGGTGGAAACCTAAAGAGCGGGCTAGGTTTTTTGTACCATATTCGCACAACATGTTCTAATTGGGCCCTGATGGGCCAATAAGATACTGCAAGCTCTGTAGCTCGTGGAGTTGTCCAAGAAGATGAACACAATTGTTTGAGCATGAACGTCATCATTCCATTTAAGCTTTATTTCCCCACAAAAGAATTGTTTGGAGCTCTATCTTGGCTATTATCTCTCGATGATTAAAACTAAAAATTAGATTTTTATTGAAAATTCATTTTGTTTGGACTAATATTCTGAAAACACAGTAGAAAAAATATGGATCCCTTTTCAGATACTCTTATGAATCAGACAAAAGTAGTAGAGGAAGAACAGAAGAACAATAACAAAAGAGCTGAAAATTAAAGAGAATTGTTCCTACCGATCACATACACAGGACTCTCTAGCACGGTCACGTACTAGGCTCGAGCACGATTATGTACTAGGCCAAACGATTTACATCGGAGTATCTTCCAGACACCGCACCATACATAACGAGTTTCCGAATGACCGAATAAGGGTGTTTTCACTTAACTCAACTTATATTAGAATAAAGAATATTACAGAGTATGTAGAGAGTATAAAACTTAAGGGCTAAATCTAGTTAAACAGTCTTAAACCATCAACTAGGGAGCTAAGCCCATATGAGAATATTTAAGAGAAAAATAAACCATAACTCCAATTTAATGGCAAGCAATTAAATAAAGAAAATACAATTGTATGGTAAAAGATAATAGAGAATAAGAATATAATTTAGAAGAATAATCCATGATTTACAAGACACTTTATTTAGGTACATGTTTTTTGCAATTGTTAAATCCCATGTCCCCATTCCATTTCGCTTGAGAGTAGAACCTCAATTCAACATATAAGATTGGATAACCTTCTCCCTTTACAAGGTCTTTTAAAGGAAAGATGGCCTAATTCTAATATGCTATCAGAGCAGGCCCAAGTCGATGATGGTTGTTTACCATTCCGCCATTCATTGTCCACGTTGTAGACCCGATGTTGATGATGGTCCAATTCTAATATGGTATCATAGCAGACCCAAGTCAATGATGGTTGTTTACCCGTGTTAGGTTTGAGCCGATGTATATTCCGGCATTCATGGTCCACGTTGTAGACCCAAGTCGATGATGGTTGTTTACCCGTGTTGGGTTTGAGCCGATATATATATATTCCGCCATTCATTGTCCACGTTGTAGACCCGATGTTGATGATGGTCCAATTCTAATATGGTATCAGAGCAGGCCCAAGTCGATGATGGTTGTTTACCCGTGTTGGGTTTGAGCCGATGTATATTCCGACATTCATGGTCCACGTTGTAGACCCGATGTTCATACCGGGCTACACGTGAGGGGGCGTGTTAAACCTCATCCCACATCGCTTCGGAGTAGGATCTCAATTCAACATATAAGATTGGACAACCTTCTCCCAAATTCTAATAGCACTCAATCTACGAAAATTCTAGGTACACTGTACAACCCTGTTCCTATGATAATTTAGCTATACCTTATTAAAAGGGTGCAAATAAAAAGTGAATAAGGAAACATATAATACTAAGAGAAAATTGATTTTTAGACCTCCTTATGAAGGCCTTTCTCAAAAAGGATACTCTTATGGTATCAATTACATTTTGGTCCAAAATGAAGGTTTTTTGAGTTGACCATCAATTTATTATTTCTATTCCAAACATGCCCTAACATTTTTTCTTTTTTTTTCTCTTTTCTTTTTTCTTTTTACTTTTCTTATTTATCTTCTTCTTCTTCAAGTCCTCACCGGAATCCGGTGACCGGACTTGAAGATCTGGGAGCTGCAAGTTCCCGATCGGAGCTTGCACCGATCGGGAACTTGCAACTCCTAATCTGGGAGATGCACAATCTCCCAGACCGGAGCTTGGCAAGCTCCGATCGGAGCTTGGTAAGCTCCGATCGGGAGCTTGCTTGCAGCTCCCGATCTGGGAGCTTGGAAAACTCCCAGATCGGAGCTTGCTTGCAGCTCCCGATCTGGGAGCTGCACAAGCTCCCTGATCGGAGCCCGATCGGGAGCTTGCTTGCAGCTCCCGATCTGGGAGCTGCACAAGCTCCATGATCGGAGCTTTGCAGGTCCCGATCTGGGAGCTGCACAAGCTCCCTGATCGGAGCTTGTCAAGCTCCGATCGGGAGCTTGCTTGCAGCTCCCGATCTGGGAGCTACACAAGCTCCCTGATCGGAGCTTGCCAAGCTCCGATCTGGGAGCTTGGATGATCCGGACACAACTCCTTTCATCGGAATATCTCCGGTGACCGGAGTTGTGAAGAAGAAAGAGAATTAAAAAAAAATGAAATATAAAATTTTATTTTAGTATTGTACTTAGTTTTTCTTTTAATTATTTATCTTTTTTATTTGAAATCACTAAATCTTGTTTGGTTCCAACAAAATTCAATTTTGGAATAGTGAATTTTTGTTGACTTTGGACTAAAATGTAATTGATAAACTAAGGAGGTTCATTTCGTAATTAGGGACGCTAAGGAGGTATAAAAAATCAATGGACCCTAATACTAATCCTCCAACGAAGCGCACTAAAAGTATAAAACGCTTGATCCCCGACCGATAGATAGGGGGGATTTTTTATTATGGTGATAAATGGGGAACCATAACTAATGAAAATAAGACTTGTTAATGTAAATGTTGGCTACTGTTTTAGAATTTGGATGTCTATGAAAAGAAGACTTGTTAATTTTTTATTTTTTTTAAACGGCCAAAGTTTTTTGTTTTTTATTACTAAATAAAACGAAACAAGTATAAGAAATGCTCGAAACAATACAAATGATTCATAGATGATCCATATAAAAGTGCCATACCCATACTGCCAGAAGACTTGTTAATGTTAATGCTTGTCTATGTCTGAGATTCTGACTCAAGTATATATGTCCAGTTTCTCCAAAATTGTGCCTAATAACTATTCACTATTTCCTCTTCAAATCTTGATGATCCATATAAAAGTACCATACTGCCATTATATATCGTTTCCACTCAATTGTACAATTGACTCACTGGTCAAACTGCATTTTCTTTGCTGTTCACCTACAAGATTTATGTACATCTTGTTTAAGACATGACTGCACAGCCCAGAGCTATTCTTGTCGTCAACTTTTCTCTAGGTCCCGTTTGTAATGAATTATTCACCAAATTGAATCAAATGAAAAATGCTAAGCCGCCACACACCTAAATTCCAAGCAAAAACGAATGCGAGCGGGATATCAATGGTATCCTCTCTCAACGTACGTTCACTATCATTTGTTCCATTTAACGTGTCTAATGTAGCAAGGTGACGTATCTAATGTGTACTTCTATGATAATTATGAGTTATTTCTCTTAAAAATAATACTTCGTATTATAAGGTAAGACAAAAGTGAAAGAAAATATGTTTCATTTTTCCCTTTTTTTCAGTCTATTATTGATTTGGGACAATCCAGTTCCAGTCATATCATATCAAACCAAACAACACTGCATCATTAGTGCATTGCTATTTTTCACCACAACATTCATTCATTGCTTGTTGTCTGTTAAAATTTGACATTCCTTTTTCCTCAAATTCAGATAACATTTAAAGAATATTTTTTGGTAGGGTCAAACTCTAATTTACCACATTAAAAGGTCCCATATTGGATACACAACTATTAAGTGGATCTTTGTCCATTCTTGAATAATCAATATATCAATCATTCATTCATATATTTAATTTACACTGAATTAATGAATAGAAATTAGAAACTTCATTCACGGAGAAAATGGCTTGTTGCAATTATTTTCTCATCTTGTACAGATATTACAGATAGATCAGTCAGGGATGAACCATTCCAAAAAATGTTGTGTTGTTATGTGCCAGCAGCCTTCCAATATTAATTCTTGAAGGAGCTTCTGTTCCTCTAAATAATGCCTTTCACGGAGAAATTGAAGGCTTCATATATAGACATCACTTTCTAGATACAATACAAGCCAGTCTATGGACCATAGTTATTCTGCGCCAGTTTTTTCGAAAAATACAGAACAAAATACGGAACATTATGCCAAAACTAGTAAAGTTTTTCTTCGGATTTGCACATGACTTGAGTTAGTATGGTTTATTTTTACCCAATTGTTACAATAGTACGTTACAACGTGAGTAACATACTACGAAATCTCACCATTTGATTTTCAGCCATTTTGACAGCACTATATGTCTATATCACGAGGTAAGTACTATTGCGATGCTGTATATGGACCTAGGCTCGGGTCTTTGAATCTTGATAATCTAGCAAGGAACACCGTGTAACTTGATTGTATCACCTTGATCACTGTGTTGTGAGGCATTTTATGAAGTGAAGTGTCTGAACAAATAACAAATAAGTAATAAAGAAGGTGAGTAGAGTTGATAGTTTTTTTTTAACTAAAGAGATTCATTAGCAAATGGTATGAGCATCAAATGATGATCCTGGGGTTACAAATCTGTTCGAGACATTGTTCAAATCACTAATTACATGAGATCTTAACCAATCGGGGCACGAATGCCATTCTTGGTAATAGAATCTAGGGGAGACACAAAAGAGGAATGTTGGATCATCTAGTAAGGTTTTATAATTCTTGCTTCCTTCCCTTGCAAGCTGATCGGCGATGAAATTTGCTTCTCTATGGACAAAAGATGTTTTGCTGACTCCTACCATTGCTGCTACTTGTTGTATCTCAGTTACCAGCTCCTGGTGCACCGGCGCCGGCGCCAAATCCCTGCAAATGGTAGAAATAGCATACTGCACATGGTGTTTATGAGATTATGGTAATAGTCTCCCGTGATAAAAACTGCTTTTGAGACGGCTAAGCAGCACTACAACAGCTGGATTTAGCAAACTTACATTGAGTATGAAGAGTACAAAAGAGTACAGAGGGAGAAGGAGATGAGTTTGCAATGTGATTGAAGAAATGAATTATTTATTCACCTATTTTGTACAACAAATGCATCACTTTTCCAAGTGTTACAACCCTTCAAATGTGTTCAAATCATCATGTGAATGTTCTTCTAAGACGAAAGGATATGCCTAACACAAGTTAAGGGATGTGTCCGTTCAAGAAGAAACCCAAAAGTTTGCTTAAAATGCCGAAGGAATGCATCACTTCGCAGCGCCTGCAGATGCCTAGACACTGGTCTGGGATCCGCATCGCGCCTACGGGTGCCTAACATCATTTTTTTTGTCATTTTGGATCCCAAATTCAATTAGACGATTTCGTTCTTTCATAACTTGCTCTTTAACTCGAATTTAGTACAATGGAACATTCATCCATGTGTGTATAAATGACTTAATTCATTCAAGTATTGATTAACACACTTATTGCATTAACCACCTTTTCACCTCGAAGAAATTTTAGTAACTTAACGCGTTTTAATGATACGATTACGAAAATGTGTTGGGATCATAGGCCAATACAATGAACAAATTTAAAGCTCATTCGTTTTACTAAAATTCCGATCAATCACCAGATGTTTAACGGTTGGACATGTAAATTTAATGGAACCCCAATATGTAATATATTCGACAAGGTCCATCACATATTCATCAGCTCTAGACAACAATGTACTAGACCTATCAAAACACTCCTACGTTGGTAAGTAACTAAATTATCACGATTTCCCCCAAATGGTTAAGTTCCCATATTCCTCTGTATAGACAAGGCCGGCTCTAGCACATGCTCCCAAATTTCTCATCAAATGTACTACTGTTGCGTGTTTATATGCATGAAACTTTGACTAAGCACAGAGTCTTGGATGAGAAATTTGGGTACAGTTCACATTTGAAGTTAAATTACACTTGTAACACACCATAATCTTTGTTCAACATGGATGAACGCGGATGGATGTAGGTGGAGAAGTGACGGATACAAAGCGTAAAACCTAATAACAAATTATTTACTTAATGTAAAAACTAAAAAACAATTTGCAACGCCAACCGGCCGCCACCTGCCCGACCTATCGCTTGTGTTATGGTGTTGTCGTGTGAGCTGAGTACTCGGCTCGGCTCGATAAGGTTAGCCGAGCTCGGCTCGTTGAGCTCGACACACCTGGTTACATGCCATTCATACTATAGTCTACATTTTCAAGTCCATCGGTCTATTTTGAATGATTTATGTTTGAATTTCGTTAGACTTGATAAATTTATAATTTGGCATGTTGATCGATTTGTAATGTGTAATCTTTTTTTTTTTTATTTTAACGTCTTATTTCATATTTATAATTATTTTCTTTTTATGTCATCATAGCTTGGCTCGACTCGAGAATTTTCGAACGACATAAATATTATGGTTCGAGCCTTATATTGGCTTGTTTTCTTAACGAGCCGAGCCGCTCATAATTCAAACTCAATAATACTCGGCTTGTTTGATCTAGGTATAACAAAAATGTAACTTACGGGTATAGTTTAAATTATAATGTAATATTATTCAGCTGGTAACTCAAAAATCTTGTTGTGAAGCTGACAAATACAAGCCACATCCTAGGATTGCTCGGTTAGATAGGAAATGTCACCCTGGGTAGATACATACAATACAATAATACCAGTCACGTGAGGCGTGTGGCGTGTGTATTATGGGCAACCAATTCACTATTGAGAGGTTGCAGTCTCCAGATATGATCAGGCCCACGTACCTAGCCCAAAGGGATTTTGGGCCCATACGGTGTTTTAGGGAAAACAAATCATCAAAATGTTTTATTTCTGGAAGTATCTATATATTTTATATAATGTGATGAATTGCGACGATGTAGTATATCTTAATCAACAAATAAAGAATTGTAAACCACAGGATGTGAATATTTTAGACTCTTCTGATTCAGCCTCATTAGTCACGAGGCCGCCATGTTTTTGGACCATAAAGTACAACTTGAAGTTCAATTGATAAAACCAAAAAAAAGAGAGAATTACATAAAAAGTTGTGTGATTTAATTTACCTACATTTTATCAGTTTCATTGGATTTTCAACTTGAAAAATTGCTATGCCAGAGTGAATAGGAGTTTTGCAAATATTTTACACTTTATCAGGATGGATTAAGTAGATGATACATTTTTGTAATATGATTATGAAAAGCTTAATCTTGATTGTTCTCTGTGGCATGCTATCGGTTTTAGTTCGTCCTTCAATAATTCATCTTAATACGTGTGGTGCGAATCATACGTCCTCAAAAAATTCATAGCACATAAATGATGGTTTGGTCGGATTCTTCCATGAACAAAATGTCAACTAAAAAACTTCTAACAAATAATAAGGAAAATCATATAGAGAGACATCTTCATGGAGCCATCTTCACCATTTGTCATAAACAATTACAAAATGTAACTAATGGGCATATCCTGCCACACGAATATACTAGTTTAGCCACATAGGTAATTATAACTCTTAACGTAAAATAAATGTATATACAAGTTTTAAATTTCATATCATTTGGTTTGAGTGACCTCAGTGATTTAATGTAATTTTAAATTCGGAATCTAGGACTCGTACTCGGTTTGTAAAACGCTAAGTATTTTGTGTGATATATTATGGAGTATCTTATCCTTTAAAAAAAAAATCTAAGAGCATTCGTTATGGTTGAGGCTTAAATAGGGCTTCTAAACATTAAAATTCCCAAACAAAGTCCCTTCCAAATGAAGTGTTTAATGGTTTGGGACTTATTTTAAACTTTATTGTGGGTCACTTTATGGAGGCTACAAAAGGACTTAATAGGAGCTAAATCCCAAATTAAACCCTAAATAGCCTCAAATGGAGGCTATAAAGGGATTACTCCCAATTTAAACCTCAAATATGGGACCCACAAAGAAAAACAACTACCTTTGGAAGGGATAAATATGGGACCCATATAAGAATATCAAATTAAGCCCCCAAACCATTGGATACTTCATTTTGGAAGGGCTTTTTTGGGGCTTATAGGTTAAAAGACCCATAATTAAGCACCACCCATAAGGAGTAGTCTAAACATTAAAATTTTCAAAAAGCCCCTCCCAAATGAAATAAAATTTCTAATGGTTTTGGGCTTATTTTAGGCTTTATTGTAGGTCCCATATTTTACACATTACTCTACATGTCTAATATGTATTACTACATTTTATTTGGAGTTTTATTTGTGGGTAGTTTAAACTTAGGCCACTAATTATTAATAAGTAGCCCTTCTTTTGGAATTAAAACTCCAAAGAAGAAGTGATCTAATCTATTTTTTTTTAATTAAAGTATAACATCTTTATCTCATTAAAAATAATATTCTATACTATTACATACAATTTTCATTAATAATCCATTTTTGGAACTAATCATATCAGAGTCTAATCAAAATCAAAGCAAAAGATCTTTGCTCCTCCATTGTAGAGTCAATCAATAATAATTTAGTACTACTAGTCTTGAGAACCAAACCTAGAAAAGAGTAAAGACAATGAGGATGTTTGGCTCTCTTTTAGCTACCGCCTAAAATGTTGGGTTGTTTATCTCTCTTTTAACGCCTTGGGTTTTACTGTTCACGTTTTAAAAAATTTATCTTTTTTATCCAATTCATTTCTCTCTCTAGCCTATAATCCAATAAAATCTCCACCCTTCATTTTTTACATTCATACTCCATATCCATATCATTTATACCCTTCATTCTCCTCAATTTCCGTACGTGGTACCAAACAAAAAAATTCTTTTTTAATCATCATTATTACCCTACCCTATATATCTATTTTCTTCTAAAAATTCATCCAAATACAATTTTTATCCACTTCTGTAAAATAAATCACCATTCATGTTTTAAAGGTTTGGTTCTAAAATGAATCCTAAAAATGGAGCCAAACAACCTCAATTAGTGCCAAAACTATATTTTCCTTGTGACACTGTGAAACCTGAAAAATAATAGCCAGGCATAAATTTGAGGGACCAAAGTTAAACGAATTAGGAAATTGGATTTATCTTTTACTGTCCATTGTACCTTTACAGCTGTATGAAAAAAAGGGGTAAAATAAACGAATAAATATTAAATATATACTCTATAAATATATAAATGAAAAGGGGGGTAAAGGTAAAATTTCATTAAGAAGTTGTTGTAGCAGGTGCAGGTCACCATGAATTCATCATATGTTCACTTCACTGATCGTAAGATCAATCCTCACGGTTGAGTCTCAATTAGGAAAAGTTGACATAAAAGTTTGAAAAGAGTCCATCACAAATGATATATCTTCAATTATTTTGGACTTATTTGAGAATTTTAATTAGGTTATTATAACCATATTACTCCATATTATTTAAGTTTTTAAGGTGGATCTCATAGTTGGGGCTTAAATAAGTGCTACTAGCCCATTGCTATGATCTACTACTAAATAGTAGCCCTATAAAAATTTCCATTGAATTCATTTTTAAGCTTAATTGAGACTTTAAGTTAACCTGAATTAAGTAAAAAAAAAGTTTTCATAAGGAATGTTCTAATATCACAATCAAATTAAAGAGAAGTACTATTACAAAACAAGTTTGTGATTTCGCAATTGATAATTTGTCAAATATGTTACAGGAATGAGCCTGATGAGAACCGGTGCGGATCGCCTACCCCATAATTTACACCACTCTTGTTATTGGTCCACATGGCATCATTAACTTAACTAACTCAAGACTTAAACTAATCATGGTCATGAATTAAGTGACGGGATTCTCTTTCTAAATCTCCATCTTTGATGCATTTACTAAAAATAAGATCTCAATATTTTCTTTTGATCTTTGCGGCAAAACAAAATACTCAGGCCAATTCCGATCTTTTTTGCGGCAAACATTTACTCTTTCAGTTTCATAATGATCTATACCAGTTTATTATTAATACAATTTTCTTGTAAATTTTGATTGGATTATTAATACACTTTTGCTGGTTAATAAAAAAATAAAAAATATTATATACTCCATGGTATCGTACTCTCTTTTGTCATAGTTATGATATACCCTGTATATTTTATTGCCAAAGTATAACTTTTCATGTGATTATGTTTGAGTAAATATTAGTATAACTGCTTCATTGTTATAGTACTTTTAAGTTAATTGGATAGGTAATTAAAGAGAGTTTTCGCATGTCCTTGGTTTGGACATTCAGCATAGCTATCCAGGTAGGTGATTTTGTAACTCAGGTCTGCATGCATGGTGATGAGTTTTGAGCTGATCGTCTTTTGAGAATTTCTGTTATATACAAATCAAAATGATAAGTGTTCTACAAATTTTTATTTGCTGCAAAACTCAAAAGTAATATTAAGATTCTATCTTTAGTAAATATTGAGATCTTATTTTTAGTAAATGCATAAAAGATGGAGATTTAGAAAGAGAATTTCAACAAAATCCGGTCAACTTAATACATGACCATGGTTAGTTTAAATCTTGGATTAGTTAAGTTAATGATACCATGTGGACCAATAAAAAAAGTGGGGTAAATTATGGGGTATATTGTGGGGTAGATGATTCGCACCGGATGAGAACTCGTGCATACATAGCCGGTCCGTGCAGAACCCTATTAATTATGATATTTTGTATTAATTGAACTTTTAGTAATAAAGTAATTCCTAATTATTAAAGTATTAATTAAATTTTTTAATATAATAAGCCTGTTGATTCAATCGATTGACCTACCAATCAATTTTAATCCGTTGATCTTGCTTATCCAATTTTAATCTGGTGCGTACATGTGTCATTAGTTAATTAAAAGATGTAGAGTTCGAATCCTGTTGGCGTGATTTTTCTCCATTATTTTTATTATTATTTTTATTGAAGGTGTTTGGTTCGAATCTTGTTGGCGTGATTTTTCTATATTATTTGTATCATTATTTTTTAGTTGAAGGTGTTGGGTTCGAATCTTATTGACGTAATTTTTTTATTTTTTATTTATTCTCTTCTTAAATTTTTATTTTTTAACATAAAGTTGTATGACGTATTATACTTAATTTTAAAATATAATCATGATATGTTCTTATAAAAAAAAGACATACTTCCTCCGTCCAATAATAAATGTAACACTTGATTTTTTTGACTTTTTCGATGATCATTTTGATCTTAAATTATTCTTAAATTATTCTTAAATCATACGATAAAAATAACTAAAAATATTATATTATGCAACTAGAATGTTTATATGAAGCACTTGACAATATATTCAACTGATGAAAAATACCAATTAACATGCGAAAAAGATGCATTGCAGATTTTGAAGTTGAATGTTTCCAAAGTTTAGAGATGTATCTGATGGTTCTTAACTCATCGGAAGAATACTTTTTGTATGTCTAATATAGTTCAATTTAAAACTATTAATTGCATAACTACAAAACCTATATACATTTATAGCACACCATTTATATTAAGTTTAATTACTCAATTAGTTATTTTTTTATTACGTTTGAAGTCATTATGTGAAAATTATATATTCATTCCATTTATTTCAATATATTATTTAATAAAACAATAATATTTTACAAGATTACGCTTCACACGCGTAGCGTGTGACGCGGTTCCTAGTAATATAATAAGTCGGTTGATTTACCCAATTGATTGACCTACCAATCAATTTTAATCCGTTTTGATCTTGCTTATCCAATTTCAATTTGGTGCGTACATGTGTCATTAGTTAATTAAAAGATACAAGGTTCGAATCCTGTTGGCGTGATTTTTCTCTATTATTTTTATTGAAGGTGTTTGGTTCGAATCTTGTTGGCTTGATTTTTCTCTATTATTTGTATCATTATTTTAGTTGAAGGTGTTGGGTTCGAATCTTATTGACGTAATTTTTTTCTTTTTTATTTATTCTCTTCTTAAATTTTTATTTTTTAACATAAAGTTGTATGACGTATTATACTTAATTTTAAAAATAACCATGATATGTTCTTATAAAAAAAGACATACTTCCTCCGTCCAATAATAAATATAACACTTGATTTTGTTGAATTTTTCGATGGTCATTTTGACCTTTAATTATTCTTAAATCATACGATAAAAATAACTAAAAATATTATATTATGAAACTAGAATGTTTATATGAAGCACATGACAATATATTCAACTGATGAAGAATACCAATTAACATGCGAAAAAGATACATTACAGATTTCGAAGTTGAATGTTTCCAAAGTTTAGAGATGTATTTGATGGTTATTAACTCATCGGAAGAATACTTTTCATATGTTTAATATAATTCAATTCAAAACTATTAATTGCATAACTACAAAAACTATATACATTTATAGCACACCATGTATATTAAGTTTAATTACTCAATTAATTATTTTTTTTATTACGTTTGAAGTCATTATGTGAAGATTATATATTCACTCCATTTATATCAATATATTATGTAATAAAACAATAATGTTTTACAAGATTACGCTTCACACGCGTACAACTGAGCTTAGTGTTGATGTACCGGGCGAGGCATAGATCTTCATCAGAGACATTGGAATCTTATCTCCCTGTACAATATGTAAGAATTTCAAATAGCTCGAACCTATTCCTAGATGACTTTGTATTCTCCTCAACGAAAGGCGAAAAATCAAGGTTTTGTACACCACTAGAAGTGTTACATCTTATCTTCTTTCTTCACAAATCGTTTATACTTTACTTGTTCCTTCGACTGATTTTCATTTCCGTCTACGCCTTTTCTTTTCTATAGGATGTATATACTAAACCTATTATCTAATGCATAAGTTTAACTGTGAAAAAAAAAAAAAATCTGTCCATCAACAACATAGTCTTGTATTATCATTTTATGTCATGTTGTTAGATTATGTCGTCCGACTTGTCCCGAGCAGGTGAGCATACTGGTCAAAGTGACCAACTCCACACTTGTCATCATACAAGACCATCAATGAAATGAAAGTATGTATAGGATCTAAATTGAACTTTATATTAAATGAATATTGCAGTGTTTAGCCAATTGTTGTGATAACACTTATCACAACACTACCGTAGACTAAAGTAAATATGAGTGTAAAACAATACACAACAAAAACTTATAAAATAATTCAGAGAATTTTTTTTCTCAAGCAATATTTCTATTGCTCGGTGCCATTCGACTAAAATCCTGGAATGAATTAGTCGTACAATGAATTGTAGTTTTGAATCTAATTTTTCTAGCAAACACAGGAACGGGTGACACTCACCGATGAATAAAACCTATCTAGTAAGAGGTATAAATCGTATTCTAAAATAAATTATACTCATCTGTCCCGCTCATTTCTTTACGTATTCCTTTTTGGGCCGTCCCAATCAATTCTTTACGTTTTTATTTTTGGAAGCTACCCCACATAACATTTATGTTACTTTAATCATTGTCCCCATATTCACACTTTACTTTAATTCTTTTCCCCATCACTACCATTTAAATATTGATCCACATTCCATTCTATATTAATAAATCACTATCAAACAAAACCCCTCATTAAAAACCGTGCAAAAAGAAAACGTAGGCTTCTCACCGGGACGGAGAGAGTAAAAACTTGTGATAATACAAACAGAGAACTCTTTGTACGTATTATAACTCTAAACTTCGTTGTTCTCATTGTATATTGTGAAAGTCGACTTCTCACTCGTATATATAGTGTTGAGAAGAATCTTGAGAATCTCCTTCACTGAGGTAATAATCGTCTCTTAAGATCTTCTGATTATTGAGACTTTAACACCAAGTCTTCTTGTTACGAGATCTTTCCTTATCTTGATAACTCTTGAAAGATCTTTTCCAATATTTGAACTCTTCTTATATTCTTTTTTGTTGGGAATTTTGGTGAAACAAATGCGATTTGAATTCGTTCGATGTATTAATCATATGGGCGCCCAACACGTTGGAAACAAGATTTTCATGATCGTGTATTTCCGTTTGTTGAAATGGATGTCATTAAAGCATTAAGTCACTAAAATCCCGTGTGGTGAAAGGTGATTACTGCACATAGTGTGTTGATCGATACATGAATGAATTAAATCATTCAAATACAGTTGGATCCACTGTACTAAAATTCATGGGAAGAAGCAAATGAGGTTTACAAAGATATATCCAAATTGCATTGTTGAAATGTTATTCATTTGTGTTTAAATGTGATTAATTACTCAAAATTATTGAGAAATTAAATACGCAAGTTTAAACAAAATGAATTAGTGAATTGTGACCTTTCACAATGGTTTTCAATAAGGAAAAGGTTGGAAAAAGTCATAAACTAAAAGGAGTCGAATCTGTGACTTGACAGGTAACAGGAGAGAGTTTCTACCACTGGACCATTGCAACACTTGTGAAGTGTTCTGATCAAATTAATCCGGTCTTATCCAGTGAAGTGGCAACGAGATTTTCCAACCTTTTGGCAATTGGTTGAATGGTTGCAAACCATTCATTGCATCTTTTTGAAGTGTTTTCATACCAATTACCAATTCATGGAAGCCTTTGAGAAGTATAAATATGGGAATATGGTTCATTTCCAAACACACATCCAAAGCATTTGATACTTTCCTTCTCACTTGCTTTCTCTTTTTATCTCAATCATACTCAAAGTAGTTTTATCCTGGGAGACTATTGCCAAAATTCCGTAAGCACCACGAGTGGGGCAATCTTGTCTTAAGGAGAGATAGTCAAACTATCGACTCTACTCGCCACCTTGTGTACTACTTGTTGTTGGTTACTCCTTGGATGTTGTTGGAAGATTGGAGATTGGTGCAATCCATACGTGACTTGTTTCGTTCTTGAAGTGTGCAAAGGAATGTCTTTGTGGTCGCATCAATATTCAAGTATATCCTATTTTGTAAGATATTTCAATTGTTTGAATATTTTTATATATATACTTTGATTGTTATTATATCTCTACTTGTTCTTGTCTCAAAATCTTGCTCAAGAAAAGTCTTACGACTTCTACATTTTCTTCCTACGTCTTGACTCCACAACTTCCAGATATGCACATCACAAAAACCTAAAAACGTGGAACCAATTATATTAAATAAGATAAGACAAAACTATTAAATATAAAAGTGTTATAAGAACTATGCAGTGGTGTTTTACTAAGAGTTGTCATAATATCAAAGTTTTGTTAGCACAACACCACAGTGTTAATAACACTGGCAGCAACATTGTATTCTTGACAATTACGATCACCTATTTGAACACATCAGCTAAACTGGCCGAGCATATTTACATAACATCAATGCCAAACACTCTCCTGAAAGAGTCACGTTTTGGACCAACTATTTCGTGGTGTGTTTCATAATTCCAATCCCTCAGAAGAAAAATATGCATCATTATTACGTGTGCGCTTAACATTTTACCCGAAAGAAAAATAATTCAATTATTTGAGAGAATCTAAATATGTGATGAAAATTATAACCTTTAACTAGAAAAAAGAAAAAAAAAAAGGAAACTACTGTATAGAATTGGTGTATGACATGTTTGTTATGGTACTACTAGGAGCTATGATGAGTGAATGATGATTGCGCAGTTAACCGCCCATACTTGTATTTGTCGAGCATGCACTTATGATAATCATCTGCTTTTTATTCTATACGTATTCTATTTTTGTTCGATTCCCTTAGATTTTATACCTTTCTATTTTTTGTAAATCTTCATCTCACAATTTTATTGTGGGTACTAACACTAAACCAACACACTACACTCATTATATAAACCTCCTAAAATTTCAATCTAAAATCACACGTATAGAAAAAAACAAAAAACAAATGACTATTAACCGACTCTTCTTCTTTTTTGACTCAATCATACGGAAAAAAGTATAGGTATATATTGCCTTGAAATTACAACCCAATTAAAAGGCATTCGAGTAGCCAGGCATATACTTCAGAATTAAAGGACCTCTGAATTAATCCTGCACAATCCAGAGAGTACACAATAATACTATCTACCTTAGGTTATAAACATTCAATTCAATCTTATATATTATCATAACACTACTATAAATGAAGAATAAAAGCTTCCAACTAAAAAGTAGATAAGTTAATAAAGGTAAAAGTATTTTTTTAAAAGGCTTAGGCTTTGTTATGTTAGTAAAAACAATTATTAAATTCAGTTTAAAAGTTAAATGTTTTTTTATGATGTACAATAAATAAAAGTGAAGTTCAGATAAAGAAAACATAGACTTACTATTGTTTATTAATTTCTCAGTATTTGAGATTTTCATAATACTATTGAAAAATTAGTAGATTACACTTTTGCATTAGTCTAATTAAGTTTACTCTTAATGGGGTGGTTAATGTCTCGATGATATAAGTTTACAATGTTGTTAAGGATTGTTGTAAATACTGTAATACTCTTTCATATGTCATGTGTAAAGAGGCGGATTTAGAATTTAAAGTTTTAGAGATGAAATTATATATATATATGATAATATTACAAATAATTTTTTTGTTTAATAATTTTAGAGGGGCAGAGTGCAGACAAGTAGTAATAAATGTTGTACGTATGTGAAGCCAAAGAGGGTCGTATTCGTATATTGGTTGGGATGGGGCAATGAATGTGGCACATGCATAATGTCATGTCGAATTAGACTAATCGTCAGGAGTACTAATTAGTGAGTAAGTAATAATCATTGATCACCACTTGTTGCAATATAATGATGCCTTAATATAGCTCAGGCACAAGTCTATACAGGAGTAGGAGTACTATATATGAACACATTGTTGTCTTGTTTTGATGCCATCATGCCATGCATGCATGTTCTGTAGCTTCAGTCCACAAAATTCACAGCATGAACTCAACTCCACCGCAAAATCACTCTTAAAAAAGAAAAATTCATTTTTGTCCCTCACATTCATTCATTCTGGAAGTACCAAATGATAATAAAGGGTATAATTCAATGACATAAACTAAGGCTTATTACTTATTAGTATTACTATACAGATTATCAGATTTTTATTAACAGAAAATTTTAATTACTTATTTATTTACTCATCTCTGAATGTGGTAAAAAGCGAAGGAAGAAAAGTTTAACGGGACCAACCAAGGTAGGAGTATTTTTTTTTTTATGTTTTTGTCTTGTAGTAGTATGAATGTTCAAGATTTACTTTTCCCCTTTCCTCTTTTCATTCATTCTAGAGAGATTTATCATTTATATCTAACACAACCACCAAAAACAGATCAATATATACAGGCTCATTAATCATGATTGTTTTAGGTTTGTGCTATCTTTTTTATGCATACATTTGTTTTCATACTCCTTTAGCAGAGCGCCAAAACTTTCTAGACTTGTCTTTTCCTTATTTCAAAATCAATTCTTCTATTAATTCCTTATTTTTTCAAAAGAATTATTTACATTTTCATTTTAGAATAGTTTTTAGTAGATTGGTATTATATGTATTCTTGATTAGTGCGGTAAGTATGTGAATGCCAAAAAGATGAAACATAGAGAATCTAAGAGGAGTGTTGAAGGATATAACATGACTATTGACTAGTACCAAATTTTAATCCATACACAGGTTTTAGGTTATGGTGTCTTGGCAACACCTTGATTCGTCACTTGCAGAAGAACAATCATGTAGTAGTATAGTAATATGAAGCGGTGAAAGTAAAGACGCAGTGATTAAATCTAAACAACCCTAATAGACCGCTTGGAAAGCTCCAAACAACCCTAGTGGTTCCGGCTCTATACTAAATAAAATAGTTTTTACAAATCATGCGTGAAAACTCCAAACAATTCCTCCTAGAAAACTTCACTAAAGAAAGAAGCAAAGCTATTTCCTAATAATTACTATAGGCGTACTATTAAGAGAACCTAGCAATCTACTTAGCATTTACACAACTAGTTACAGAGACACAGAAACATAACATAATATAAAGCTCTAAAGACTTGATTTATTTTATTGTGTGTGCCGTAGTCGACTCCTTGCTTGTGTTTATAGTCTTCAATGATAGTACTTCACACCAAGGTTAGTCTTCTACACAACTACACCGTCTTCAAGTTGTAGGGTAATTCCCATGTTGAGTACGCTTCTTTCTTTGTTTCCATCGTGTGTTTTAGGCTCTTTTCATATATAAGATCTTGTAAATTATTTCTTCATATTGATGCTTGCTTTGACTTTATTGCTTTCTTTTAAACTCAAAACCCTCCACACAATAAACTAGATTATTTATTTATTAAGAAATACAAAATATATAAGTTTCAACTACTTGTATATTCTAGTACTACTTTGCATATGACCTTGAAGGTCTGAACATCAAGATTTCGATCTCTTTGGCAAAAATGTATAACGTTCTGATCTTTTGTCAGTCTATATCCCTTTGTATATATGTATTTACTAATGAAATATCTTCCAACTATTGATCACTCACCTCTTTATTATCACCATGTGCGTAAAAAGAATTTACTCATAAATATCCAGAGCAAGATTAACTATAAAGTTGTTATGAACAAATTTGAAAAAGAAAGGTGCATGATTAGTATTTTGATTTCATCTCCTTGTTTCAAATACAACCAAAAACTTCATAGTCATAAGTTGTGAGTAGATTGAATGAAAGTAACAAGGTTCTTATTTTAAGATAAGATATAGAAATGAAGATATAGACCATACTTCCAAAATGATTATTATAAAATTGATGAAATTATAGTAATGTTCACATATACATCAAACTTTTCGCAACAGTCTTGAAAGAGACTAAAGAGAGGTTTGAAAATTTGCAAATTAAAAACACAAAAGTAGAGAAACATAGTCCAGATGTAACAAGGACATTTATTCATTGCAATTGCATTGCTTGTGATTTCCATTTTTTCTTTTTTCACCCCTATTTTCATCATCATCCAAGTTAAATGCCAGCCAGCTCTTTCTCTCTGCAATTACTACCAACTCCATTTGTTTCTTTCCTTCTCTTGGTGTCCATAATTGCCAGAGTACTTGTTCACCAGAAAGGCATCTTGACTTTTACTTGACCTCCAAAATGCAGGCACCAACAGAATGATAGTAGTAGTAATAGTAGTACTAATTTTGATTAAATTTCATAAACATTTTATATAACATAAACCAATATTAATCCTGCAAAAAATGGGAAGCTTTACTCCACAAAAACTCTGCTTGGCAATCTCATTGTCTGCTCTTTAACTCTGCTTTTCTTGAAAACTTGGTGTCTTGGTGATGAAATGCAAGATGATCCCATGCCCCATGAATCATTTGAGCTATCAGAAGTGAACACTGCATCTGTTACTCCATTAGGACTCTCCGGGATTTCGCCTAGTTTGCGCTTTTTGGGATAAGTTTTCGCACATGTCGCGGTTTTGGAGAGTATGGATGTGATGAACTCATAACAATCATCCACTTCTTCCTGTTAACATGAAGAACTTGTTAGTGTTACTAACCAGAATCTGCATCAGGGCATTCTGTGATCAACGATAATGTTAACATTGAATGATATGCGCATTCGCGATAAAAAGATAATGCTAACGTTGCACGTTACACATCAGAGCATTCGTGATCAAAAGATAATGCTTACATTGCACGTTACATCATTCGACTAATTAAAGTTCGGAACTTATTGAATCTCATCGAAGCTAAAATCGATTTAGGGAACACTACGCGCCCCTAAGTTTCTCGTATGGCACGATTGACTACACATTTTCGCGAACTAAACCAAAATTCATCCTCATTTAAGTGTTGATAGAATCCACACTACCTAAATTTTGTTTATAGCTAATAATGGACTAACTAGCAAGCAATGCAGCTAATACACATCAACGTTGTGCATCGAAGTTGCAAAGGATCCAAAGCACTTAAAGTTGAAACTCCACCAAGTGCTAAATATATAAAACAAGAAAATGGAGTACATAAAACAAGAATCCCACAAAATGACAGACTATGAAATGCCAAACCTTGTTCAAATTGAGTATGCCAAGAAGCTGGTTTTCATAGTCCATTCCATTGCCATGGTCAACTTGGTGAATGACATGAAGCATTGTGGCAGTAGCCAAGACAGATGGAAGGTAGCATACAAATCTTGAATCTGTAGTAAATAATCACCAAACAAACACAAGAAAACAATGTACAACACTTTAGCATAAAGATCCAATCTTTATAATCATACATAATGGAGTAATAAACAATATAATAAAAACTACAGTATGTTATATTACACTACTCACCAGAGAGAAGAGACAGAAGAAGGCTCTCACACCTGTGAAGAAACTCCCAATGGACATAACACTTCAAACCAAGCCTTCTGATAATGTGATCAATGAATGATATAGCAGTAACTGGATTCATCCTCCATTTGAGTGATGAAAGCACACAAAGCTCCCCTTTTTGTATGGTTTTGGCCTCAAACATGAACTCTGTTTCAACCACCTGTTCCACCAACAAAAACATAAGCTAAAAACCTAGAAAAGAAAAAGAAAAAAAAAAAAAAACACCAAGAAAATGGAAAAGACACATACTTGAAGGTCTAAGAGAAGAGGGACATAGGTTTCTTCAACTTTAGCAGCTAAAGAGAGACAAGTAACAGCAGCAAGCTGCATAACCCATGGCTGCTTATCTTGTTGAAAACTTAAGGTTGCAAGAAACCTGTCAAAGTAATTAACTGCAAGAATAGCAGTCAAGGCAGAGAAGCCATAATGGGAATTGACCCTGAGAATCCACTCAACAGCATCTTTTCTACCCTGGGAATTTGGGGTGATAAAAAACGTTTCTTTCTCCTTGAGAAAAAGGGACTCAAGCTCTTCATCATCCCACATCAAATCTTGCTCCAGCAGCAACACCTGATGTGAGGTGAAATCTTCATCACTGTCTAATAATGTGACTTCACTTTTGTCATCATCATCATCTAGAAACTCTTCTTCATCACAGTAAAGGTTGTCAAGACAGAAGGACTCTTGTGCAATGCTGCTGTTGTCAATAGCCATAATAGAGAGTACTCTCTTTCTTGTTTTTTTTTTTTTTCTAGTTTAGAGCAAGAAAAGCAGAGAAAGGTGTAGTAATAGTAAAACCAGAAACAAAAGCCATTGTTATTGTAGTAGTTGTTTCTCTCTCTGAATCTGAATGGAGGAGAGATGAGAAGACTGATGTCTCGGTTATCAAGAAACAGAGAGGGAAAGGAAGGAAGGGAAGGGAAGGGAAGATAAAGGGGGAGATTTTATCAGGGTGGGTTTCACGCTTGTCCTTAGTTTCTTTATTTCTTTATGCTGAATAGGGATGGCTATTATTATTATAGTTTCTGTTTTTTTGTCTCTTTCCATTTTTTTCCTATCTGCAATTTTCCGATGGAGTGCTAGTACTGGATGGGAAGTGTCTTTTGGGATCTTTGTATTGTATGTATATGTAATGTATGTAAGGGTTAAAATCATTAACACAGAATGGTGGTTTTGCCAATGGTGAATTGAATTGGTGATTCAATCAATTCATTCAACTTACAATACATCACTTTTTCATCTGCTATAGTAGTTAGATAATCATATCAAAGATTAATATTAAGTGTAAGTAGGTGAGAAATAAGTTTTTCCAATAGTCTTAGTAGAAGACATGCTAGTAATACGTTTATCCAACTGTTATGGTAATACGTGTTGATACTACCTCAACTTCAATACATCACTTTTTCATCTAACTATGGTAGAATCAATCATATCATACTCATCCTTTCTTATTTTATTTTATTTTATTTTTTTTAAAGTTTGTTTAAGTTTAATTTTGAAACGTTTTTTTTAAGGTTGGTATAATGTTTGTGGTGTTTGGTTTAGTGGTAGAAACCTCAATAAAAAGTTGTGAGATAAAACTTTACCAAACAGAAAACGTAATCAATTTAAAGAAACGGACTAAAAAGGAATATATAAACAATTTAAAAAAGATAAATAATATTATAATAGTAGTAGATTAAAGAGAAATTTTGGATAATTTTCAAAAGAAATGAAATTTAAAGTTATTTATAAATATAATATTTCACTACAACAACTTTCAAGGTGTAATTATTGCATTTAATAATATGATATTCACCCTTTTTTATACTTCAAGTGTGTATATGTAGTTCTTCCAAAAGAGTTGCACCTTTTAAGGTATCTACTAGAATTGCACTATGAACTTTCTTTGCCATATTTGTATATGATTATAATAATTTTATAAACTACAATCAAACACCATACTCAATATAACTCAATATTTAATTATTTTCCATATTTATTGTAAAAAAAGTAAATGGTGCAACTATTTTGGAATATGTGATTATATCGATAAGTAGAGTAAATAAAAATAATACTTTATCTCTCGTTAATCATTTTTTCCACACCGTTTGAACTTTTTTTTTAAACCACAAATATCACAACTTCTGCTATACAAACATCCAACTCCATCTTGTTTCTTCGTCAGAAGTCGAATCTCCTTCACCCTTCCACCGAACATTATAACTCTTCGTTTGTCCTCATATTAATCCTAAATCATACTGAAAATGTAAGTTACAGAGTTATATTGTGAAACTATAATAATAGTTATACATTTTTTTTAATATTTTTCACACATTTTAATACAACACATTCAACTCATTGATCATCTAAAAATAATGCAGTAGTTACAAATAATTATGATACTTAAACTAATATAATACCTATAAATGGTATGAAATTCAATAATATGCATTAAATGTGGTGAGTGTATTTCCTAAAAATTGTAAAACAACTATTTTTCAAATAGTGAAAACTTAAAACGACAATAATAAAACACATGAGAGAGTATGATCAAACTGAGGAAAGCATAAAATTTAATGAAGAAAAAAGCGAAAAGAAAATAAATATAACACACAGAATTTCAGAGACTTTAAAGGGATTGAGATTTGATAACGATACTTATTTATACAAATAAGATGCACCATTTTTTCCATGAAACTTATGATGGATGATCTACTGGGAAGTTTTCAGTACGCGAAAGAAGTTAGAATAAAGTGCGCGGACCAGGAGTAACTGCACCAACCCATAATTGAACAACAAAATAAATAAATAAATAAAGAGGAAAGGGTAATTTAATGTTATTTTTGAGAATGGTGCTTGCAGGAGAAAATAGAGCGTTCTAGTAGAGGGAGGGGGCAATATTGCTATACAAATTTGCAAATGAGTAGCAAAATTAGATATTTCTATGGTTGTTTCGCCAAATGAGGATATATCACATGGATCACAATATTACATGGATTTAGCCATCTAGGCTTGTAATACCTCTATGAACATGGGATGTATATCGTTCAAACTTCAAATAGACTCAACCCGTGTAATAATTTTCACATCAAATCACATCAAGATTTACAAGTAAAAGATGTGCCCGTCTTATGCACATCTTTTACTCGTTTTGTAAGTTCTTTTACATTAAAAAAAAAGGTCGATGGAACTAAACATGGGTTTAACTGTGCACATTCAAAAGATTAATGGATGCGAATTTCCAATGCATTATTAAAAAAAAAAAAGAGATGATGGCATGCTACGGGTCTTAAAGTCACGCGCACACATGTTCCATTAGGGCAAATAAATGACCAACTCTCTCCCTCACTCTGCTTATTTCTCTTTTAGAAGAAACAAGAAGGAAACTAGAACTAATATATCTTGAGCCATCGCCCCTAGACTCAACATGCCTATCAATTTGAAGCTCTCCACTATACAAGTGATGAGATCACAAACTATTGGTCCTAGTCAACATTACATACCCCCTTAAATGTTGTGTTCCACTAACCTTGGTAATAGCAAGTACAAATACTAGCACACCAGTACATTTGGTTAGTATAATGCAGAATGAAATACTTGCATGATCTTTATCATATGATCATAGCCATAGGTATTGATGAGTAAGTTTTGTGTTTCAAACACACTCAAATCAAACAGTACAGCTCCCGGATTTTCCGATCCGGAACAATCCACTAGATGTGTAAACAGGTGAAACACACACCGATCGGTGAATCGTTCGTATGCGTGTTGAGTTGTATTTTAAACACAATCAAATGCATTTCACAATTAGGTACCCCTCATGTATTTCAAAACACACAAGTCCGAATACAGTCCGATGAGATCAAATGAACAAACCAGCTCCAATTAAAACACAGTATACCAATCATATACGATCAAACATTAAATTAAACCAATCAATACCATATTGACATACTAGTACATTATTTACTTTCAAAAGTGTGGTTGTGCAATAAACACTTACTGAAGTACTGTTAAATTCATTGGGAAATACTACTGTAAACACTTTATCACAGAGTCCTTTGATTGATTTGTTCAAACTTGAGACCCTTCTGGGTACTGACAGATTTGCTGGCTGCTTGCTTGAATAGTGAAACTATTGAATGTGGGTTATATCAGCACAAATAAGAAACCAGTGGACTATAAAAATCTTTAACTAGTGAGCAACCCAAGTCCTCAAATAATAAAGATAAGGGTAGTACTTGGTTTTTCCAAGAGTTGAGACTTTGGGGTACACAGTATTCTAGTGTTACTTTGGCTACAGAAATTCTAACATGTGAATATGATTATTATTATTGATGCCAACTAAACCCAACTAAACCTTAAAAAAGATTTATGTGATCTTGACTTTATTACACACTTGATATGTAGTTCTAGTCATAATTGTTACATTAACCAATAACAACCAAAACATAATGTAAAGTATAAACACTATCTAGAGTTACTGCATCATTCTCGGGATGAATCAGAGCCACCCACATCATTATATCCTACTAGCATATTATACCAAGTACAACCCCCATTAGCCCAGTAATTATGTAACAGAACTTAGGAAAACATTCTTGTATATCATATAAAATGACAGGCGACCATAGGCATGAGACAACATTACCATTAGTAATGAAGGAGATCAAACTTATAGCCAAAATGAACTCAATTAAAACCCAGACATGAGTTCTTCAACGAACATTTCCAAAGAGTATTAGGCGAAAGAGAGACTCGAACGAGAATTAGTACCGTAAACCGACAATCATTATAGTTAGGTAGACTACCAAAGCCAACAAAACCAACTAATCCACATACCAAATAGCAGAACAACAACTAGCTCCAATCACTAATTGCGCAAAAAAGAAGAACAAAAAAGTAAAAGAGAAACATGGTGAATGATGCAATTGTCTCAATAGTTTCAAGCATGGTATGATATGGTCAACCAGTTGAAAGGTCCAATTTGCTTCATACAATTTGCATATAATCAGTCTGATAGTGACGTTGCATAACCATTTCTCTTACAGCACAACATATCACTAGAATAAAGTAAAGGATAAATTACACCCGGAAATTCATATGAACCACCAAAAGTAAGAAGACAAAAGAATGTTTTCTAATTACATGTTACTTGAACATAACAATCCATCAAGCGCTATAAGGAAGAAATAAACAAGTTAAAACGGGCAAACCTAGTGTGCTTGGATGGAAATATATTGGAGTATAAGCAACCTTCCCATGCAATTTGCAAAGAACATGTTTCCTGGTTGGGAGAGGAGTGAAAGATGTTAGGAGATATGACTACTGTTCATCGTACACACGAAAGATGTCATGAGAATGACTTGGTTCTATTTCACAACCAAGCTTGCGTCAATATGGTTGCGGGGGATAAGGAGCTGGAGGATATGATCCTGCAAGAAAACAATTGAATCTCCTGTTTCAGATTCCATATGAAGTTGGTTAATCATGAGAAAGCTATGGGTGAGAACTCTTGCCTGGAGGATAGTAGCGTGGGTCCTGGGGCGGCGGCGGATAAACCGGAGGATATATCGACGGTGGTGGAGGGTAAATTGGAGGATAAGGGGCCGGCTGGTGATTATATGGTAGTGGTGGGTATGCTGCTGCATGTGGAGGATACGACGGATATGGAGATGGTGCCGGATAGCTTTGTGAAGATGGTGCAGGATAGCTTTGTGGAGATGGTGCGGGATAGCTTTGTGGAGATGGGGCCGGATAGCTTTGTGAAGATGGTGCAGTATAGCTTGATGGAGGATAAGTTGATAGGGATGGCGGAGGTGAGGAGTATAGAGGAGCATGAGGTGCAGATACATCTGCATATGGTCGAGGTGGTGCAGATGGAGCATAGCTTGATGATTGTGCATAGCTTGTTGTTGGTTTCTGAAAAACAAAAATAGAAGCCACGTATTAGCATACTAACAGAAATCATCCTACGGAAAAACAAGGCGAAAGTACTGGGCTGAAAGACAAGAGAAGCGGTACAGCAAAATAAGGGGGGGGGGGGGGGGGAGAGAAGAAAGGATATCAAAGCTTACATTGGCATTAGCATAGTGCATAATCAGTCGAATTTCTCCAGCATGCCTATGAAAACGCAAACAGATGTTAGCTAAGCTGCCTATAAAATCAACACAAAAATCAATTGAAGGCATATATGCATGTTAGCTGTTAATGGGTGCATAGTGCATGCATAAGACATTTAACTACATTATTACAGATCATGAAACCAATCGCAGTGGTTCATGAATTCATATAGCACTTGGACAACTTATATATCCAAAATCTATGGCTTTTCCAAACTCACAAGGATTCCGTTAAGCAACAACATAGAGCAGTGATACTAATAGAAATATGTGTAATCTAATGTGCACTTCATGCACTCTAAAAACAATACTTAAATGGGCAGTATAATATACATGAATGTCTGGGATGCGCATGAGGTCTTTGCTAATTAAACCATATGACCAATCGCACTGTAAGATCAGGGAATTCATGAGTTGGAGTCTTGGAGATGCAAAACAATATTTTTCCAGACAAGAAAGTACAAAAAAATGTACTCCAGGACACATCAATAGAACCCAAAACAAACACACACAAGAAAATACACATTGCATCTCAATACTGCTAACAAAGGTGGTGGCATGCTTCAGTTTAATTCATCATACCTTCCTTTCTTGTCCTGAAGAGGCCATGTACTGTCGTCGTAACCCTGCAAAAGAACCTTCTGCAGCTGAATCCTGAGCAAAACAACCGAATCCGAAAACTCATTAACAAACACACTTACAAAACAAAACAAAAAACTAAACAATAACCATCGAGGATTAGGCCATACTTTCCACTTCCAATGAGATCATCATAAGTCAGTGTATTGCTATTCCACACTACCACATTTAGCTCCCTGAGTCCTTCTATCAACGTAAACACAAATTTCTCCTGAAATGTAGGGTTCTTTCCTCCATCTTCACCATTTCACACAAACAACAAATTAAATCAGCAAAAAAGTTTACATTCAACAGCATTCAATTGAAATAAAACTCTTAACGGAGTAAAATTGCCGTACCTGTACAAGTACGAGTCCTATACTTGGTGCTGCCATATTCTAGAACAACGTACGGATCTTGCCGTGAAATCCACTCAGTGTCTTTCAATTTTAAACATCCAACAACTGAGAAGAAACATTAAAATTAAAATTGAACAGAACACGAATCGTAAATTAATTGTAACAAATCGGAAGAATGGCGATAGGGTTTAGGTGAATAAACGTACCTGTGACCTCAAGGAGCTGGCCTTGGATTCCAGAAACGAGCGACATTGGTTAAAGGGACGAATCAGAGGAAATGTGATGATGATGATGATCAATGAGGGGGTTTAGGTAAAAATTACAAAAGGGAGCTTTATCAGAAAGGCGATGTATTAATCTTAAGAGATTGGGAGATAATGAATATTCAACAAATTGGCTTTGCAGATTCAAAGGCGGGTTGATTTGGTTGTGCTGGGTTTTGGGTGGATTATATATTTTGCCATTTTGGTGGAGATGAAGGATCCAGACACTTTCTGTTGAGCGCGTCAGTTTTATTGCACAAGACGTCAGCGCGTCAACTAGCGTGTATCCCAGACGTTAGCACTTAGCTCGAACGAGACATGTATTTTCTCATTATTTTTCAGGTAAGTAAAATTCTTTTATGGACTATGTCTAAATTTATTAGATCGATTTAAAATGAAGTACATGACTGTGTTTTTTTTTGAGCCGACAGAGTATGCTCAAAATATATTTGTATACTTGATAATGTTGTTCGTTTAACTCAATTGAGCTCGTGTTTGAACCGAGCTTGTGAATAATAAAAAAAGAAAAAGGAAAAAAAATATCTTAGTACTACAAGCGAAACTATAGAACTTAACTAGCTTATCAGGTATGGATGTATCATATGTCACGAGCCTTACCGAGCCACCGAGTATCACCGAGCGTTTCGTCAGTAAAGTAAAGTGAGTTTTGAAAAGAGATACGAGCCCATTCAAATATCTATCAGGCGAGCCGAAAACTCGGTGAGGCTCGATTCACGGAACAACTAACAACAATAAAAGTTTTAAATTACTTCATTTTCATTGATATGATTGATTTTGAACCACAAAGTATATGATATAGTAGTACAAATATCTTGAGTTCTATCCTGAAACATCAACTCTTAAAAAAGGATCCAATACTGCTTGGCCGAGTAAGCTTTTGTACTAGTAGCGTGTATATCAGCATGAGGAGAAAACAATGAAAAGACCAACTTTAGTTCTGTCGAACATGGCGCACTCAATCGTAAGTTAATTTGTACGCCCACTTCCTATCAAGAAAAGCATGCATACCTGAGAAATTAGTCAAATTACCTGAGAATAATTTTTCTTGACTATTGACTTGGAAAGACCTTAAACTCAAGACTTCTTCTTGACCAATTGACTTGAAAAGACTTCAAGCTAGGATAATATTTCTCCCCAATAATAGCACCTTCTACTTCAACCATTCATGAGCCAACACAAATTGATACTAGAAACTTAACCATCAATCACGTAAATTTCAGTACAGGGTCCAATAAGACGTGTGAAAGTAGGCAACAATAGTACATTTTCTCAAGTGTAATGAGATACACACATCCTATAAGCTATAACCAAGTCACCATTCTCTGTATCCAGAGTCCACACAGACTGATTATTGATAACCAAATGAATGAAATCATCAAATATATTAATATTCACAAACATTAATGTACAGTCCTGTATTGATGTGTAGCTTCCATTTAATCGCTTTCATCATCATCATCCCCAAATGAAAATACTGATGCATCAGCAGCCATTGCCTTGAACTGACTCACTTCCCCCGCTGGTTCGTCTTTCTTTTTATCTGTTTGTGGAGATGAAGTTCCAAGAGAGAGTTGTTCTGTCTTATGTGTCACCTTATCAACTTGACTCGAATCATTTTTGTCAGACGCGCTATGTTTTGCATTCAAGTCTTCACTGAGCTTTGGAGATGAATCGGTTTGCCCTGATTTAGAAGATCCATGTTCTGATTCTGTATCAGATAACTCGTCGTCCTTTTCTTTCTTTGGGACTTTTGCAGCTTCAGGCTCCTCCACTGGGCCCTGTTCAGGCCTTGATGCTGAACTTACACCTGATTTTTCGCTTGATTCACTAGCACTTGTTGCAGATGGAGGATTAGAGGAAACAACCGTACCATCATAATCCATCAGCACAACTTCAACTTGGAATCCAGGGGATGGCAGTTTTCTCTGCAGCAAAACAGACATTGATATTTATCGTTGCACACCGACTCATTATAAAACTGGGAATTTACACAGCCAGCTCCCTAGTGTAAATATAACGCCATATGAGGGTTACATAACTAATACTACTACCTAATGGTTTCATAGAGAGGCCAGAGTAAACTATTTTTCAACAGAAAAGGATATGTGTGACTAAATGCAACTCTGGTGGATATATCAGTAAAATTTCAAGCTTCAGGGATGATGGCACCAGTACAAGGGCCAAACATTAGGGTCATAGAATTAGTGTTCCTAAATTGACAGTTTAAAAACTACAATATGAAAAGATGAAACTTCAACACACGATAACAAATATGGGGGCCAATTTCCTATATATGTAATATTAGGACAAAAAGTAAACATATGAGCAGGGGCGAGGCTACCATCAACTGAGTGGGGGCACTTGCCCCCACTCAATTTTTATTTTTCTATTACCTATAGTATATGATATTTGCATTTGCCCCACCCTAAAAAACTATCTTGCCCCACCCTAAAATATTATGTTATTCAACTTAAAGTCCTTGTATTTCAATTTGGATATTGTGAACATTGAGCCTCATTATTTTTACCAAATAAATAAGTAAAACTCAAAAAATCTAATTCTGTCCATCTAATCGTTAAATAAACAAGTGAAACATGTTACTCACTCGAATGAAAGATACTTATCGTAATGCTTATTTGGTTACATATATCGAAAATGATATCTTTTCCGAAATCTCAAAAGTTTCCCATTGCCATAATAAGTTTTTAAAAAAATGATTAAAAATATATAAAAGTTTGAAAGAAAAAAAACGTAAATGGAGGTTATATTTGGATATAAATTTCATGAACTTTTTTCAAACTTCTAGTTATTTGTAATAATTTTTTTTTAATTATTCGGTGCAACAGAACGCGTTCGAAAGAACATAAGGAGTATAGTATATTTTTCTCGGAGGTAAAATTATTACTATTTTTGCCCCCACTGGTTTAATTCCTGGACTCGCCCCTGCATATGAGAAGAAACTATACTATCCAAGAGAAAATAATACTGTGAACATGAAACCTTGTTTAGCATCTCAAATTTGGGTCAGTTTTGATAAATCAAGGCCTCTCTGGTAGTTCACTTACAACATCCAATACACAAGAATCTGAAGTATACCTTGTCAAAACCATCAAGATCGCTTGTGTTTAGAATCTTCCGGTTCTCAACCATTGTTGTGTTCAACCAGCTGGTAATGGAGATAATTACAAGTATTAAAATAAGATGATAGTATTAACAGTTTCTTATATGGTTCTTTGTAAAGAATTGGGGATACCAAGAAGAAGATTCAAGTTAAGTATTATACCAGTAGAAGTCTCCTTGGCGATCATGAAAATTAATTTTGAAATCGCCTGCTAACTCAGTCAAACCAGGCTCCCCAGGGAGTGCAAACACCATTACCCCTTTCTTGGGTGCACTAAACCAAAAATCTTCAGGCTGCACAGTGAAAGTTGAGTGAACCTACCATATTCATTTATCGGCTAATCTCTAATAAACCAAGTTAAATCTGTTTATGGTTCGACTTGACGACATTTTCCAGTAAGCCAGTAACTAGTTGCCATAATAAAGAATAAAGAATTCATTGCCATCAAAGGCATATGCGGTGTAAAATGCATTTTTTTTTTTCTTTTTCTTAATGCATACAAACAAGAATTCACGTCAAACTATGACTTAGAAGGCCCTGAATTATTTGAAAACCCAGCTGCATAGGCATCTCTTATTATATAGCATTTCCAGGGTTTTACAAGAATTCGTACTAGCAGCATATTTAATATTTTACTCCAGATACTAAGAACAAAGAATAACAGAGAAGGGTGACAAACCGACAAATCCTTGGTTCTTGGATGTTTCTTTGTTGAAAAGAGTACACCTATGAAGCAGATGACATATATATTAGATAAACATTTGTACATAGATAAATCCCAAGCCAGGAGAAAGTGTGTGAATTACCATCATGATTGGATACTGTAATGGAAGGCCTGATCCAGTATGGGCACCTAAGCAGCCGTATCCCTCGAAGCATGCACCTGCATTGATAGAATTGTTTGTGAAGTTAGTATTTTCTTAATTTTTCAAAAATAATATGTTATCATCAGTAACTTAGATAAACATTGTTGGACTATAATTCTAGACTTCCACCATGAATTTTGTTTTTCTTTCTTTTCTTCTCACTTACTTTTTTTCTACTTTTTTTTTAAACATAGACTACCAAGAAAAAGGTGGATATACAGTTAATTACCTACGGCCTGGCTGGTTTTCTCCGTTGAAGTACTGCAAGATTCGTTCGAAATATTTGACGTATCTCTGCAATGGAAACAATAAGATATTGATTCTAAAGTGAAATCACAATAAAACTTGTAGAAAACTGCAAAGATTGGACTCACAATTTGACTAGGCAGAACAAGCCCCTTGCCATCAATACATCTTTTCTGGTTGTAATATTCAATTGATTCCTCAGCGGTGGGGAAGAACTGAAAAGAAGAAACATTTTAACATAGAATTTTTTTTTCGAAGAGAATAATAACATGTGCAGTGGCGACTTGTGTAGTGATCACACACAACACATAAACAAAGTAACATGCGCAATATTGTTTGGTGCCAATAACAAGTGAACATATATGCATTAGCCATGAGCAACTTTACCTTCAAATACAGAAGAAGACTGGAAATCATAAGTCCTGTCCTGGCCATTCCTGCTTTACAATGTACCACCACGACATTTTCAATATCTTCCTTCAACCATGAGTATGCACTTTGGCAAAACAAAGTGATGAGTTGAATGGGAGGGCAATTATGATCATCAAATGGAAAACTAGCCACCTGAAGGAACAGCAAAAAGATACAAAATTAAAAGACATTATCATCATTCTAATACATACCTATCTATAATAAGAAAAATTAGCAAAAACCCCCAAACATATAGATGAATGACCACCAGTGGTATTGTAAAATGTAAAATTCCAGAACAACTATATTTTCTTTTTCCTGTTTGGCCAAAGGTACATCAAGCGCACTTGGTTTAATATTATAATTAGAAGAAAAGACTATTAAGATGATAGACACTGCATCCTGAGAGCTATGTCCAACACTGAACTAAGGGGCGGCAGCAATCACAAGCCTATATGTGAACTAACTCACAAGCAGCGTCATGTTTGGAGACTAGAAATTTAGACTCATAAGTTACTACTACAGCATTAGGATTAAAGATCCACCCATATGATTTCAGAGGAATTCAATGCAGAGAGAAGTGATATCCAATGTATAATCATCTAATCCCCTTACACAAAAATGAGAAATAAAGCCCGAGTCTACATGAATGATACAGATATACTCGTACCAATGAATTCTGATGCTCCAACAACCCCCAGACCAAAACTCTCATTAAATGGATCATATAAAGGCCATCCAAGACCACAAAATCAGATTAGGTGCGAACTTTAAAAAGCACTTATGGATAACGAAGAAAGGAGAATGAGGATTTTTGGCATACAATAAAGATCACACTATCACAGCTGATTGGAGAAAATATCTTCAATTAAGCAGTATCTGAGGCATAAGAGAAGATTGACACTACCAAAACTCTATATGACTGAAGAATGGACGGAATGTTCTTAAAAAACTTGAGAAAGAATTAGACGGAAAAATGACCAAAATGATGATGAAATAACTTTTCATCATATAAAATTTGACTTTGCTGTATCAATGGAATAACATAGTTGAGAGTTATCAAACCTTTCCTTCAAATAGTGAAGCATCATACAATCTTTCCGAACAAAGGTTGTATACTTTGTATTTGTCCTGCATGGTAATGAACAACACAAGTGAAAAAGTGACCCCACTTGCTGAAGGTTGGATGCAATGAGACATCATCATAAAGTTTTTAACAAGGGCTAATGCCCCGCCACCATTACGCCCATTACCTTATGATAAGTCTCAAAGAATCTGATCACTTCTTCCATGTGGTTTCTGTAAAATCCCTGAACCATGATCCTCGTTTAGTTCAATGTTCAACAAATATAGTTGCAGTGGTGTCATATAGCAGGTATATTATGAAGTCTACCTCAACATAGCCAAAAAAACCAGAGCTCATGTCACCAGCAGGGAAGCCCATTGCAATTATATTCTCCGTGATGTATGTCATGTCTAAATCGAATCCTCCATCCTATAAAACGTTACAGGTTGTCAGACTCACGCGCTAAAATGGACTATCAATGTCATACCAGTTACACATGGTCACACATGCACAAAAGGATATGATTTAAATTTATAACAGCATATATGCAAGTCACATCTCACTTTATGTTAAAAAAAAAAAAAAAAAAAAGACCCACTATTATGATTTTAATATTTTCAGTTTTCATATTTATAGACATGAGTGCACCGGAAAAAGAAATGAACAGTGATCTACTAATGAAAATTGCAAGGACGCAGGTTAACAATATTAAAATACCTGATATCTTCGTTTGTTCTGAGACACAACCTGACGAGCTTTAACCTGCACAACCCTCACTGCGCTTTTAGACGAGTCCACCAATCCTCTAGTAATGGTTCCAAACAGACCTGATTGTGCAGTTGGTGAAGCACTATCTGAGCCCACATCTGAGTGAGGAGACTTAGGAGAGCCACGCAATCCTAACCCACTAGTGAACCGCGAGAAAGTTGACTTCTCTGAGCTTTCAGATGGTGATTCCTCTTGAGATTTAACAAATGGCTGCGGAATTTTTATATTCTTTGCCCAGCTGGAGATGCCAGAAGGAGAGAATTTGGAAGGCGTGTCAGATTTATCTGGTGCAGAGTCCACTGATGTAGACACAGGAGGTGCATCTCCCACCTTGATGTCATGCGGCTTAGATGAATCGGGAGATTCCGAACTCATCTTAATGATGAACCAACCTCAACAGCGTCTAACTGTAGAAGTAATGCAATGATAATATAAGCAACAGTTGAAGAAGAGACTTGCAAAATTTATACTACACCATATTGCACTCATAATCTCTCACAAATTCACAGCGCAGGTAAAGAAAATTAGTAATCAACAGATTAACAATCGAATCATGAATTAAAAATCTAAGATGATTAAATATCTAAAAATGACCTAAACGTGCACGTAAACCCCAAGTCCTTAGCTCACTTAGTTTGTTTTTTTCCTGAATTGTTGAAACCATGAGCTCCATATCTCAATCAATTAGAACTTACATAGATTAATTTTAGAAAACAAATACAGTCTATAACACTAGATAAGAATTCTTCTGAAATAATAACAGGTGCTATGCAAACAGAAAGATAATCAAAAGGATGAGCTGGAAGCTACCGAAAGAGTAGCAGGTGGAGGAACAGCAGCGGTAGCTTGAATTCGATCGAAACGTCGTCGTGGAGATCTCTCGGCGACCGTGAAATAGGCACTTGTTTCAATTTGAGCAAATGATGAAGTGACGCAGCAGATCTGTAACAGTTTCATTTTACAGCAAAGTTCAAGTGACTTTCTTAATTCCGTGTCGACGAAATTACAGTACTGCCCCTGTTTGTATGAATTTCCTGTGTGCAGGCCTGAGGGTGGACTACAACAGTAGCCCAACAAGAAAAAGGGCCGAAAATGAACTGTAGATCGCTGTGATTCTAAGGATCAGATTGCAAAATTGATGGATCGTTCTGGTTTTCAATCAAATTCCTCCATTTTTTTAGGATTTTTTTCTTTGATCAACTGCATTCATTCATGTTTAATCATGGTCCGGATTACTATTAACTACTATACAAATACAATTAGCCCCACACATATACACTCCAAATTACACACTAATGTTTTCTACTCTTTTTGTTTGCTTCCAGACTAGTTTCGTTCGTATCATTGGTGTATCAATCCGTCTAGCACTTGGGCAGATAGGCAAAAGGAAAATTCTAATTCCTCCTCCCTCTTCCACGGGCAAGGAAACCCATCTTCCGTGGCGATCTATTCATCTTCCGTGGCGATCCACTGTGACTGGAAATTGGTCCGGATTAGATCGAACTACCATTGGATCGGATCCAATGTGGATCTATTCCATTATTTTTCATACCAGATCCGTAAAAAAATAGAAATTCACCAAAAATATAGCTTTGGTGCAAAATTCATTTTCAATCCAGGGCGGGGCTCGATCGGGTTGGACGCCCGATGAATTGGAAACAAAAGTAGACATGACTCACACATAAATGGGTCGGGTCGGGTCGGGTCAGGCCAAAATCCATGGATCGGTCCCAAATTGTCAGGCCTACCAGTCACAATTTATACTTTTTCCACCTTAATATATTGCAAGTCGGTGATCGAAAATTCTATTATAACCTAATGTATGAGTGGGTTTCTGAACCATTATATATAGTATTGAATTATAATTAATCTCGTGTAACTATTACTTGTGATTATGATCATGTGATTCACGAATAACTGCCAAGTTAGAATTTTGTAACTTGCTTCAACCCTCTTTATTCCCGAGGGAAAATACTTAAACCATATATGATCATTCAGTTTATAAATTTTATAACTGTGAATGATCGACGCACATGTAATTGTAAGTAAATGTGAGTCTATTATAATATAATCAAATAACAAGTGATGTAGTGAATTACAATGCATGGAGTTTATGAAAAATTCATAAACATGGTCTTTGACAGAGGAGATTTGCCAAATACTAACACTTCATATCGATTTCCATTATGTCTACCCTCATACTAAATAGTACAGTACATCTCTTCCATGCATATGCATGTTACCAGATGATATTTGCAAAGATCATTTGTACTATAATTATGCACACTACATAAACACACGCAAGTAAGTGTGCGGGAAATTACATTTATAGAAGATAAATGTATCCATAATCCATAGATATTTTCTATTTGTTATACTTTTACTACTGTTTTACACGCATTTAAATTACCAAACTCAAAACAAAAAATCAATGTAAAAAAAAAAAAAAAGCAAACAAAATCAAAATTGCCCTAGCTAACTGAATTAGTATCCAGAAAAGCTCTTCCATCCCACAATTTTGCCGTGGAACCTTGGCAGAACTCGAACCTATTATCAGCCTCCATTTTTTCAATAACGAAATGTCCTAAATTCCAAACCGTCTCCACCATATTCTCCCTACAAAGAAACTTCTCACTACACACTTGTTCAGCTTCCCTATCGAACTCATGTACAAACACATGCGTATGCTCGACCCCATGGGCCCCTTTTGTCCTTGCCAACACCCCCGCGCTAAAAATCGGCGCCATTCTACCTGGCGCTACCCCACTGTACCCTGCTGGCCCATCAATTATTATAACATCCCACGGAATGTCGTATAGCTCGTTTGGCATGTCGTTGACTGCTAATCTGCAACCATGAATAACTCGATTTCTCAATAAAACGAATTGAAACATTTCCAAAATAAAATTCTAATCATTAAAAAATGCGTAAAAAACCTGCAATCGGAGTACAACAAGTCCTGCACCGGCTTGCACTGCCCCGAGATTTCTGTTTTGTAGTACTCTATCAAATGATAGAGCTCGCTTACATTCGTGGTGTACGAGACATCATACGCTTCAAGTTGGTACTTTTTCCCGATATACATGACCTACATGATTTAAATTAAAATGTCTCGATTTTTCAGCTCATCGAAATTAATTATAAAAAAAATGTCATTTATTTATTTCACCAAAAGTTCAGATAATATAACAACCTGGTAGGAGTTATCATCGATGAATACAGTGCGGCCATTTTGGTTGAGGGATTTCCAGAGAATTGATTCGTGGCTGAACCCGAAGACTAATATGTTGCAGGGGGCGGAGCAGATACGGATGATGGCGGCGATGGAGTGTACTTCATCGGGTTCCATTCGGTAGGTGGAATTGGCGAATGAGGTGTTGGAATCGGACGTGGCGTAGTAGACGAGCGAGTCCCAAATGTTGTCAGGTAGCTGAGATTGGGAGGTTGGTTCCGTTGCAGGTTTCACATTGGTGGCGTATTGGGTGGTGATTAGAATGTATGCGGCGAAAGGTAGAATGGAGAGGAGGAACCATATGTAGGAGCAGAAGGCGGATGAGGGGGTGGGTTTGCGGGGAGAAGAAGGGTGCAAGATGATGAGTTTTGAGGTGGACTTCATGTGTGCATGCAAGGTGTTTGATTAAATTACTGAAAGAACAATTGGAATTGAGAAATTGGAGTAGCTTTGATTTCTTCACTCACATGGAGGAACTAGTAAGTTTTATTGTTTTCTCTTCATTTATAGTAGGTCTGCTGATTTATTAGGGGTATGTTTTGAGTATAGGATCCCAAAATGGTAGGAAGAGATACAAAATGAAGTGATCTGGAGCGAAATCAATGAACGAATGATGAAATGGAAGTTCTATTTGAAAGATCATATAAATGATTTGTAATGTGCTTGCTTAAACGTGGCGTTGTAACAAGCGAAAAACGTGTGAAAATGAGAGTGATTAGTAACAAAGAAACGGCTCAGTGTCTATATCATGTCTGATTTTATGTGTTGTAGTGCATAATATTAATACATTAGATCACCCAAGTCCATATAACATAGTACAGTGTGTTTTAGAATTGATGGACTCTGGTTTATGGGGTTAATGAACACATCGAAGTGATTGATAGAACGCAAACCAAACAAGTTATGGTCAGTTAATGATCTAGATCAATCTATCAACCAGAAATGCTTGAAAAAGGCTCCAACGAACTGATTCCCCCCCCCCCCCCCCTGCTTGAAGCCATTCCTAAATTAGATAATGTGTGCATGTTTCTTTCTTTCCCTTCATGATTTTGTTGCTGTTTCGAAATGTGAAGTTTGAATACCAACACTTGTAGGCTGTAGTATATGAACTACTTCTTGCTTTCTTTCTAAAAGTTAAGAATTGAACATTCGTTTAAACATGAGAGTTACTTGAACATTTATTGTATCGTAGCAAGTTAACTGCGTAAGTAATTGGAAGCACGACATGTTTACTGTCTATTCTGATTCAGGTGACTGCTTAATTTGGGCGTAAATTTGGAACTTTCATACGAACCGTCTGAAGCCTCTGAAATCTGAATCCTCAAATGGTCAAATATATTCAGGTGATAGCATTCCGACAGGTGCACGTTTACATCTAAGGGGCCAATTTTAAGATGTCACGTAAGACTAAAGAGTCCCTGAATTCACATCTTAGATGTAACTTGCTAGTTGATTTAGTCTCCATTTTCATATTTGACATCCATCTTAGGAATTTTCAATTATAGCAAGTTGACTTCCCTTGTCTCTGTATATCATCAAATCAAACAAGTTTTGTTAATCATAGATTCATAGAATGAAATCATGAATCATTTGTCACGAAACTCATGTTGAAATGTTTGATCCCTACGTGTAGAACTGTAGAAGTGTCAAGAAGTAAAATGTTTTGGACACTCAAAAATAGATTTTTGTAGTACAGGTTTTGAACTTAGATTTACACCGCCGATAGTGATACAACAACTTCAAGTAAAACACAAGGATGAAACAGTAATACAATAAGAGATATATAATACGCCAAAGAAAACTCATTCTTGGCCGTTTGCTTGTGCTGATTTTCCCTTGGGATGGCGATATGAACTCAAATCCTCCACCATATCATCCAAAGATTTATACGAGGATCCGCCTTCTTCAATCGCCTTTCTCGCCATTTCCTTATACATCTCAGCTCTTTTCCTCATCTCTGTTGCTTCTTCTCCCTCCACAACATCTCTCACGGCTCTGGCCAACGTGTCGCTGGACACCCCTTCACTTTCCAAGCGGTTCCATTTCTTATTTCCAACAGAAACCCCGGTTCTCAAAACCTGTGTTATTAACTTCTCATTATAAAACTGCTCTGCGAAAACTGGCCATGTAACCATGGGCAAACCCGCACATATCCCTTCCAGGGTCGAGTTCCATCCACAGTGTGTCACAAAAGCCCCTATTGCTTCATGATCTAGAATCAACACTTGCGGGGCCCAACCTCGGATAATCAACCCTTTCCCTTTTGTCCTCTCCTCGAATCCTTCCAGTAGCCAGTCCTCGTTTTCACCTTCCATTCCTCTCACAACCCAAATGAAATCTTGGCCTGACAACTCTAGTCCAACTGCGGTTTCACGCAATTGTGCATGCGTAAAACTTGCCATACTACCGAAACACATGTAAACAACTGAATTAGGCCTCTTAGAATCAAGCCATGGTACACATTCATTTGCATCAATTGCCGATTTCTTCCCTCTTAACGCCATGTCCTTCGCTTCTCCTTTATTCGACAACAACAGCGGGCCTAATTGCCATGCTTTTCGCCCCAAGACATTCCTATAATGATCTGCGTACTCGTGCTCAAGCTCATAGAAGCTGTTAACCACCACTCCATAAGTCCTCAAACTAGAATCCCATATTTTATCCAACAAAATTTTAAACAGGGTCTCCGGATCCTCCACTAGCTCATATGGAGACACTTGCGATTTCACAAGTGTAATCTTATGAGGAAGATTCGGAATGACAAACTCATCTTCATCCAACTTCAAGCCCTTATATGGCTTATGGCGACGCATTTGCTCTGACGAACACAACGGAAAGTAGCCTGTTCCATCGAAAGCTATACGTGGGATACCAAACTTGGCTGCAGAATCGACAGTCCAAGGCAAGAATATGTCGGAAACAAGCGCATTTGGTGATAGTTCGTTCAATAACTTTTCAACCGGCCCTTGAAGCAAGTCAAGCGCCTTGAAGAATTTCGGGATTAAGTCTGGTGACTTCAGTTGGTCTAGGCTGACCATGTCATGAGGCAAGTCTGAACCTTCAGGTGGGAAGTCGATGAGGCTGAGGCCAATATCGAGGCCGGTTCGAGCTTGAGTGATAGTGTCTGCAAAAGCAGGGGTGGAGATGATTGTGGCTTTTATGCCTCTGGAAATGAAGAGTTTTGCCATGTCTACCATTGGTATCATGTGGCCATGAGCTATCATGGGAAGTAGTACAATATGTAACGGTCCCATTACTTTTTCTGGAGGTATTGGAGTTATGAAATAATGAAAACAACTGATGGTAGTAATAGTGTTGAAGTGAAGTATATTGTTGTAAAGATGATGATGAGAATTGAGATAGTTTGTCAAGTATTCTGCTATATATAGACATACACATACTCAGCTTGGGTAGTAATTTTCTTGGAAAGGGATTAGGATTCAGGAAGAAGGTTGAATTTGTGGACACGAATTAGAAAGGTAAAAGGTTGAATGGAGTGTTTTTCTAAAGGTTTAATGTTGAAATTTGAATGGAGTTTAAGTCTAATGATGAAAGTGCTAGGAAGTTAAAAGAAAAGATGGCTTGTACTACTATTACTTACTGTACCTCTATTCATCCAAAAAGCTTCCTACTTTTATTGTAATTACAAGTTTAAATGAAAATGGTGGTAAATGTGATATTATTTGAGTAAAAAATGAAAAAAAGTATTGTGATTGAGGTATTGTTTAAATAGATGAGGAAAATATGGTGATTGAGGTACTATTGTAATAAAAAATAAATAAAGTACCGGTCATAGAGGTTAATAGAGTAGTAAATTTGAAAATATAGTTGTATGGTAATGATTATAACTAATATTTACATTTTTAGAACAAGAGTCTTTTAATTGAATTCTTGATACATCTTCCTTCATAATCTGTGAGATCTTCCATATCTTTGATTTTAGGTTTCGGATTGGGGCAACAAAGAAGTGTTTTTCCTTTGCCGGTTTCAATTGTTAATTGGATTTATAAGTTTGTGTATGATACGTTGCCTTATGCACTGAATTCAGCAGTGTAATTTGGTTGCCAGTCATCCCCTTATAGTTGAGCTTTGGAATCGTTGCATGTTTAACAATGATGGCGTATTGGGTTGTGATTAGAATGTATGCAGCGAAAAGTAGAACGAAGACGAGGAACCATATGTAGGAGCAGAAAGCGGATGAGGTGGTAGGTTTGTGGAGAGAAGAAGGGTGGAAGACATGGAAGATGTGTGTGTGTGTGTGCATGCAAGGTGTTTGGTCAAATTACTGAAAGAACAATTGGAACAGAGAAATTGGAGTAGCTTTGATTTCATCACTCACATGGAGGAACTAGTAAGTTTTATTGTTTTCACTTCATTTATTAATATACTCTGTTTAGATTCCCTTAAATGATAGTGAATTTATGATTTGTGATTTCAGTGAAGTGATATGAGTAGATATGTGAAGTTTGAATACCAACACATGATATGAACTACTTGCTTTCTTTCTCAATATAGTATTTATGATGTCATGATCATGAACGAATTTGATGAATTCAATTGCGAAAGATGGTTTCGTCCTTGCATTAGCATACAAGTTTTCTATATTTTGTGCTGGAAACGGAACTGTTATTAGTTATTACAGCGTAGCATGATGTTTTTGCCCAAGATTTTACGAACTGTTGATTAACGGTTGGGCTAACTGAAGTAAAACGAACAAAAGTTAAGAGTGAACATTGGTTTAAACTTTAAAGGGTGTTATGACTGTTGCGTGAACATTTATTTGATCCCTGATTGTACAACTGTGAAGAAGTAAAATGTTCTGGACACGTTACAATCACTCAAAAACAGATTTGAACTTAGATTTTACACTGCTTATAGTGATACAGCAACTTCATCAGCTGAAACATAAAGATGAGACAGTAATACAAGAGATGATATGGCAAAGAGAAGTTATTCCTCGTTGTTTACTTGTGCTGATTTTCCCTTGGGATGGCGATATGCACTCAAATCCTCCACCATATCATCCAAAGATCTATACGAGGATCCACCTTCTTCAATCGCATTTCTCGCCATTTCCTTATACATCTCAGCTCTTTTCCTCATCTCTGCTGCTTCTTCTCCCACCACCACATCTCTCACGGCTCTGGCCAACATGTCACTGGATACCCCTTCACTTGCCAGGTAGTTCCATTTCTTATTCCCAACAGAAACCCCGGTCCTCAAAATCTGTGTTACCAACTTCTCATTATAAAACTGTTCCGCGAAAACTGGCCATGTGACCATAGGCACACCCGCACATATCCCTTCCAGGGTCGAGTTCCATCCACAGTGCGTCACAAAAGTCCCTATTGCTTCATGATCTAGAATCAATACTTGCGGTGCCCAACCTCGGATAATCAACCCTTTCCCTTTCGTCCTCTCTTCGAATCCTTCCGGTAGCCAGTCCTCTTTTTCGCCTTCCATTCCTCTCACAACCCAAATGAAGTCTTGGCCTGATGACTCTAGTCCAATCGCGGTTTCACGTAATTGTGCAGGCGTAAAACTTGCTGTACTACCGAAACACATGTAAACAACTGAATTAATCCTCTTAGAATCAAGCCATGATAGACATTCATGTGCATCAATTGCCGATTTCTTCCCTCTTAGCGCCATTTCCTCTGCTCCTCCTTTATTTGACAACAAGAGCGGGCCTATTTGCCATGCTTTTAGCCCCAAGACGTTCCTATAATGATCCGCGTACTCGTGCTCAAGCTCATAGAAGCTGTTAACCACCACTCCATAGGTCCTCAAACTAGAATCCCATACTTTCGCCAAGAAACTCGTGAACACAGCCTCCGGATCCTCCACCAGCTCAAACGGAGACACTTGCGATTTCACAAGTGTAATCTTATGAGGAAGATTCGGAATCACAAACTCATCTTCATCCAACTCCAAGCCCTTATACGGCTTATTGCGATGCATTTGCTCTGACGAACACAACGAAAAGTAGCCTGTTCCATGGAAAGCTATACGTGGGATACCGAACTTGGCTGCAGAATCGACAGTCCAAGGCAAGAACATGTCGGAAACAAGCGCATTTGGTGATAGTTCCTGCAATAACTGTTCAACAGGCTCTTGAAGCAAGTCTAACGCCTTGAGGAATTTCGGGACCAGGTCTGGTGACTTCATTTGGTCTAGGCCAACCATGTCATGGGGTAAGTCTGAGCCTTTTGGTGGGAAGTTGATAAGGCTGAGGCCGATATCGAGGCCAGAGTTTTGAGCTCGAGTGATAGATCCTGCAAAAGCAGGGGTGCAGATGATTGTGACTTTTATGCCTCTGGAAGTGAAGAGTTTTGACATATCTACCATTGGGATCATGTGGCCATGAGCTATCATGGGGAGTAGTACAATATGTAACTGTCCCATTCTTTTGTTTGAAGCTAAAGAGTTATGAAAACAAGTGATGGTGGTAATATTGTTGAAGTGAAGTATATTGTTGTGATTGTGAAGATGATGATGATGATGATGAGAGAGTTGGCTAAGTATATATAGACAGACTGAGCTTGGTGGTGAAGAGTAATTAACTTAAATTTATTGGAAGTGATAGAAACGTTGAATGGAGCTTTATTCTAAAGGTTAAAAGTTGAATGGATTTGAGACTGGAGAGTATAAAAAGAATTGAGGCAGACAAATTTTGTCAAATTGTGGGTGATCATGTGGCGGTATGTGCATGGAAAATTAATGGCTGGTTGCTTACTTGTGAAGTTCTCCATGTCATGCTTGTTCGTTCGAGTTGTTCTGTGAACATTTCTGTTTCTGTGAAGTTTCTTCCCTTCCCTTCCCTGTGTGTCTGGTCAATTGTATTTGAATATTTGTATAAACTCACTGACGTAAGCAATTAAGTCATCAAACTCATTATCTCTGTCGGGACTTGGGACTCTGACATAGGGGCGCCTATTATGCTTAGATTGCTGCAGAATTATCAACTATCCAACTCTGTATAAGTGTATTCTTCCATCTTAAGTTTTTCTGAAAAAAAAAATTTCTTCCATCTTAAGTTTAATGTTTATATTTACATTTATATTTTTATATTATTTTATTTTTCTAACTCTGATTCTTTGATAGTACTCCAGCCAGCTTAAACATAAGTACTATAATCATAGTCAGTCTCATAGACATCTTCCCGGTGAACGTTATTCACTTATTCTTATATTCTTATATTCTTATAGTAATACACTAATACTCATTAATAATAAATATAAACCCCATCAAACGGAGAAAAAATCATTTTTATTGAACATATGAAAAATATCAAGGGAAGTTAAACACGCTATGTTCTGAAATCCCTCTCAGGGTCTTTTGAAGACCTTCTGGGGTTAAACAGAACGACGTAATAAATACATAAAAAAATAAATACAATAGCATAGATCTGCCGAGATTCAAAACATAGCATAGACCTCAAGTTAAGATTGTAATTACAGATAAACACATAAATATACAATCTGAAAGTTGAAAGTTTTGTTTTAATAGAGAACAAGTTTATGTGTTCTAGACATTAGCCTATCTACCTATCTCCAACAGTTGCTACTCAATTTGAGTCTCAACTATGTCATGTTTACATTGCACTAAGACCCTGATTGGTTACTTTGTATTTACAAAGTTGGTCAAAGCACTTTTTTTTACATTTGGGCCCCCCAATGTAAAATTTAGAAATACAAGTGTGTTTTGACTGAATAATGGACTGATTGGTTGTCTGAAAAAGTCTGTGTTTGTGAACAAAGATTCTGTTTTTCAAACACGCATTTTAGATTGGTTTGTTGTATTCTGGATGTGGTGTTTCGAATTCTGTGCACAATACATTGATTGGTTTGCGGTGTAATGTTTCTGGACTGTGTTTATAAATGGACTGATTTGCGGTGTAATGTTTCTGGACTGTGTTTATAAATGGACTGGTTTGCAGTTTCATTTTTTGTTGTGTTTTGAAGGTTTTGGACATAATAGAACATAATTGAACAAGAACAGAACCAAATCATTCAACTTTCATAAAAAGAACAGAACCAAATGGTTGAACTTTCATAATAACATGTAGGAATATGAAGTCGAAATCAAGGATGTATAGCAGCATGAATGCCCACTACCGCTAGTTAAATTTAATAGACTTCAAATTTTAGTTATTTTTTATACTATAAATAAATTGATCATCCATTTTTTATGTTACTAACGGTTCGGTCTAAAAAAAAACCTTTAATTTGAGATATAAATCTAAGGCTTGAACTTTTAAACTCGCTGGAGGTAAAAATACGATATACACAATCTAATCTCAATCTGCAAGTGATTCTAAATAATTTTCCCTTGGAGCAACGCAAGCAAATAAAGTGTTCATTTTGTCACAAACAGGGCAAATTAGTTCAAGAAACCCAGAAATTACACAAGCAAATAGTGTCTAATCTGAACACAAACAGGATTCTTATTTCTTGAAGTGACATTGCTACATATTTGTAATGCTTGGAACATGTTCATTGTCCAAGTCTTGAACTAGTCACTGCCCCTGGGAGATCCGTCATCATCAATGGGGCTTCCAGCTCTGGGGCTAAAGCTAGTGCTGCGCCCGTTCTCTTCAATTGGGCTCCTCTCCTCGTGCTTACCATTCCGATCTTCAACATCATCTTTTAGGCGTCTGCTCCTATCCGGACTACTGGACTGGGCTTGCTGCCTTGTCATCTCTTGGAGATGGTGAGCCCACCTCTTGGGCTTCTTTCTGGAGTTGGGTTGTGCTTTCTTCCTCTATGTCTGCTGGGGCTCCTAGATCTTTTCTCTGACCTCTCAAGGCTAAGTTCCTTCTTTGGAGGAGACCTAGATCGGCTGGAGACATTGAATTTAACCAGTCAGTTCCATTAGCCAGTAAGTGAAAAGTCTCCTGCTTCTCTTCCAATAAATTATCAAAGAGGGAAGGGCAAAAAACAAAGTGTAGAATAAGATAACCTTGAAGGTGTCAACTAAAAAAGTTACTAGACTAGTCAACTGAAGGTATCTTTTTGCAGAACATATCTTTTTGCAAGTGTCAAATAAGTTGCCAGACATGAGACAACACATTTTTGGCAAGGCAAAAATATATGTAGGAACAAAATCAAACAATCATGGCTAGATAGGGCAACAACGTGCCAGCTATAGATTAAGTTTCTTTTCTTTTTCTTAGTATGATTTTTTAATTCTTTCTCCTCTGAGCATTATTGGGTCTACAAGAAACACTCTTAGTACTAAGTGCAAGACAGGTACTAAACAGAAAAATCTGATCTAGTATTTTAGGAACAGGACAGACGATAAACTATACATGAAACTGAAAATGTCTGATAAGCTACAATTCCGTTGTACTACAGCCCATTCACTAATTGCAACTAATATAGGAGCAAAGATTACCTGAGGCTACGGATCCTCCTATAACTACGGCTTCTACCCCTACCACGGCGAGGAGATGGTGATCGGGAGTAGCTTCGTGCACGACTGCATCACAAAGAGTTTGTATATCAGTACCAATGGAAATACTCGAGACTAATTACTTTAAAGTGAGAAGGATATAGCTTGGTAGAAGTAATCCTATAGAACCAATTGAAATGGACAAATAAGAATGCATGTAGAATTGATTATAATAGAGGGGCCGGAGTTAAATTACCAGATCTAGTGACTTCTATGATCGTTCTCATATTTAGAACAATTTGTTGAAGTAAATCATTTGGTTTGATTCTCATATGGTGAGATAAATATGATTGAATTCTATGACCCAATCACCATGCATAGAAGGTTTTCTTCTTTTCTAGGTGCCACTGCCTTAATGTACTCGATTTCAAGTACTTTTTCCTGTATGAATTGCACTACCACATAAATCAAAACTACACATAAACACAACTTCATTTTTGCATAACCGCACATAGTCAACTTAAACTTCAATGGCAGAAAACGAAATAATAGTGAATTTGTGTAGAACTACTTCCAGAAGATATCAAAACTACTCAATTAGAAAGAAGTGTGTTAGTAGTTGTGCAAAGTGTTGCAAAGAAGGCTGTCTTCAACAAGGTATAGGCGTTGTTACTGACGTAGATATAGATGTAACAATTTTGGATTGGAAAAAAGAAGTGATTATCACTAGCAGATTCCAATGATTCAGATAAAGTGTGGTTTGATTCAAGGAGAGATTGTGAGTATCATGGATTGCCCCTCTTATTACTTGTAATCGCTTTTGATGCCCTAGCCATAATCAATTTTGAATTTCCAACACTTTTGCCTGTATTCGTTGTAGCACCACATATTTACCCCAAAACATCAAAATGCTCCAATTCTATCATAACCACATAAATACAACAGCTGTATTCAACTAAATTTAAACTCCAGCCACATGTGGATGCAAACATAGTGAATTCATGTAAAACCACTTGCAACAGGACTCAATTTAGCAGTAATTTTCCTAAGCAGAAGTACCACATTTACATAAAAAATGCACCAATTCTTTCAAAGCTGTGTTAATTCACTCGTATTCATATCAGTTTAAACTTCAATATAGTAAATTAATTTAACATAGCAAATTCGATTAAAACTACCCACCAGATCCTGTATTAGTTACTGTGCCACATATAAACTACATCAAAACTTCTTATCAGCATATATCTACTCTTATCCAGCTCACTTTAAACTTCATAACCAGTAAATTTAACACATGGAATTAGCTTAAAATTACTTACACCAGAAATCCCCTTGACAAGAAGAAACTCCTCGATCGACATCCGAACAAACTCTCCGACGAGGAAGTCAAACGGCTCCGATTTCCCGCCCTCATTTCTTGAACGGAAAAAAAAAACAATTACAATTCAATCACAATCACGAGCAAACTAACATTCATACTAGCTCAACTGTGAATATAATCAGTACCTGATTGGAGAATATTGTTGACGAGGAGAGAGAGGCCATAGTGAGTGAGATTGTAAGGTATGCCAATGGAATTTGACGGCACTTTGTATGGCGGTTTGAGCTTCGTCACGAATCTGACTTGCACTTGCCTCGAAGCTTCTTCAGATCCATCACCTGTGCCGTCGACGTCCATCTCGTCTGAGCAGAGAGCACGGCGGAGTAAAAACAGGGTAGGGTTTTAGTTTGTGTGGAAGAAAGTTAGGGTTTGAGAAAAACTTGACCTGCAAACAAGTCAAAATCATCAATTGATTTCACAAGATTCGGCTCAATTCAGCTGTAAATTGAAAGAGGGAGAAAGCTAGGGTTTGAGAAAAACGAGACAGGAAGAACAGCAAGAACAGCGTAACTCAAGTGTAAATTTTTTCTGAAATTTCATTTTTATAGTGGCACAACTTATCCTTTGCCATTATGTAATTTTGGAGAAGAAGAAAGGTTAGTATAGTAATTTTAAGTGGGTGGTCAAAACACATGGTATGGTGTGTTTCAAAACCGGACACCCCCCTAGGATTTGGTTTTGGACCTGTTGTCGTGTTTGTAAAAGTTTTCGGGCCAGCTCGGGGGGCTGCAAATACACTGAAATGAGTAACCAATCGCTGTGTTTCGCGCGGTCATTTGTGAAATTTGGCAAAACACAACAAACCAATCAGGGCCTAATTTCATCCCAAAAGCGGTTGCTACCCTTTAATTCCCTCATTTTCATTTATTTTCGCATTTCTTTAAACTTCTTTGGCTTAGACCGTGGCGTAGTACACGAGCGAGTCCCAAATGTGGTCAGGTATCTGAGACTGGGAGGTTGATTTCCTTGCAGATTTCACAATGGTGGCATATCGGGTGGTGATTAGAATGTATGCGGCGAAAAGTAGAACGAAGACGAGGAACCATATGTAGGAGCAGAAGCCGGGTGAGGTATTGATGGGTTTGTGGAGAAAAGGCGATGAGTTTTGAGGTGGACTTCATGTTTGCATGCAAGGTGTTTGACCAAATTACTGAAAGAACAACTGGAACAGGGAAATTGGAGTAGCTTTGATTTCACTCACATGAAGGAACTAGTAAGTTTTATTGCTCTCTCTTCATTTATATACCCTGTTTTGATGATTCCCTTGAATATTGTGGATTTGTGATTTCAATGATACGGGTAGATGTAGATCTGCTTAGTTATTAGGGGTACGTTTCGAGTATAGGGTCCCAAAAGGAATGAAAGAGATACAAATTGAAGCCTCTGAAATCTGAATCTTCAATGTGGTCAAAATATATCAGGTTCAAGCTATGTTACCTGGACTCGCCGGAATTGCTAACGGACCGGTGTCGACACGGTACGACACCGGTGCTGGTATGAAATCCGGCCTGAATCCGGTCAATAGACATCGAACACTGGTCAACTCTGTAATTGACACTCCAACATCAATCCAATGGGTATTGGTTGAGTTTCAAGTTTCAAAAGGAAAGAAATAAAAATGGAGTGTTGGAGTGATTGTTGCAGATTGAAGCCCAGAGAATGGAAAGAAAACGGAATTTTTGTGGATATTAGGAACGAACTGAAAAGATGGGGAAGAAGGAATAACGACTGGTATTTTAGGGTTTGTATTGGGCCTGCAAATATTTCTGGGCTTCTGGCCCAATACCTTTGTAATGTTATTTTTGTTAAAGTGTCAAACATTTCAACTAAACATAACATAATATAATGATACACTACTATAACATCCGTACCGGCGTACCGGTGTCGGAATTTGGGTGGATACCCCCGTATTCTAACATTTAGAAATACAAGCACCCGACACCAGAATATGCACCGTATCCGATACCCGTATCCAGGGTCCAGGTAACATAGGGTTCAAGTGATTGTCATTTCCACAATTGCATCTAAGAGGCTAATTTTAAGAAGTCACGTAACGGTCCCTGCATTCACATCATAGATGTCACTTGCTAGTTGATTTGGTCTCCATTTTTACATTTTACATCCATCTTAGGATTTTTTCAATTATAGAAAGTTGACTTGCCTTGTCTCTGTATATCATATCAAATCAAACAAGTATGTCACGTAACTCATGTTGAAATGTTTGATTCTTGCTTGTAAAAGTGTAAAGAAGTAAAATGTTTTGGACTCTTTAGACATGTTACAATCAATCAAAAATAGATTTTCTAGTACAAGTTTTGAACATAGATTACACTGCCGATACAACAACTTCAAAGTGAAACAAAAACATGAAATAGTAGTAATACAAGAGATAATATGGGAACAAAAAAAGTCACTCTTGACTGTTTAATTGTGTTAATTTTCCCTTGGGATGGCGATATGCACTCAAATCCTCCACCATATCATCCAAAGATTTATACGAGGATCCGCCTTCTTCAATCGCCTTTCTTGCCATTTCCTTATACATCTCCGCTCTTTTCCTCATCTCTGCCGCTTCTTCTCCCACCACAACATCTCTCACAGCTCTGGCCAACGTTTCACTGGATACCCCTTCACTTGCCACGCGGTCCCATTTCTTATTTCCAACAGAAACCCCGGTTCTCAAAACCTGTGTTATTAACTTCTCATTATAAAACTGCTCCGCGAAAACTGGCCATGTAACCATGGGCAAACCCGCACATATCCCTTCCAGGGTAGAGTTCCATCCACAGTGCGTCACAAAAGCCCCTATTGCTTCATGATCTAGAATTAACACTTGCGGGGCCCAACCTCGGATAATCAACCCTTTCCCTTTGGTTCTCTCCTCAAATCCTTCCGGTAGCCAGTCCTCGTTTTCGCCTTCCATTCCTCTGACAACCCAAATGAAATCTTGGCCTGACAACTCTAGGCCAACTGCGGTTTCACGCAATTGTGCAGGTGTAAAATTTGCCATGCTACCAAAACACATGTAAACAACTGAATTAGGCCTCTTAGAATCAAGCCATGATACACATTCATGTGCATCAATTACCGATTTCTTTCCTCTTAACGCCATTTCCTCCGCTCCTCCTTTATTTGACAACAAGAGCGGGCCTAATTGCCATGCTTTTCGCCCCAGGACGTTCCGATAATGATCCGCGTACTCCTGCTCAAGCTCGTAGAAGCTGTTAACCACCGTTCCATAGGTCCTCAAACTAGAATCCCATATTTTCTCCAACAAATTCGTAAACACAGACTCCGGATCCTCCACTAGCTCAAACGGAGACACTTGCGATTTCACAAGTGTAATCTTATGTGGAAGATTCGGAATCACAAACTCATCTTCATCCAACTCCAAGCCCTTATATGGCTTATTGCGATGCATTTGCTCTGATGAACACAACGAAAAGTAGCCTGTTCCATGGAAAACTATACGTGGGATACAAAACTTGGCTGCAGAATCGACAGTCCAAGGCAAGAACATGTCAGAAACAAGCGCGTTTGGTGATAGTTCTTGCAATAACTTTTCGACAGGCTCTTGTAGCAATTCAAACGCCTTGAAGAACTTGGGGATTAAGTCTGGTGACTTCATTTGGTCTAGGCTGACCATGTCATGAGGCAAGTCTGAACCTTCAGGTGGGAAGTTGATGAGGCTGAGGCCGATATCGATCCCTGAGTTTCGAGCTCGAGTGATAGAGTCTGCAAAAGTAGGGGTGGAGATGATTGTGGCTTTAATGCCTCTGGAAGTGAAGAGTTTTGCCATATCAACCGTTGGGATCATGTGGCCATGAGCTATCATGGGAAGAAGAACAATATGTAACTGTCCCATTCTTTTGTTTGTAGCTAAAGAGTTATGATAACAAGTGATGGTGGTAATATTATTGAAAGTGAAGTATATTGTTGTGAAGATGATGATGATGAGAGAGTTGGTTAAGTATCTGCTACATATATAGAGAGACAGACTCAGCTTGGTTATGAAGAGTAATTAAATTTCTTGGAAATGGAGGAGTAAGGTGGAATTTGTGGCTCAAGGAAAAGAAAGGTTTAAGGTTGAATGGAGTTATATTTTAAAGGCTAAAAGTTGAAATTTGAATAGTATTGAGACTAGAGACTAGAGACTAGAGAGTAAAAAATTAATTGATTTGGTGAAAATTGTGGAGGCAAAGAAATAGAAGTTTGATACTTGTTGAGTTGTGGATGTGGTGATGTAGATATGTATGAAGAGTATGTCTAGAAGAAAGTGCTAGGAAGTTAAAGAAAAGATAGCTTGTATTTCTAAAGTCGTTTGCATGGCGTGCACATCAGTGTATGAGATGATTCGGTGGTGATTAATTAGTGTATGCATGTGTATGGACAATTCATCACTCATTGCTAATTATGAAGATCGATTTGTTCAATGCACATTTCTATTAACCTTGTATAACTATATCTTTAATTTTCCGATAGAGTTACCAATAACTGAACCTTTTAGACCTGTAGAGTTAATAACTGCTTTTTTAGTGATACACACATGTAGTATAATCCTAACTCCTAAGCCAGTCACATAATTCTTACCTTCTTTCAATTGTATTTTCTATACTTACGTAAGCAATTAAGTCATCATCAATTCATGATAATTCTTACTGCCATTTATTCTCAATTTTTTTTTTTTTAATTCTCAATTGTTTTCTAGTATAGTTTTTTACACTGATACAAATGAGTGAATGACAATCATACAAAGTTGATTACTTTGTAGGAAATCTAAGCATAATGCTGGCCCTCATATAAGGGTGCCAACAGAATCAATTAGATTGCATCGCGTCAATGCTTGAACTACTTAACCAAATTAATACGTCACTAAATATGTCATACATAGATAGATAGACAAGATCGGTAAAATTACAATTTTGGTCCTTCTCTGCACTTTTAGTTCCGTTCTAGCCGAACTCTGCGTTATTGGTCCTCTTCTTCTTATAGTACCAGGAACGAAGTTAGAATTTCATATTGACCTGTATGCCGAACTTAACTACGATAAAAGAAAGTAACATGCCACATATCAATATAATCTTTTTGAACCAAAAAGTTACACGCTTCTAAATGTCTAAATTTAACAAGAGAAAATTAATTTAATCCATCCCATAAGAAATTGTGTAATTTTGTTATTTGATTTTTGCAGGGATAATATGGTTTATATATTTTAATAATTTTTTTTGAATTTTTTATTATAATTTATAATTAATTAGTGGTTAAATGTACTATAAGAAGATTAACTTAAACTAAATAGACAAATTATTAAGAGAAAGTAACAAAGAATACATAAGATGAATGTTTGGAAGTTATTGGAGTTTAAACTCATTAATTATAATATGTGGGGGCATATGAGAAAATTGATCAAGCCCCCAACATTTGAGATAATATCCCCAACCTATTAAATTTTAGACTTAACCCTCTTACTTATTTAAAGTTTAATGTGTTGTCCCTTATATAATATTATATATTTCCTTCAATTTAATATTTTTCATTCAATTTAATATTTTTCTACAATTAAATATTTTCATTTGACTACAAATTAATCTTAATTCATACCGAAAAGTTATTTTGAAAATTATATTATAAAAATTTTAAAAATAAAATTTTCACTTATATAATATAAGTTCAAATATTATTTTTCCGATACAAGTTATATTATAAAAGTGGAAAAATAATATTTTCATAAATTATACCGGAAAAATAATATGTAAATTTATATTATAAAAGTAAAAATCGTATAATTTCATAATATAATTTTCAAAATTATTTTTCGATATGCATTAAGATTAATTTGGAGTCAAACAGAAATATTTAATTGAAAGAAAAATATTAAATTGAATGGAAATATTAAATTGAAGGTAAAAGATTATATAGGTGGTATGTTGCGACACTTTAAATATGTGAGGGGTTAAGTCTCAAATTTAATAGATTGGATGATATTGTCTCATCTGTAATAAAGGTTAAGGGGTTTGATATTTTTTTTTCAAATTAGTTTATTAGACTTTAAACTTGATCGAGATTAATAGTAGTACTAAATTTGTTTTCCCTGTTTCAACCCGTATGCCGCAAAGGTGAGTATCAACTTAATTTCGCCCCTGCATAGGAGCGCAGAGTGGCTGAATTAAGCAATACAAAGCTTATTCATCATGCCAACACATTTATAACAACTCCAAATCATCCCTTGTCACCTCCATATATAGACAGAATCACCCAAAATCACTCTAAAATTAATCACCCAAATCATCCCATAATAGTTTAAGCTCTATTAACAGATTTTGATTAAGCTCTGTGCAGAGCTTAATCAAGCTTTGTTGTTTTTGAAGCGGCAAAGAGAAAAAATTAAGACAAAACTTAATCAAGCTTTGTTAGTAGAGCTTAATTAAGCTATGTTACATAGCTTCACCAAGCTTTGTTTTCATCTTTCCATTGCCGTGAAGACATGCTATCAAGCTTGCCATTGCCGTAAAGACATATTTTGAAGATGTAAGGTTTTTGATCGACATAATGCACCTTCAATTGGTCTCCCATCTCAAGCTTCACCAATAATTCAACTCCTCAATCTGTCCAACTCAGTGCCAAATCAGCAAGGAGGACCATATTTGTTTGTACAAAGAAAATAAGGACTAAATACGCAGAGGACAAATACTTATGGGACCAAAAGTGTAATATTCCGGATCGATCTCACATGTGTGCTGCGGCTAGGAGCCTGAAACTGAAAGTGAAGAGTTTTTAGTTTTAATACATGACGAGTTCATGTGGACATTCAAGAAGAAGGTCCATCATCCATGGAGAAACACTAACTTCTTAATTATTCATTTCTTATTAGTTTGATCTTCAAACTCAAAATTATAAAGAGGTGTGTGATAGGCTCGACTAGGTCCAGCCGTCCAGTGCTCGTTTTAATCTATTAGAGGAAGCTCAACGCGTGGTTAATGTTGATCGTCCAGGGCCCTTAACCCTGATGACCTTTTTTGAGGATTCTATCTCATCTACAACATCAAATATGGTGTCGAATAAATTGACAGGATTCAATCTCATTTTTCGTTCAAATTTATAAATATCTGTGTGATTGATCCTTTTATATATAGTATGCAACTGTCTGTCAGATATATTTTCCTAACTCAATAGCACATGAAGTAGGTAAAGAACTGAAGAAACAGAACCTTTATTAGATGAAATAATACAACTTGAAAGTTGAAAGTGAAACAGAAAGATGAAATAGCAATACAACAGATGCCAGACAAATTCATAACATTATAGGATTTCATAGTCCAAAGTGAAATTATTGCCTGTTTACTGGTGCCATTTTCCCCTTGGGTTGGTGATATGCACTCAAATCCTCCACCATATCATCCAAAGATCTATACGAGGATCCGCCTTCTTCAATCGCCTTTCTTGCCATCTCCTTATAACTCTCCGCTCGTTTCCTCATCTCTGCCGCTTCTTCTCCCACCACAATATCTCTCACGGCTTTAGCTACGGCCTCACTGGATACCCCTTCACTCGCCATATGCGTCCATATCTTATTCCCAACAGAAATTCCAGTTCTCAGAACCTCTGTTATCAACTTTTCATTATAAAACTGCTCCACGAAAACTGGCCATGTAACCATAGGCACACCCGCACATATCCCTTCCAGGGTCGAGTTCCATCCACAGTGCGTCACAAAAGCCCCTATTGCTCCATGATCCAGAATCAACAGTTGCGGGGCCCAACCTTGGATAATCAACCCTTTTCCTTTGATCCTCTCCTCGAATCCTTCCGGTAGCCAGTCTTTGGTTTCCCCTTCCATTCCTCTCACGACCCAAATGAAATCTTGGCCTGACGACTCTAGCCCAACTGCAGTTTCACGCAACTGCGCAGGAGTAAAACTTACCATACTACCGAAACACATGTAGACAACTGAATTTGTCCTCTTCGAATTAAGCCATGATAAACACTCATGTGCATCAATGGTCGATTTCTTCCCTCGTAATGCCATTTCCTCTGCCCCTCCTTTGTTCAACAATAAAAGCGGGCCTAATTGCCATGCTTTTCGCCCCAAGACGTTCCTATAATGATCCGCGTACTCGTGTTCAAGCTCGTAGAAGCTGTTGACCACCACTCCGTAGGTCCTGAAACTAGCATCCCACATTTTCACAATCTGATTCACAAACACAGATTCCGGATCCTCCACTAACTCCGGCGGAGACACTTGCGATCTCACAAGCGTGATCTTATGAGGAAGATTAGGAATCACAAACTCATCTTCATCAAATTCCAACCCCTTATACGGCTTATGACGATACATTTGCTCTGACGCAGACAATGCAAAGTAGCTTATCCCATGGAAGACTATACGTGGGATATCGAACTTGGCTGCAGAATCGACTGTCCAAGGCAAGAACACGTCGGAAACAAGCGCATTTGGTGATAGCTGTTGCAATAATTTTTCGACAGGCTCCTGAAGCAATTCTAGCGCCTTGAAGAATTTGAAGACCAGGTCTGGTGACTTATTCACTTGGTCTAGGCTGACCTTGTCATGGGGCAAGTCTGAACCTTCAGGTGGGAAGTTGATAAGACTGAGACCGATATCGATCCCGGAATTTCGAGCTGGAGTGATAGAGTCAGCAAAGGCAGGGGTGGAAATTATGGTTGTTTTGATGCCCCTTGAGGTGAAGAGCTTGGCCATGTCTACCATTGGTATCATGTGGCCATGAGCAATCATTGGAAGAAGAACAATATGTAACTGTGCCATTCTGTTTTGAAGCAAAATACTAACTATGAAAACAAACGATGGTAGTAATATTGTTGAAGTGAGATGATTGTGAGAGAGTTGGCCAAGTATATATTCTGCTATATATAGTGATACACTCAACTTGGGAAGGAAGTACATAAAGAAGGTTACATTTGTGGCTCCAGCAAAATTATGAAGTTAGGCGCCTGCTCAAGCAAAATGTGTGGAGCTGAATTGCTCATCATGTAGCAAAGTTCCAGAAACATGGAAGTACCTTTCTTTATCCAGAGTATTTTACAAGAACACCCCCTGATTGATAAATTACAAATAAATCTAACTTTTTACAATGAGACCTTGCCATTAACAAAGCCTTCAAAACACAACTCCTGCAGTTAATTAACTGACTTATAAAGAAAAGATGAATTTAGGATGTCGTCAATACTTAGGGGTTTGGGAGTTATAAGGGTGCCCGAGTGATAAGGGTGCTGGAGTAGTAAGGAGAGGTTGGGGGTTCGAACCACGACGAAGACATAAGAGTGGTTTACTATATTTGGAGTTATAATGTTCTTAAAAGTATTGTAGGAGTAGGAGTAGAGTAGAATAGATTGGGTATTAAAAAAAAAAACTCGGGGGTTTGAAAGTTATTATTCATGTGATACTATGGCATGTATTTCCTGTATAGACCCATTTTTCGACACTAAGTTGAAAAATATATTCAAGCCCTAAATAGAGAATTTATAAGATTAGAGGGGAATCATAAAACTAAAAGTACTCAACCACAAGATCAAAACACTAATTAATGACAACTTTGGTTCGAAAATTAAAAGCTGACCATTTTTACTCCGATTAATGAGGTGGTTGCGTAGATCAATAACTATAATATATAGTTGTTTTTTGGGAAACTCAATTGAGTTATAAGTTCAGACATTATATAGTCTAATGAACCTAGCACTACCGTAAGGAAAAGATGTATATTTAGTTGAGTTTTTGGGCATTATGTTTGTCGAATCCTAATATCAGACTCAAAGGTGACTCGATTATTATACTTTTGTAGGAACATTGACCAATATTCTAAACTATATAATGATACTGCAGATTGATTGTGAATGCCATTGGAAGCAAATTATTATAGACGGCGGGTTGATATATGTGAGAAATGTTGAATATAAAGTATTCATAGAACGTTATGGTTCTCTCACCTTTTTATCTTGTCAAATTCCTATAGCAGTTAGTTACACGATGACCACTAATAAAAGTCAGGGACAATCTTTGGCCAATGTTGGCCTCTATCTACCTAAGCCGGTCTGCAGCCACGGACAACTGTATGTCGCATTTTCACGAGTAACCAACGAAAAAGGTCTAAAATTGTTAGTACTGGATGAAGAAGAGAGGTCAGGTCATCCTATGTGACAACTAATGTTGTTTACAAATAAATTATTCACAACCCCAAAAAGGTAATTTTACCACTTTTAGAAAATGTTTTCTATTCATTGCTTCTCTTTGGTAGTTTATGCTTCCTCAATTTTCATTACGATTTATTTGTCAAATTAATAGCTCCTTTAATGTTTACATGATTTCGTGTTGAAGGTGATGATCACATTTGCATGAATCTACAATAAATAAAACTTGAGTAATAAAAGCCATCAATTTTTCTGCAATTATTCGTCAGATGTGTAATATCTTTTTTGGCAACGACTAAACTAATGTACTCTTATCCTACTCATACAATGCTCCTTAGCCACCTTAACACTACAAATATTCAAACAACATAGGGTCTCGATTCCCAGACCCCACCATACTACTCTCATACCTTTACCACTTTGCCACCCTTAAAACTTCATCAAATTTGTAATATCGGTTCAGTACATTTACGCAATAGTGAAACTATGCTGCCACGGGATATTACTAGTTACTAATTAATCTGGGACAAACCGCATACGTTTTGTTTTGTGTAAAAAAGCCAACATATTTGAATTACATAGACACAACTTCAATATGAACAGAAAGATGAAATAGTAATTGGTTCAAGAAAAACGAAAACAAGTGGTTGTAATATTGTTAAGTGATCCCATCTCCCAACTCCTGTTTCTCTAAATTAAACTCAAAACACTCTTCTCTCTCCTCTCTCTGTTTGTTTAAATGAACTCTAAAATATATTCTCTTGTTTTAGTTTTTTGCTTGTTTTCTGCAATGTTTCCTAGTTGTAACAATTACTGAGCGAGCTTTGGGCTCCTTTTACAGTTTACTGATGGTTATTAATAAAACCATTCCATTTTCTTTTTAAAAAAAAATAATATTGTTAAGTGAGATGATGATAAGAGAATTGGTTAAGTATTCTGCTATATATAGCGATAGACTCAGCATGGAAAGGGATTAGACTAAATTTCTTGGAAAGGAACTAAGGAAGTACATTAAGAAGGTTAAATTTGTGGCTCCAGCAAAATGAGTGGAGCTGAAAGCTGAATTACAGAGACATGGAAGTTGGAACAGAGACACAACAACTTTAAAAATAGACACTTTTGATATGTTACAATCATATTACTCAAAAATAGACACGTTTGACATGTTACAACTTACAATCACAATCACAGTACTCTCAAAAAAATAGACACTCTTGACATGTTACAATCATAGTACTCAAAAATTGAATTTGTATTACAAGTTTAGAACTTAGATTTACACTGCTGATAGTGATACAACAACTTCAAGTGAAACAGAAAGATGATAAAATAGTAATACGAGAAGAGATGATAAGGGAAAGAAAACTCATTCCTGGCCGTTTACTTGCGCTGATTTTCCCTTGGGGTGGCGATATGCACTCAAGTCGTCCACCATATCATCCAAAGATTTATACGAGGATCCGCCTTCTTCAATCGCCTTTCTCGCCATTTCCTTGTATATTTCCGCTCGTTTTCGGTTTCGCGGATAGGATCTCACATGTGACATGTGTACATCAGTACATGCAAGAAGAAGGTCCATGTGTAATTTAATCAAATGAAAAACACTAACTTTTTTATTCATTTCTTATTTATCTTCAAACTCGAAATTATTAATCTATTAGGGGGAGTTCAACGCGTGGTTAATGTTGACCGTCCAGAGCACTTAACCCAGATGAACTTCTTTGATCAGGATTCCATCTCATCAACAACATATATCAAATGAATATATAGAGGTGTGGAATAATTTGGCAGGATTCAATCTCATTTTTCGTTCAAATTTATAAATATCTGTGTGATTGATCCATTTAATTATATAGTATGCATGCTGCATGAAACTGTCTGTCAGATATATTTTGCTAACAGGCTCAATAAATTGTTGTACGTGATTCTGTGAAACTCAATAGCACATGAAGTACGCAAAAGAACTGAAGAAACAGAACCTTTATTAGATCAGTTCACTTAACTAGACTTTTCCATGAAATAATAATAATACAACTTGAAAGTGAAACAGAAAGCACTACAAGAATTCCCATGAGCATCGACGGATTTTAGCGACGGATAGGCATTGTTGCGACGGATCGGTTAAGTCCAGCGAGGGATGAGACCAAAACGGCTTAGAACGTGTCCTTAAGCCCTCAGGGCGCCTGAACTCAACGACGGATGACTCATCCGTCGTTCGTTGACCTGGAAAAAAAGAAAAAGGAAAAATAATAAATTACGGATGAGCCCATCCGTCGCTGAACCTCCTTTATCAGCGGGCAGAGTACACATAAGCAGCCATTCTTCTTTTCTTCTCCTCTTCTCCTCTTCTTCGAACCTCTTCTCTCCAATTCCAACCAAAGCTTATACTCCGTCATTTCGTCCAATCTTGGTATCAAATCGAAGCTAATTCAACAAGGAACGTGGTGGGACATTCAATTTGAAGTGGGTTCGACTATTTATTCCGCAATCGAAGGTACTAATCTCTAAACCTAACTTTTCTAAATTTGATATTTTTTCAACTGGGAATTGTTTTATTGTTTACTAGCTAGTTTTGATGTTAGTATTTTTTCAATTGGGGTGTTTGGGATGGAGTGGGTTTCACTATGTTTGGGATGGTTCATCCGTCGCTATATCTGCGACGAATGAGCTCATCCGTCCAGCGATTGGCTAGTCAGAGGACCATTGACCCGGGAATTTTAGCGACGGAAGGTCAACGGGTCATCCGTCGCTAATTCGCGACGAGACGAATTAGCAATCCGTCGCCAATTCTCTGGCGACGAACGATATAGCGACGAGATTCTCATCCGTCGCTGGAGAATCCCGATCCGTCGCTAATATCATTCCATCCGTCGTTGTATCCCAGAACTCTTGTAGTGAAGATGAAATAGAAATACAAGAGATACCATAAAAATTCATAACATTGTTGAGATGATAACATCGACAGTCGACACATTTGTACTTGAGGTGAAATTATTGCCTGTTTACCTTTGGGATGGCGATATGCACTCAAATCCTCCACCATATCATCCAAAGATCTATACGAGGATCCGCCTTCTTCAATCGCCTTTCATGCCATCTCCTTATAACTCTCCGCTCCTCATCTTTGTCGCTTCCTCACCCACCACAATATCTCTCACGGCTTTAGCCACGGCTTCACTGGATACCCCTTCACTCGGCATTTGCGTCCATATCTTATTCCCAACAGAAATTCCAGTTCTCAAGACCTCTGTTACCAACTTCTCATTACTTCCTCCGTTTCATTAATAACTTTCTAAGGGGACTATTCATCGCGACCAAACATTAAAACTGCTCCGCGAAAACTGGCCATGTAACCATAGGGCACACCCCCGCACATATCCCTTCCAGGGTCGAGTTCCATCCACAGTGCGTCAGAAAAGCCCCTATTGCTTCATGACCTAGAACCAACAATTGCGGGGCCCAACCTCGGATAATCAACCCTTTTCCTTTTGGTCCTCTCATCAAATCCTTCCGGTAGCCAGTCGTCGTTTCCCCTTCCATTTCCCTCACACCCAAATGAAATCTTGGCCTGAGAACTCTAGCCCAACTGCGGTTTCACGCAACTGTGCAGGAGTAAAACTTACCATACTACCGAAACACATGTAGACAACTGAATTAGCCGTCTTCGAATCAAGCCATGATAGACATTCATGTGCATCAATCGTCGATTTCTTCCCTCTTAATGTCATTTCCTCTGCCCCTCCTTTGTTCAACAATAAAAATGGGCCTAATTGCCATGCTTTTCGCCCCAGGACGTTCCTATAATGATCCGCGTACTCATGTTCAAGCTCGTAGAAGCTGTTAATCACCACTCCATAGGTCCTGAAACTTGCATCCCACATTTTCTCAAACTGATTCATAAACACAGATTTTGGATCCTCCATTAGTTCCGGCGAAGACACTTGCGATCTCACAAGCGTGATCATATGAGGAAGATTAGGAATCACAAACTCATCTTCATCCGACTTCAAGCCCTTATAAGGGGTAAAAAACATTTTTGGTCCTCTAACTCCCCGTCCTCTGCTGTTACGGTCCTTTTTTTTTTACACACACTAATACGGGTCCCTTATCTCACCACTAGTTAGTCCTCCGCTGATTTGTCACGAACTGAAGCCTATGTGGACGAATTGAACTATGGGGCGAATTACAATTAGTGCGGGTGAATTGGTTTAGGCGAATTAGTGTGTATTTGGGGAAAAGTTCTCTCCCAATTCAAAATTCCCCTTTTATAAACCCTAACCCCAATTTAATCTCATTATATTATGCCCTCAATTCCAAAAACTTGTTTGTTACTGATGTCATTGAACAACAAATACGAAAAGGAAGAGTTTAACAGTTTTAATAGCACAGTTGAGCTATGTAAACAGAGCTTAATGAAGCTCTGTTTTCAGAGTATCAAGCTCCGAAAACAGAGCTCAATGAAGCTCTGTTTTCAGAGCTTCGATAAGCTCTGTTCAGAGCTTCATTAAGCTCTGTTCAGAGCTTCATTAAGCTCTGTTTCAGAGTATCAAACTCCAACAACAAAGCTCCATTCAGCTCTGTTTTCTGAGCTTAGATAAGCTCTGTTTAGAGCTTCATTAAGCTTTGTTTCAGAGCTTAATTAAGCTCTGAAAACAGAGCTTAAATCAGCTCTGAAACAGAGCTTATAATAAGCTCTTTACAGCGCCCGAAAGCTCTGAAAAAACAGAGCTTAATTAAGCTTTGTTTCAGCCTAAGGTAATGAGTAATTACTTGTGGTGAAGTGTGGATTTTGTGTGTTTTTATCCATGTGGAGATGACATGGAGTGACTTGGAGCCCAGAAAATCATGTTGGCAAGCAAGTCAGCCAGTGTATACTCTAATTCACCCGCTCGCGCTCTGATACGGTGAATTATACGAAATAGAGGACCAAGAGCGCAGAGAGCGCCAAAGCGGGGACCAAAACCACAGAGTACGGCGACTTGGAGGACTAAAATTGCTTTTTACCCCCTTATAAGGCTTATGACGATACATTTGCTCTAACGAACACGACGAAAAGTAGCCTGTTCCTTCGAAAACTAGACGTGGGATACCGAACTTGGCTGCAGAATCAACTGTCCAATGCAAGAACATGTCGGAAAGAAGCACATTTGGTGACAGTTCTTGCAATAAATTTTCGACAGGCTCCTGGATCAAATCGAGCGCCTTGAAGAATTTGAGGACCAAGTCTGGTGACTTATTCACTTGGTCTAGGCTGACCATGTCATGAGGCAAGTCTGAACCTTCAGGTGGGAAGTTGATAAGACTGATGCCGATATCGATGCCCGAGTTTCAAGCTGGAGTGATAGAGTCAGCAAAGGCAGGGGTGGAGATGATGGTTGTTTTGATGCCCCTTGAAGTGAAGAGCTTGGCCATGTCTACCATTGGGATCATGTGGCCATGAGCTATCATTGGAAGAAGAACGATATGTAACTGTCCCATGACTCCCATTCTGTTTTGAAGCAAAATATCTTTGAAAAGTTGAAAAGACTGCTTATGAGAGAAAGGAAAGAAAATATTTTAACCACGTTGAATATAAGCGGTCCGGGTTTACTGTACCAAACCGTGTACATTAAATATATTGCCATTATAATTTTGACATGTGTCAATAAATAATGAAGTAAAAGAGATTAAGAAGTTGGTATTTGCCAAAATCTTTTTTAAAATTTAATTTCCATTTCAACTTTCCTAAAGCTGGATTCATTTTGTGGAAATTATCTAGCTGATATTTGTTCAAATCTTTTCAAAACTTATTTATGCTTCTTTTTAGTTTTTTTAGCTACGTACTTTTTTTCTTTTTTTTATCTCCCTTAGAATTTACATAATTCTTTCTTCTATGGAGAATCATCTTTAAATAAATAAGGGTAACCCATAATTAAAGTTTGAAATGACAAAATTACGTACCGTATATTGAATTACTTCGAAAGTTAAAAAATTATAATATTGTTACTGATAAATATTTATTTTAAAATTTTGAGAATAGAGCGGACGCCCTAATAAAATCACAAACAGAACTGGAGAAAAAAAAGGAATTAGCAACTCTTTCAACTAGAAAACAACAAGAGATGTTCATCTCAGGATGCAATTTCGAAGAACTATCAATATCTGTGAGATATCTCAGAATGGCTAATGAGCTGCTAGAACTATATCAATATCTCTCGACTCAAACAATTAAAGCAAATTGTACCTAACACATCTAAAATTGCATATTAATAGGAATAGAAACACAACATATCGAAGTCTAATTTTAGCAACTAGTTAATCTCTTTTATTATTTATTGACACATATGTCAAAATTGCAATAGCGGTATCGGCAATGGTACACGGTACAGTAACCCCGTAATATAGAGCCGCATCATAAAAGTTCCACATTCAGGCTCAATCAAAACCTACTGCTAGTCCTTATACAGGAAAGGGCCATGTTATGAATATGAGAAAAGATGAAGAAGTTGAATTACAAGGCATTTATCCACCTTTTCATCTCAGCTGACCTTCTAGGGTCTGGTTCTGCAATAGCCCTTTCAGTCAGGACATGTTTCAGACGGCACATCGATTTTTTCACCTGATCGATCGTTCATGATAAGCAGACAGTAAGAAAAACGACAAGGTTGAAACCACAAGGGGAAATTGGAACAACTATTTGCCATATGCATGGTAGACCACATATATAGCAACTGAACCCAAAATATAGCAACTAAAAGCAAAATTAATTTTGTTAAATTTTGAAAATAAAATGAAATACTTATGAAGAACCAAGTGTTTAAAACTGTTCTCAGTTGGAATAAAATAATATACAAAGCCAATACAGAAACGAAGATGCACCTTTGGTAGACGTTCTGGATTAGGGAAACGTAGATTTTGAGCATGAAGCATCTGCCGCTGTGTCATTAACATGTTCTTTTCCTTCAGCAGCACATACCAAAGCTTGTGAAGATCATCCCAGGACTTGAGGCGCAGTTCAGTAGCCTTCCAACTTCTACCTGAACAGAACATTAAAAGCACCTTGCTTACACATGTTTCTAGAATAATGAACAATGAATTAAGCTCGTTGAACTAGCAAACGGAGGTACAAGACACTAGCGGACAGTCATTTTACCATAAAAAACAGGCTTCTCATCATCTGCGTTCCGTTCAACCTCAAAGAACTCCTCGAGGGGGTTACGCACGACAGTGGAAGTAGCAGCCCCAGCAGCTGAAGCCTCTGATTTGGCTGCAGCGAAGAGCGTATTACCGAAGACCCTCCTCAAAAACATTATTGCTTTACTATTTCAACTCCCTGCATAGAGGTTGAATTTGATCCAACAAAAATCAACCAAGTTTCAAGTGATATTCAAACCAATATATATCTCAAACAAGGCAAACTTGTTTTGGTCTGTTAACAGATAGAAAATATTTTAACAGTGATATTCAAACCAATATATATCTCACATCCACCAGGTTTTCTATTAGCTTAGCACATGCAAGCATGAAAAATGTGTGTTAGTAGACCTTTTCTCTGCACATAGCTCTGAATTCTGGTGCCTTTTTAACCAAATTGTTCAAAAATGTAGGCAAGAAAGAAAAGATTGTTATACACATCACTGTTTCAACAAATGTAAAATTCTCATGTACTACGACCATCAACTTAGAAACTAGATGCAATTTGGAAAAACAACTGATTGTGCCTGATGAGAACACAACCAGCACACCCTCAAGCACACAAGTCAATATTCGCCAGGAGCAAATAATTCAGCAAAATGAAAAGATGACTGCTTGACCTGACTATCCCATATACAAAAAATAAGTTTCACTTGATAAATAAGAGGACATAAGGATTTAGGATCTATCCTCAGTCTGAAATTCGAACTGGTTAACCGTGTGACACAAGTGTTGAGACATAAACTTGCAGATGCACTCAGCTCATAAAGTGCAGATAATTACAAACAAGCATTAATGAAGATCTTATTGACGGCACGCGAGTGACAAATCAATGTACTGGACCAAAGAGATTCTACATGGCTCTATAGCCTTAAAATAGTGGTTACTGGTAAGTAATAAAGTTGTAGTTTCTCTAATGCTATCTCATGCATAATGGTGTTTCGACAGTGCATTATGTAAATCCTATCAGAAATCTTAAACATTACACATTCAAGCACACACGCACACAAGTAAATTCAATCTTAATACAAAATCTAGTAATAACAAATGAAACAGTCCTGCAAATTAATCCATTATAACCTTTCAAGATGAGCTAATTCATATGTTGCTCAAAATACAGGTTATAGATAACATTTCCCTGATCAAATATTACTATCAACTATGGTAGGATCTAAAAAACAAGAGCTAAAACAACCCTTACCAACACCAACAGTTTCGAAAACCTACAACAAAAAGGTGTGCAAGCAACCAACAATAACACGGATTAGGTCAAATCAAATGTAGTTATACACAAACACTTGTACACTTGTAGAGTATTTCCACCAAACTTCATCTGCAAATGCACTTGATCAATTGCAAATCATTAAAATCGATGTATCTAGGAGAAATCATGATAAAACTAGCAAAAATGGAACCCAAATCACAAGTCTAGGTTTTCGACAAATTCAACAGCAAGTAAAATAGGAATGAACAACAGATTGATTAAGCTAAAGTTTTCATTGCGTTGTCGATTTTGTGACGAATGTTATGGAACTTGAAAGATAACTTGGTGTAGAAAGAACGAGGTGTTACATTATTACCTTGTCGTCTCTCGGTGGCGAAGCGGCGGAGAGAGTCTGAAGCCTTTCTTTTTGCTATCGATTTAAAAAATAAGGAGTTTCTATCCAAGGGCTTAACATGTAATTCACGTGGAATTTTGGGGTTAAATACTCCGCCCTACTTTAATTTAATTCCCGTGTGTAATGATGAGTAGAATTACCTGTAGCCGTGTAGCGTTAATTAGCCTGGAGGACTGAGTGAGCACAGACGATCTGAGGTGAAATCATGAGGCAATGTTCCACTTCTCTCTTCCGGTACTAATTGCGCCTCGCGAGACCAAACCAAACTATCGCCTCCGTAAAACCTCATCGGAGAGAAATTAGTTGGTCCCCAAATCACCAATTTCCAAATTTTGCAAATAACCCAAATCTTGTACAATTTGCAAACCAACCCAAAAGCTTTTTCTAATTTGCGATTGCAAGTTTTCCATTAGAAAATTTTCATTACAAAATAAAAATATTTTTATAACTGATATTTCCATCATACAATTATATTATTAATAAAAAAAATCATACAATTATATTCATAATTTTACCATTCCACTCACCATTTATTATTCAAGTGGTTTTTTTAAAAACAGACAAATTTAACTAAACTACTCCTATTTTTAAACTACTCATTTACCGTCTTATAACTCTATGTACATGTATATATACCAACCTTATGACTTCGTTGGGATTCTAACCCCATCCTTTTCTTGCTACTTCATAACCTTACCACCAAACTCCCATTCAATTGTCAACTACTTCCTCCGTCCTAGTTACAGACTTAATTTTACGGTTAACCATTTTAAAGTTTGAGTACAAATTATTTTTAAATTATAATGGCAAAATATTTATCAAAATTATTTTATGAAACTTTACATTATAAATTTCAATATGTAATTTTATTAAAAGCAATTTGTAGTCAAACTTTAAAACTGTTAACTATAAAAAAAAAATTAAAACGGTGCAATTATTTTATAACAGAGTGAGATAGTATGTTATTCTCAAAAAGATTAGTGGAATTGGACCAGAACATTTTACGGTGGTCTACAATACAATTATTAAGTGGTAGGTAAGGTTTGATTTAACTTAAAACAATTTCGGAGTATTTGATTCTCGTCTCAATTGTGTATTTTGTGATTTTTTTTACAAAACATTGAATTGAATAGTGACTAATTTTATTTTATGGGGAGATAAAATGACAAACATTTTCTTCATTAATGTCAAACATATGGTGACAAGTTTGATTAGATCTAAATGTCTTATGCTTCATTGCTGTACATTTTGTTTTTGTATATATGCTTTGATATCTTAAAGTAGTATAATTAATTAACGTTCTTCTTCTAGAAATCTTATAATCTTATAGTATTCATCACTTTAATAATGGCCCTTCCAATATTTCATGACTGAGTTTCCAAGAAGCCGTGCCTATATCAACACCAATACTTCATCACCTTTTTCACCATATTATGACAACACACAATTTATAACTAGCTAGTCTCAAGAACTCACTGTTTCTTAATTTATCTATGGAACAGTTACATATTGTGCTCCTTCCAATGATAGCTCATGGGCACATGATCCCAATGGTAGACATGGCCAAGCTCTTCACCTCAAGGGGCATCAAAACAACCATCATCTCCACCCCTGCCTTTGCAGATCCCATCAGAAAAGCCCAACATTCCGGTTTCGATATCGGTCTCACTATCATCAACTTCCCACCACAAGGCTCTGACTTGCCTGATCACATGGTCAGCCTAGACCAAAGTACATCTAGGGATATGGTCCCAAAATTCATCAGGGCTGTATTCATGCTCCAAGACTCGGTCGAAAACCTGCTTCAGGAATTCAAGCCTAATGCCCTTGTTTCCGACACGTTCATGCCTTGGACGGTTGATTCTGCTGCCAAATTTGGCATCCCACGGATTGTGTTTTACGGAACAAGCAACTTTGCTTTGTGTGTGGCAGGGCAAATGAGGAGTCATAAGCCGTACAAGGATTTGTCGTCTGATTCCGACACTTTTGTTGTGCCTGATTTGCCCCATGAGCTGGTTTTCTTAAGATCACAAGTGCCTCCGTTTGAACAGACTGGAAGTGAGCCAAACGCATTCGCGAAGTGGATTGAGCAAATGATGGAAGCAAATTGCAGAAGCTATGGAGTAGTTACAAACAGCTTCTATGAGCTTGAACCAGATTATGTTGATTACTACCGTAATGTTTTGTGTCGAAAGGCATGGAACATAGGTCCGGTTCTGTTGTCGAACAGTGGAGAAACGAATGAGAAGGCGCTACGAGGGAAGAAATCGACAATTGATGCACAAGAATGCTTGTCCTGGCTTGATCAGAAAATGCCCGAGTCGGTCGTTTACATGTGTTTTGGAAGCACGGCGAACTTTAGCACTGCTCAATTTCGCGAACAAGCGATTGGATTGGAGGCCTCGGGGCAAGATTTCATTTGGGTCGTAAGGAGAAGGGAAGGCGGAAACGAAGACTGGCTACCAGAAGGATTTGAGGAGAGGATGAAAGGGAAAGGCCTAATAATACGGGGATGGGCGCCCCAAGTTGTGATCCTTGATCATCCAGCAATTGGGGCGTTTGTGACTCACTGTGGATGGAACTCAATACTGGAAGGAGTTTGTGCTGGGGTGCCTATGGTCACATGGCCCGTGTTCGCGGAGCAGTTCTATAATGAGAAACTTGTTACAAATGTTTTGAAAACTGGAGTTTCGGTTGGGAACAAGAAGTGGGAGCGGATGGCAAGTGAAGGGGTATCGAGTGAGGCCGTGGCAAAGGCGGTAAAGGCAGTTATGGTTGGAGAAGAAGCTGGGGAGATGAGAAAACGAGCGGAAGAGTTGAAGGGATTAGCTAGAAAAGCTATTGAGGAAGGTGGATCGTCTTATAATGATTTAAACAAGTTCATGGAAGACTTGTGTGTTTACAAACAGTTCCAGTAAGCAAATGTGCCGTAAATTGTAATGATATTTCTAAACTTGCAAAAAATAGAAAACCGATGACAAAGTTTTGAATTTAGTTCGCCATGTACATCTTCATTTTTCAGGTCAAATAGCCCCTTGAATGATTTATTTGCTTACAATTATTACTTCAACTCAAGAGTGGGATTCAACAGAATTCTCCTAATTAATTTTGCATCGGACTTTTGGTCTATCGTAGTTGGGAAAACCTTTAACGGGCTTGTCTGAGAGGCCACAGTAAGACAGCCCATGATAATGTAGTTTTTTAGAACTAATCTTATGCCTAATTGGGCTCACATTTGGGGGAATTTTTTTTTCTTTTAGTCATTTAGATCAGCAGCTACACTTTTCAGCTAATTAGGTAGTTTTTCCGCCACCAGAGTGATCAGTCTCATGAAAACCACAACATAGAAAAGATACAACAAACAAACAAAAAAAAATTTAAAAAAATCAAATTAAGTAACGTATGGATCATTGTTCGAACGAGAAAATGAGATTATCTTTGTCCATTGTATGATATTATTATAAAACTACATCTAAAAATTTACGTACATTGATAATTTCCTTTGACATAATTTAGAAACGCTAAATGAATCAAATGGGATTTTTAGGTGATGGAGTAGTACTGCATATGTAGTCAATATTCTTTTCATTCATTCGAAAAATCATTCCTCTAAAATCGATTTAGTTCACCTCAAATCTATTAACTAAGTTGAATTCCAATATTTTAAGACCAAAACAACACCAAAACTATATGCAGTATGCACTAGGCACAAAGCTGAGATTTAGAATAACTAAATGGATTAACAACTCCACTAAATACATAGCGTAAGGAGATAGAAAAGTCAAAAGATGTTAATTAATCAAGGGATAAGTCGAAAGTTGAAAAAGCAGAGAAAAGAAAGAGATCCCAAGGCCCAGTTTTATTCCTCTCTAGGCAGAAAAAGAAGGTATGGTAGTCTAATATTAATGATTTTTATTACTATGTGTGTAGGACAAATTTGTTTTGCTTTATAAAAGCCAAAACACATCATCATCACAGAAATAGTGAAATACTAATGAGAATACTATATTACACATTCTTGGTGGAATAATATACTATATCCTCCATTAATAGATTTTCAGTTACAATTACAATCGTTGGAATAATTTTTAGAAAATAATTTATGATAAAAATAGATTTTATAAAATTTTGTAAATAATAATTGTATGTATATAACAATTTAAAGTTCAATTTTATAACCCTAAAAAAATCCAAACTTTTATTTATTTTAATTATTTTTAAAAAATTATTCTAATAAGCTTTATGTTCCTATAGTTCTTCCTTTTATATAATAAAATAATAACTTAGAAAGATACATATCTTGTAGCATTGCTAATGCATCATTAGCAACTTTAATCACAATTAAAGGGACCACAACAGTCAAAACTATCACAAATTGGCGAGAGTAATTAAGGGTAGGCAAACATGCCAAACAACTTGAGATATGTGTTGACAAAAACATTAAACATGTATGTCTCTGAAAATTTGAAGACTTTGTATCACGGGAATGCTAAGAATTTTGATTGTTCAATTGTTACGTCTTTAGCATACACACACGGACACACCCACTAGAACGTCCAGTGTACTCTCCTAATTTATATAGAAAACTCACCATTCCCGCATGTCTAGCTAATGGCTAAAGTATGCATAACATAGTTACTCGCTGTCCTAAATAAATAAAACCAGGCATAGATCAAACAATATATTTAAATCTAGTTAATTAGCTATAACTTCCATAACCAATGGTCATACATTTAATTCCCAAAATGAACTGTTTATTCTCCGTGAATTTAATTAAAGTTATTTTATCATTGAAATTGTCGTACATTGCATACAAAACAACCCAAATTATATATATCTCTCAAAACAAGCACAAAACAGCCCTTAATCCCAAATGTATAATGTAATCTGCTAGATTAGGTACACTACTCTTGTCACACACTTTAAAGAAAGTTGTCCTAATTTTGGATGTTAACATATGGCAGTGGCACTAAGACCAGACACGTTACATCATTACATTACATGAAGTTGCAACACCCAAAATCCCATCACTATAAAACCTCAAAATCCCATCAAAGTGTTCAACAAGAAAAGCACTCAGACTCAATTATCTCCATTCAATCCTTTTTAGTTGGACAGGTATACTTTTTCACCACTACTGTATATAAGACTTTTTTTACACCACCTTTTACTTTTTCACCATGCAAAGTGCACTTGATCGTTTCCATGCCTCATCACTGTATTTTTTTTACTACCACTTAGTACATCACACACAGAATACCTGTCGGTGGAGAGTACATATAGCATTTATTTATTCTTATTTATCATCAACTCATCAACTCATACGCATAATAATAACTCCTCAACAGCTAATTTCATCTCATTCCCATTCTCCATATCCTTCATTTCATCAAGTGAGCTCTCTTCCTTTCTTTCTTCTTTCAACTATGCTTTTATAATCTTGTAATTTTTCTCTTTGCTACATTCTGAGCTACTTATTAGTTTATGTCCATTCAGCCACTGATACAACACGTTTCATGTCATATAATATCAAGAAACATAGATACTTATCTTATTGCACCTCTGGCTCAGTTTGTTTGTTAGTTTCATATGGGAAGTTTAGATAATTTCTACTCCTAAGAACTTGTGTATGGTGTGCAGAGAAGTATGGACCAGAAGACATGGCTTTGGAGAAAAAGGGCCTCCTCAGAGAAGACAATTGCTATAACTACTACTGCAGATGAGGTACCACACTAGTTACCATACCATGTCCTTTTAACTTTTTTCTATGCATGCGTATGTAGAATTTAGAAAAATCAGAAAAAGACAACAATGTACATGTCAAGATGAAATCATACTATATTATAGTGAACTTGTAACCGCTTTGAGTTTGGAATTTTGTCATTTCTTGATTATGGTAACTAATTGTGTATTATCATACAAGATAGATTTTGTAAGGGTGTAAAATCTTATAACTGTATGTAAACAAACAAACTGTAATAAAATCAAGATATATAGTTATGAATTATGATCACCTGTACTACTGTCTGTGAAATTATTACTGAAATGTCATGTTCAACTCTGTTAGGTAGTATTTGTACTAGTACCTTGATTCATGTGATAAATTTGGTTAGGTACAATCAGCTGATCATAATGACAAAGATCAAGTAGTAGTAGGCCCAAGTGAGAAAGAACTAGAGCTTGAGGCTTCTTTGAGAGTCTTAAATGACAAGTTGGCTTCTGTGATGGATGAGTGTTCTGCTAAGGATGAGCTTTTGCAAAACTACGAAAAACTGGCGGCGGAAAACACCCTGTCAGGTGATTTTATGCTTACATGTATGGAGTTTTAAGTTGACTTTATTCGCGAATTTTGGCTGATTTTGCTTAAATGTGCAGAGAAGCAAAGATCTGAAGACGAAATCCAGCGTCTAAAACAAAAACTGGATGAAGAATTGCAGCAGAAAGCGGCTGCAAATGAAAGATTAGGCCACTTGAATTCCGCCTTGAAGGATAGCATGCAGCAACTGAATCTGGTTCGCCAGGAACAAGACCAGCGCGTTCAGGATGCTGTTGCTAAAGCTACTGATGACATGAGTAAGAAGCTTGCGAGTTTAACTGTGGAGAATTCGTATCTGAGCAAGGCTATACTGGTGAAAGAAAGGATGATCGAGGACCTTAAGCACTCCAAGGGTCAAACAGACGCCGAATTTGAAGCCTTAATGAATAGGCTAGACAAGGTAGAAAAGGAAAATGCGTTTCTGAGGTATGAGGTTCGGACATTTGAGAAGGAACTTGATCTTCGGAACGAAGAGTTGGAGTATGGTCGTCGTTCTGCTGAAGCTGCACAGAGGCAACACTTGGAGAGTGTTAAGAAAATCAAGAAGTTAGAAGCAGAATGCCAAAGATTACGTACCTTGACTCGAAAAAGGCTTCCAAATTCGGCCACGTTTTCAAATATGAGGAGTAATTTGGAGTTGACAGAACAAAGAAATCGGACTGATTTCAGGAGGAGAAAGGATACGAGTGGAAACTCAGTTGACAGAAACACGAGCATGGAACGTTCTTTCTTCATCGATCATGTACGAGACTTGGAAAAAGAAAATGAGATTCTTAAAGAATGCTTGGTTAAGAAAGAGGAACAAATCTTATTATGTCTTAAGAAGGTTGAGGATTCGGCATCTGAGACGCCCATGTCCAATGCTGCGCCAGACGAACTTTCTCTCGTTTCGGGTTATGGCATAGGTGATTCAAATGAGATTGTTTGTTCACGTTCATGGGCGTCGGAGATGAGCCTAATGGATGATTTCGTTGAAATGGAGAAATTAGCAATAGTTGCTATTGAGAATCACACACCAGCCGACTCTGAGAACAAGAGGCCTTCTGTAACAAAGGATCTTGTTCCCGTAGAGCACAAGGCAGAAGAATTGTGTTTGAAGAAACCTGATGATTGGCTCGCGAATGTAGCGACTATCATTTTAGAGCAGCATGGTATTTCGAAAAGAAGCATTGATGAACTTCTTGAAGATGTCAGAATGGTGCTAAATAGTCTAACTTGTTCTGAGACGCCTGACTCACAGCCCATTAGCGGGTACATCACCTGGAAACCGCCAACTTCACCTCCGAAGTCAAGTTTAGTCAAAGAACATTCAACCGTTCGAGAGGCATTCAAGAAGCATCTGGGTGGAGATGGCCCAGGAACTGCATTTGAGCTAGAAGCAGTCCAGAAGCTGATGTTGGAAATAGAGAATATATGTTCTGTTTTCCAGTTAGAAATTGATGGTTTGAAAAATGAGCTAAGCACCGTCAAGACCTCCATGAAAGATGTGGATGCAAGCCTACGTTCAGAGAAGGAAGATCATGAGCACTTGACACGTGAACTTCGAGAATCACAACTAAGTGTTGAAGGCCTTCGAAATGAGATAGACAACTTGAAAGAGTCGAAAAGAGTAGCAGATGAACAAGTTGAGAATCAGAAAGGGATGAATGAAGATCTCGACACTCAACTAAACATTACCACAGTTAAGCTTAATGAGGCTCTTCAGAAATTATCGTCCCTCGAAGTGCAGTTGGATGACAGGAGTCATTGCTGTGAGGAACTGGAGGGAACTTGTCTTGATCTTCAGCTTCAACTTGAAAGGTATGACTTCTGAAGATGTCGCTTTCCGATAGAGTTTAGCTATCCATGTTCTTAGTGCAAGTTCGCAAATGTTTCTGATTATCAATTAAAACCCTCTCTTTACAAAAAATGTTGCAAACAGGCACCTACACATTGAACTGAACTGGTTTTTTCTTTGTGATGTAACAGTATTAGAACTAACACGTACTCAGAGGGCGATGAGAAACAAGAAGAGCTCCTGCAAACCGTAAGATTTACAAATACTGGCATAGGCCTCTAGTTTTTGTTTGTTTCCCATAAGATTGTGATATGGAGAAATGACAGTCGAAAATCTGCAGGGCATGGAGATAACGAAAGCCTCTGTCAAGTTAGAAGAGTGTGAACAAACAATCCTAAAGCTTGGAAGGCAGCTAAAAGCACTCGGTTCCACCAAGGAATTGGCAGTTGTAGAGAAGGTTCTATCTATAACCGAAGCCAATAACAAGAAGCTTAGTAAGCGACTATCTTTACATGATATGTTATCTGAAGATGGAGCAGAGGTTGAAGCTATAAGCACGCCTGAAACAAACGCACCTCCCAGAGCGTACAGTGGACAGACGACCGGAAGTAGGAGTTTCAAAGCTGGGGCTTTGGTCATTGTACCAAGCAAACAGAAAGGAGGAATGAGCTTTCTGAGAAAGTTACTGCTTAGGAAGAAGAAAACTAGCACCAAGAACACGACTTTTTACTATGGTAAATAGGAAAGTCCTATAAAATAGTTGTAACCCTCTGCTTTAATATCACTATGCACAGAGACTTAACCTGCAATTCAATAAAGCACCTTCTAGATAGCAACTGTTAAGTGCATCTTAGTAAGTACTAGTAGAAATGTTGATAGCAGACGGTTTTGTAATAAAGATTGGTCTTTTTTATGATGCTTAACTTGCCAGTTTGAATGTAAATATAAGTTTTCTGTCACACTGTTGCTTGCTATTTGCTTCCACATTGTTGTTTGCTGTACCCTTTGTTGGTGGTTTCAGCAGATTATTCTACATCTTTGATTTCCTGTACACATGGAAACCGCAGCAAAATTACCGAATCTATTAGATAACCTGTGGTTTACGGTTGAAACTCTTCACGAGGGGCACATATGGATGGTAACAGTTAATAATAGAAGACAGATGCATTAGCCGAAGTCGTGATAACATTCTATTCATTTAACTTCTGCAGTTCTGCACAGGACTCATGATTACCTCAAAATGCAGATTTTGTTGGCGAAGCACTGTAGTAAATGGATTATAAGCAATTGGCTGCAACATACATCTGAACCATAATTCTATGAACTACATCATGAATTGCAACATATATCTGAACAGTTATTCTATGAACTAAAGTAGGTAATCTATTAAGTTCCAGCTTTACGGCGACCAACACGAGCAACAAAACCAGCCTTGATCTGAGCAACTGATCTCCCAGAACCACACTACAAAACAAAAAACAACAGAAGTTTTTAAGCACTGAATCCAGAAAACCCAGTATACAAATTACAAACTACCAAATAGTATTTGGTAGTTCTTTCTAAATCTGAAACCCTCGGTATAAAAAGAATGTAACCAGTAGGCAATTCCCTTAGTATAGAACCCAGGTTATCCGTGCCCTCCAAGGAAATGTATAAATAATTGTATGTCTATTCAATCTAGGAAAAATTTTGTATTAGAGTAGTCTAAGTTAGGAATGATGTTACACATCAGAATAACCATACCGCCAGCCACCCAAGGGTTGACACAATCCCCCAATACAAGTATTAGACACATTCCCCCTAACTTGCACCAGGCTAACCGTTAGACTTAAACTATCTTAAACTAACGAAAAGATAATATTCACTTCAATGTTTCAAAAGATAACTCAAACAACACACAGGTAAAAAATTTTTAGGAAAAGTAGTTATTCTTTGGACATCAAGATACACTGAACATTAAAGAAATCAAAACTATTACAACTACCTATTGCAATGTTTGGAATACAAACAGCAGCTTTTAGGTGCCAATAAAAGAATATTGAAGATGGGTCAATCAGATCTTAGAGAACACCAATTCAATTCTTGAAAGTAATAAAAGAAAGAACCATCCCTTTATCAGATGCTTTGAGAAGTGGACAGGAAGGAAAAAAAAACACAAAATGTTCTAGCACAGTTGGTCACAGCAAAAACCTCAGAATCAATCAGGAGTCACTTTCAGGTGATGTCAGACAATGTAGGCAAATCAGTCAATCATCACAGGCCAAGAGCAAGGTAATCAACATCAGTCAGATATTATGTTAGCCCAAACTTGACAAGGCACATAAGGATAAGAGGATTTCTTTTGGGGCATGCGCGCGTGTGGGCGTGGTGGGTGGGGGTGACATTGAAAAGAAACTAAAATTACTTGCTTCAGCCGATTCAGCGATGTTTGATTACACGTACGGCCTCAGAATTCTTTAAGTCTCTTTCAGCAAGTAGTCAGGCAATGTAGGCAAATCAATCATCACAGGCCAACGTAGAATCAACAAGGCACCACATTAGACTTGAGAGTTAGTTTATCATTTAAGCGTGCCTGTGTGGGTGGGGGTGGGGTGGGGGTAGAAAAGAAACTAAAATGTCTTGCTTCAGTGATGTTTGATTACACGTACAGCCTCAGATTCTTTGAGTCTCTTTCAGCAAGTAGTCAGGCAATGTAGGCAAATAAATCGATCATCACAGGCCAACGTAGAATGCACCGGTTTAGACTTCAGAGTTAGTTTATCATTTAAGCTGAAGGGGTAAATAGGGGGTCAGAAATTATGTTAGCCCAAACTTGACAAGGCACATAAGAGGACTTCTTTTTGGGCATGCGTGCGTGTGTGTGTGGTGGGTGGGGCTGACATTGAAAAGAAACTAAAATGACTTGCTTCAGCGATGTTTGATTACACATATGGCCTCAGATTCTTTGAGTCTCTTTCAGCAAGTAGTCAGGCAATGTAGGCAAATAAATCAATCATCACAGGCCAATGTAGAATCAACAAGGTACCGCTTTAGACTTGAGAGTTAGTCTATCATTTAAGTGTGCTTGTGTGGGTGGGGGGGGTAGTTGAAAAGAAACTAATTACTTGCTTCAGTGATGTTTGATTACACGTACAGCCTCAGATTCTTTGAGTCTCTTTCAGCAAGTAGTCAGGCAATGTAGGCAAATAAATCGATCATCACAGGCCAACGTAGAATCAACAAAGTACCAGTTTAGACTTCAGAGTTAGTTTATAATTTAAGCTGAAGGGGTAAATAGGGGGTCAGAAATTATATTAGCCCAAACTTGACAAGGCACATAAGACGACTTCTTTTGGGGCATGCACGCGTGTGGGTGTGGTGGGTGGGGATGACATTGAAAAGAAAATAAAATGACTTGCTTCTGCGATGTTTGATTACACATACGGCCTCAGATTCTTTGAGTCTCTTTCAGCAAGTAGTCAGGCAATGTAAGCAAATAAATCAATCATCACAGGCCAACGTAAAATCAACAAGGTACCGCTTTAGACTTGAGAGTTAGTTTATCAAGTGTGCTTGTGTGGGTGGGGGTGGGGTGGGGGTTGAAAAGCATCTAAAATTACTTGCTTCAGTGATGTTTGATTACACGTACAGCCTCAGATTCTTTGAGTCTCTTTCAGCAAGTAGTCAGGCAATGTAGACAAATAAATCGATCATCACAGGCCAACGTAGAATCAACAAGGTAATGGCTTAGACTTCAGAGTCAGTTTATCACTTAAGCTGAAGGGGGTAAATAGGGGGTCAGGAACTAAATCAAATTGTTTGAGGAATGTTGGATTACACCTAGGGCCTCAGATTCATGCAAAAGCCTCTTTCAGACAACGATCAGACAATGTAGGCAAAAAAATTAATGCATCATCACAGACCAAGGCACAATCAATAAGGAAATGATCCAGAGTGACTTTACGCTTGAGCTTTGCTATGTTTAACAGGACATGGCTACTTCAATGTTTTACCACATGTGAACACCATGGGCATAAAGGAGGGGACACAAAGAAAGTGAGCAGAAACTAAACTAAATTGTTATAACAAAGTTTTGATTACACCCAAGGCATCAGATTCGTTCAGGTGTCTCATTCAGATAAAGTTGTCAGACAATGTAGGCAAATTAATCAATCAGCATAGGCCAAGGTAGAATCAACAAGGAAATTCTTTATTGCAAAATCGCCACCTTAAAACTCTTGGCTCTATTGCTAGGAAAGAGACATACTAGACGCAAAGGGTGGTCTTGAGTAACTCCGACCATAACTATTAGTGGTAACTTTCTCATACTACAGAGCTTCATTGTATTGCTTTGGTTGTGGTTGTACGGTTGTATTGTTGTGCAAACCTTATGCACATTTCATTGTATTTGTTTCTTCGTAGAACTAAAAAATTTGCCGTTTCCAAAAAGAACAAGGAAATTCTTTATAGTTAATTTATCTATTAAGACTGCACTAGCTAAATTGTTTCAAGAAATTTAATTATGCTACACCTAGGGCCTCAGATTCAATCAGGAGTCTCTTTCAGACAAAGCACTCAGACAATGTAGGCAAATTAATCAATCATCACAGGCCAAGGTGATATCAACAAGATATGCTTTAAAGTGTGTTTAAATTTTATGGCAATTATGTTTAACGAGAAATTATCTGCTGCAATGTTTTACCACAAAAGAAAATCATGGATAGAAGGGAGGGGGCACCGGAACAGAAACTATAGTAAATTCTTTCAGCAATAATTGGTTATAGTATAACTCGGGCCTCAGATTCTTTCAGGAGTCTCTTTCAGACAAAATTGTCAGACAATGTAGGCAATGTAATCAATCATCACAGGCCAAGGAAGAATCAAGAAGGAAATTCTCCAGAGATCATTTATCTTTTAAGGCTATTATCAGGACCATTATCTAACTCGATGTTTTACCACACAAGAAAAACACGAACAGAAGGCAGAGAATATTCACCTTTTCACATCTTAGAAAGAACAGCCGGTTCTCCTTCGAAAGAATAGTATCTGGGCTTTTGCAACCATTGCAGATGACATACTCATCTGCAAACACCAGTATGAAATAAAGTCAAGGAGGATGTAAAAGCTGTACCAGGAAATACCTGACAATGACCTTTAACAACGAGCTACCACAACGAAGAAAATCTCGAATAGGGAATCAAACAGTCAAAAACATATTAACTCTCAAACAATAAGCAAACCGCCTTCAATGTACTTCTCCATGAGAGATGTTAATGGAAAGGGACAGAAACTTACTAATATAACGTCTAAGAATCCCTTCAAAATTCTTGGGTGCAAATCTCCCCTTCACCACTAATCTTTGCTGTCCATCTAAAGACCCACTCGTTCCCATTTCAGCCAACAAAAATGTCATCACATGCTCTGGTTGCCTGTGCATCCTGAAACAAAAGCAGAAAAATGTAAGAATTTGACAACTTTAACTCGCGTAAAAAATAAAAATAAAAAATAAAAAATAAAAAAGACTGCATTGTTATGCTATTCAAGCAAAAAATATAATAAGTGAATAACATACGTTTTGCAGAGATCCATAAAATTGACAAAAACTGTTTTCTTTGTGCCTTCGCGGAGAACTTGAGGAGGTCTCATAACTGTCCTGCGCCGATCACCAGCAAGCTCCGGGTTATTCTCACGTAGGATGTTAAAAACTCGGCCAAGGAGCTGCACAGAGCAAGTTAAATATCAGCACCATCCAAAGGAAACAACCCATATACTGAACCAGAGAGGAACACAAAAAAAGTTCAACAACGAGTTACAACAGATCATCACAGATTAGTGTGTAATTGCTGCTATTGATCAATTTAGTCATGCTTATAGATATTCCGTTTGAAACATGTAAAGACAACACTTACAACCATATCAAGTTAAGAGAAAAGCCAATAGAAGGATAAGAATACATGGAACCTGCTTTTAGTAATGTTTTGCATAGGATAGATCTGTGATGCTTAGTAACTACACGAGCCAACCAGACACCCAAAGACCGTCTTCAAGGCCTTACTTGATAATTGTTAAGGCCATTAAGCAACCAAATAAGGTATGTAACCACACTGGTTCCGGCAATGCCAGGTTGCACACAAATAAGACAAGAAAATCACACAAAAAAATTGGAAAGGCAAATTACAAAGGAAAAAAAGAAAACAAGAACCATAAAATAGAAACAAAAACACAAAAAAAGAAAATGACAAGAGATTTGGCCATAAATTATCATAGGCAGTCAGTGCTACTAAAAAATGCCTTCAGATTTGGGTGACCTAGTAACCTACCTCCTCATACTCATAATCACGGTCACTTCCTTCCCAAGGATACTGTTGCAGGATAATTCCGTCTCCTTCCTCATCCTCTCCAATAGCATCTAGAATCATTATAAATTCATAATGAAGTAACATCCGTCAGATAAAATACAAACTAAAGAAAACACATATCCATCCAAAGCTGCACGAGAAAAGATAAACATAAAAATGTCACTACTCACCATCAATTTCCTCCACTGCAGCCTCTTTCTCATCATTGAGATCTGTATGAACCTGTAACAGTTTTGTACAATACCACACATCATCAACAAACCATCATCATGCAGAAACTACCAACCAACGAGCAATTATATATGCATCCAAGACACTTACTAACCTGCTTCTTCTTTTTCTTCTTCATACCAGTGAATGAAGCGTCAGGAGCATCAGAAACTAGAAACAAAATGTGATAAGTACGTAATGTCAAAAAATATGAAGAGATCCAAATGCTCAATTTCAAATGAACAAGCAAACTCCATTACTGATGCATACCAGTTAAGCTCTCAGTCTTATCAACTAATGCATCCACAGGCTCCTCCTCCGGTAGATCCAGTACCACAACCTTCTTCTTTTTCTTCTTCTTAGACGGATCAAAAAGCCCTACCTGCATAAATATATCAAAACCAGCAATACACCTCAAAAGTCAAAACTATATATATCTCGAAAGTCCAAAAGTAATCTCCTAGACATTTTTTAAAATTAGCAGTAACACAGATTAGAGTTATCAGAATCATTTTACATACATTGATGAAGAATACAACTACGAAGCAATACATTCATTCGGTCGAAGCCAACGGCCAATATGAAGATCAAAAATCTAGAGAATGATAGTTATTGGATTAATGAAGACGTCACATATCTCAAAAGGCAAGTTCCTAAACATTTTTCACCAATACTGAGGTCTGAGGCTCAGATAAGAGTTATCAGGATCAATTTACATCCATTGACGATGATGAATACTGCTATGACAATACTATGCTCACATGAAAACGACCAAAATGACAGGGCGTTAATCCAAAATTGTTGTCAAGGACTCATTAATCATTATTACGCACACAAATTTGAATCGTGCAATAAGTAAACAAAATAGACATATATTTGGCTAATGAAAACGCACATTATAGAAGAAGAATAAAATTAATGCTCCAACAACAAACAAATAAGGATATAGAAGAAGCTTACATCTGCTCCTTCTTCCTTAAGCTCCGGCGTGTCGATTCTGGTTTCTTCGTCAGCCATTGATTGAGTTTAGATCTGGAGAAAACGGAGTATTCCTCAGTGTCAGCTGGAAATGAGCGGCGGTTCAGTTTAAAAGAGTCAGGTTGCAGATGATGAAGACATGTAGATGAAGATGAAGGTAGAGGAGTGGGCCTGGGCTTGGGCTTACACGCCAACTGATTAGATCATGCTTAGGATGATGGACTTTAGAGACTCAGCCAAACCCAAAGTAAAAAAATTCTCTCTCTTTTAGTCTTTTCTTCTTTTATTTGTTTTTTTTTATTCTTTTAGAGGTTAAATCATCATCATTTTGATTTTTAAGGCTCCATATGTACCTTCTATTTTATTTGCTTAATAACTCATTTTAAAATTTTCTTTTAACTTTTCTTAATGTAAGCATAAATAGATGGTTTGTCAAGTAGCAAACAACTTGTTTAGATATATATGGGGGGTGTTGGGAATCGGAAGCTACCACCATTTTGGTATGCAGTGAGTAAATTTCAAAAGTTCAAACAATAACATGTGATCCACGTGAAACAAAATAAACTACAAATTCTAACCTAATAAAACATAATCACAAATTCTACTCACGTCAAGTTTGAACCCATGACCAAGAGAATAACTCGAAAAAGCTCTGGAATCAGAGAATCACATCTCAAGTTGATTCTCCAAATCAACTTGTATGGTTTATCTTTTAAACCATTATTACAATTTTTCACCACACTTCACTTAATAACTACTATTCCTATTTTTTTTCAAATAACATACTTCAGTAACTTTATAATTTATTCTATTACTTTATTGTTTTTCTTTAAGTTACGCGCTAAGCTTAATGTGTAATGTTTATTGATACGGATTTTACTATATCCTCATTTGCAACCACATGCACTACTCGTAAAAAGATATTTGTCATTTTTTTATTTTTTTTTGTTTTTTAAACGGCCAAGCAACCTCCACCAAGCCTCAAGAAGTAGTAGCCACTCAATTAAAGAGCAAGGCCCGAGAAAGTCGAGAGCAACAAACAGGGGACAACTGCACAAAGGCAAGGGTGAAGAACAAAGCCAACTAAGTATCACCCAAACAACCAAAGTGAATAAAAGGGAAGATCAAACATGAAGCGAGTAATTTAAAATAATTTTCCTATACTCCAACGAACGACGATTTTCTTATCGTATTGGATTTATAGTCTATTCCTCACTTCATATTTGAACTTCACCCAACAAAGACGTGAAACGGGGCATGGCAAGTAGTTTAAAATAATTTTCCTATATTTCAACCAACGACGGTTTCCTTATCGTATTGGAACTATAGTCTATTCCTCACCATACCCACTAACACGAGGGACGAAACACCTCCAAACCAAAGGCTATTCCTCACCCCACTACCACGAGGGACGAAACACCTCCAAACCAAAGGCTATTCCTCACCATACTCACTACCACGAGGGACGAAACACCTCCAAACCAAAGGCTATTCCTCACCATACCCACTACCACGAGGGACGAAACACCTCCAAACCAAAGGCTCCTCAAAAAACCATACCGACTCATTAAACTCATGCGGTCTTGCTCCTACACCCTATACAAAAAAAGTGTACTTAAAAAGAGCAACTTTAAGATAGGAACATCCGAAGTTTCATCAAACGCCAACTTCAAGATATTTGTCATATGTAGTTGCCACGATTAAAAAAGAAAGACATTATAATGTCCCAATCAATCATTTCAACTCGTCCATTATAACTTTTTATTATTGCTTTCATGAATTAACAAACAAGGAAATCTTGAATCAATACCAAGTAGATAAATCACATCTGAAAAAAAAATTGACGTTTTATGAATGTAATGTACATGTTGATGTCTTTTCTATTTGTAACACGAGTACTACCATACAATGCGTGGCATGAGTCCTCCACACTATCAATATAATCTGGAATACTCCTATGTTAACATGATTCAACCAACCATACAGATTTGCATAGTTTATCATGCATGTCTGGCAACGATTATTAGTTATCAAGGTATATTCTTGGTCTCCGCGGCTTCCTTCATTTCACTCAGGGCATTCTCAAAACATTTTGCAAGAATTTTGGGTTCCGGGACCAATTCTTTAGCTACCTGAATTTGCAAGTCAGCCACTCCTGCATAACTCACCATATGCATCGTGATCGCCTGCAACAACAATAAACAATACAGTAGTAAGTTTCAAAATTTTAAACAACCCCTAAATGGACACTTTGCATCTAAACTCCTATTGTGTAAACAGTTGCGTTTGGATCAAAAAAGTAGTTTTGTGTTGACCAGTTTAAACGACACTATTTATTATTCAGAAAACAAACACACCCTTATGCTTTTTAAATTTTTCTTTTTCTTTTATTCTATCTTTCATATTTCCGGTAACGGAGCTCCGATTGGAGTTGTGATAAGCTCAAATGTAAAGATCTGATCGCAGGTTAGCACAATTCCAACTCTGGAGCGATAAAGCTCTGAATGGAGCTTCACAAAGCTCTAGATCGAAGTTGTAAAGCTCAACTTCGATTGGAGCTCCTATTCTATTTAAAAATATAAAGTTTGTTGGGTTTATTTTGCAATAAAAATTGTGATCATTTTGAAATTTATAAATATTATGTGTGTTATGTTTAATTTTTTTTGTGTCAATGTGGTAAAATTGAAAAAAGAAATTGAGTCAAATGTGAAATAATTTAAAATTGAAGATATTTGGACAAAATCAAAATTCAATATTTGAACCGGTGTAAAAATGTACTTTTCAGATTTAAATTCAAGAAAAGTCAAATTTCTAGATTTAAATGTAATTAAACCTATTTAGCAAGGTAGCCAAATGTAAAATTTAACTGAGTCATAAATATAATAAACGCATCTGATCACGGTCCAAATGAAAACAACTCTAGTCTAAATGAAAAGGATATTAATAAAAATAAAATAAAATAAAATAAAACAAATATATATACGAGAGAGAGAGAGACTTACATGCGGTAGGCCGCTTGAAGCCACCCTAATGCTCTTCACAAGATTGTCAACAAGAGTAATCTCCTCCCTTGGACCTACCACGTTTGAGATGGTGAAAGTCGTGTTGCATATGATTCGGTAATTAAGAATGCTGGCAAACTTCACAGAACATGAGTTAGTAAGAGCAGACATTTTGCGAAAATTCTACGGTAGACTTTGTTCATGACCAATTGTATAAATATTGTGGCTATAACTCACACATGCAATGCAATCAAATGTGGGTTAAATATGCTGGTGAATAATGTTGTGCAATTTAATACCACAATATTTATCAAAGTTTTATGGAACCTGTCACTATAAGAATTTTCCACATTTTGTACACCTATTCTTTGATTGTTTATCGAATTATATTCGGTCATTCGCTCACCTTCGCCCCGAAAAACCACATGATCAAGTACCCGATTCTATATGAGAAAGGGGCCTCTAATGAGAGTTTTTTCTTGTCAACCATTGATTTAGCTCTTCTCACAAAATCAATTGGGTCGGAGCCACCCTTGTGATAATAAAGAGGTAGCAAAAGCATCCCAAATTTATTACCGAACCGTGTTCCATCCTTATTATCCATTAGCTTTGCTAAATCCTGATCAAGAAAATAAACACAACGTTCATTAATTTCATTTTTGTTGCAATTTGTAATAGCGTATGAAGAAGTCTTATGAGAATCTGTCTATTCATAAAATTATATAATAAAGAATTCGTGCAGACATAATATTAACCTGCAATCCGGCTTGTGGTCGCAGATTTACCATGACCGCTCCAGTGAGTTTAAGTCCCTCTCGTAGAGCTATATGAAAATAGTCGATTAAAAAACTGAGTCATCCTGATCAGTTGTTACGTATTGAAATTTAATTTGAACAGTCAATTATGGCAGTAATTGAAAATTTAATATACTCGAGTGGATCTTACGTTTGGATGATCTGATGTCCAAGTATTTTGAAAGCCCACTTGAAATTATGCCCAAAAGAACATCATTGATGGTCTGCACAATTTATAAATCCAAATCAAACGTATATATATCCTAGAATACGAAGAACTATCTTTACCACAGCTTACACATACACGAATGTGAATGTAGTTTCCAAAGTTAGTTATAAGTCCAGCGGCAAAGCAGTTAACAAATACTCTAACAATCATCAAAATTCGAAATGAGTAAATCCATAGTAAACCACAGTCCAGTGAGACATGTACTCCCTCGGTCCAGGTCATAAATTCCATTTTGTTTTATTTTTTCTTTTAGATAGTTATTCATAAATTATATAGGAGAAATTTTTTTTAAAAAATATATTAAAATAGTACAAATATCGAACTAATTTAGTATAAACTTTTTTAAAATTTATTCGATATGATTTATAAGTAATTTACGACGAATGGTCAACAAAAATCAAATAAGAAACATTTGACGGGATTGAGGGAGTACAGTTTATATACTCTAGATAGTAGTGTATCTGTAATCTGTGTATGTCTAATTTAATTAATCTATTGTAATAATGTACTATAATAGTTCAATTCTACTTCCTCCGTCCGCTTCCCATTTCATTTCGTTGAATTTTTCTAAATTTATTTTGGCTCCGAATTAATACTAAATTGCAATGGGAAAAAATATTTTGAACTTATATTATATTATATTATGAAATTGGAAATATTACTGTAGTCCCATGTGAAATGCTCTGATAATAATAATAATAATAATAATAATAATAATACAGTACAAAATTGTACAGTACGTAATAAAAATTGTACAGTGCGCAATCAAATGGAGTACTTGTATTTACGTACCGCATTTGCAACAGTTCCTTTCACAGCTTTCATATCCTCAATCCGAAACCTCGCCGTAGCAACCTTCCTCGGCCACATCTCCACCCCCGCACCCCCACTAATCACCGTCGCCCTATCCTTCATCCACCCCACCCTCAACAAAAACTCCAAAATATAAATCAACGAATACCATATCACCTTCAACACCATCATCAAGCTCAACCTCCTCCTCCCCGCCGCCGCCGCCGCTCCAACGCCGCCTATCTCCGGCAACTTCTCTGGATCATCCGCTCTCCTACAACACGTCATCAAAAGCGACATGAGCGAGATTCCATCTCCGAGCGCGTGATGTAGACGGAACACTATAGTTTTATGCGCCAGTAGCAGATGAATCTCCCAGAGCGGCTTATCCGTTGCTAGAGGAGACGAAACCGCTAGATCGGCAACGTAGTCGTTCACGGCATCAGAATCCGAACAGGAGTCGGAGAGAGCGTCAGGGAGGATGATGATGTGGCGATCCACGTCAACTGTCGTTTTACGCCATTTTTGGCGGCCACGCGAGTTTTGGACCATGAGGCTGCAGAACCGGGGGTGTTTGAACATGACTGAGTTGACCACAGTTGCTCGAATGGCTGGAATGTCTAGGGGATGTTCAAGAGCGATGGAGCAGTTGATTATTTGCTCCGTACGTCGTTGGAAGAAGAGGCGGCCGGCCGGAGTTAGCGGCTGGTCTGGCTGATCTTTAGTTTCCGCCATTAGAGGATTTTGAAGTTGAATAATTGACCGGTTAATGTCACTCTTATACTTTTGAAGTACTATATAATATGGGAACGTGAAGAAGTGGAAAGTTTAATTACTACAGTGTTGTTTGGTACGTAGCTGCAAGTAGCTAGTACTAATTATTAATAATCCCAGCAAGTAAACTTAAATGACTTTTATTAGTTTTGCGATTGGTGTGATCATTATAGCATAAAGTGGTCCATATAATGTGGACAGGGCATATCTAATTAAAGCTTCCGTCCTTGGGCAAATTTGAAGTCTAGGCCTAGGTGTGTGAATGTGACACTTGAGAAGTTATGCTGATCAATCAAGTGACTTTTATAGAGTGTACGTGTTCGGTAGGGTTGTGGCCGGGGTGATTCACTGGTATATATACGTTTGGATTTAGCTTTGAACTTACTATAATTAAGTTTTATAATAATGTAGTCAGAGACTAATGTCATAGTTTTAATTTGATAATGTATTAGAAAAGATATAAGTTGTTTTTAATAATTAAACAGTATTAGTTAATTGTACGCTCCGTTCCGGCTGGTTTGTTTGTTCCTATGCATTTACCATTAAATTGATTATAAATAGTGGTTTGCAGGTTAATTGATTGGCACTTCCCGATCGAACAAATAAATAAATATATGAGATAATGTTTGTGAACAGCAAAAACGTGTAGAGTCGTCGATATGTAAGAGACGAAAATGAGAACTCATCAAGTACAACACAGTAAGGGCCATTGATCACTGGTGGTGATGCTATTAAGGAATACAGGACTGTTAGCTGGAGATGTTGATAGTTGATAAGTAATAGTAGTACAGTAAGTAATGACAATCCAAAATCAATTCAGGAGTAGTGGATCAATATTCAATAGCTAGGACCGGAGAGACATATATATGGGACCGGCCGGTGACAGCAACCCCGGGGTTACGTGTACTGCATGTTGGACTTGTTCTGGATTGGAAAAAATTTCAACTTTTGTCGATCCTTTGTTCCTCTAAACTAACACAGTTTGAATTTAGACATTTAAATTTACCAACGGCTCCGAAAGTACTTAAAGAATGAGTATGATTTTGGTCCTTCAGAGCCAATTTGCAAGTTGTTGCAAAAGTACTAACATCACAGTTAATTTATACAGATAGCTACAAACAAGATAGTTATCATGAAATACTATGGAGTTACAGTGTAGTAGTGGAAGAAGGGTAGGAGTTATAAGGTGGTGCGGGTAAATTGCACTTTTAATCTCCCAAGTCGAAGTCCTCTTGATTTTTGGTCCTATACGATTGATATACGGTCCTCTAATTCAATACGTAGGTGAATTAAGGCGTTTTGATGTAAATAATGTTTAATAAGCACTGCAAAACGGATGTATGTAAATAATGTTTTGATCTCTCCTGCAAATAATGTTTTGCCCAGGCTGATGTAATATCCGTAAAGGATGTCATACTCTCTGCAATGACAGTGATGAATGACATACATGACATGATCCTTGGCATGCTTCGACAGGTAAAACGATAGAGGGGTCGTTTATGTCAAATAAAGTGAACTGAAATTGTACTAACAATCTGTTTGATTGTGGACCAGGTTGAGAGAATGTGTTATCTTCTAACGGAGCTCGGTATCATGTTAACACAACAGAAGCAATTATTGAGAGAACCGGAGATGAGTATGACAACAGTTGCTTCCTTGCAGGTCCAGGAGAAAAGCCTGAGAGTACACCATCTGCAAGCCGTGAACGAAAAGAACGAGAGTCTGGAGTGGCGGCGATGCTCGAGAAACAACAGAGAGAATTAACTCTAGAAAATGTATGTAAAACCTGAGAAATGTACGATAAATTACAGCATCTCATTATCAAAATCTCTAGAGGATATATAGCATAATCCAACGCAACTGAACAGAATTGAACAAACGAGTCTTCTATTTGAAGGATGGTGGCACATTCCATAGATAAAGTATGACATCACATAAATTAGTACAATCGTCTGTAATCGAGGCATGTAGCTCATAAAAACAGCTAGCCAATTGTGTACTTCAATCAACAGCAAACAGATTTGCTATAAAGGAGAACTCTTGTAAGTAGATCTTCTCTGGATCAGGTTCTTAACGTATCGATTTGTTATAAAGGAGAACTACATTAGTCTAATTACAGAAAAGGAAACACAAAAGTTGGACCAGAACCCGAGTAATCCAAGAGAACAAGTAGCATTTCAGAATATATTTGAAGGAGCAAATAGTCCATACAGAATGAGGATCAAAAGTAGTAACTGAGAAGCAACAACAGCATCAGAAGCAACGGATGGATAAGTCTGCATCAAAGGGACTTCTCTCCTTGTTCTTCATCATTGATGATTTCTCTGAATCCGATCCGAACATTTTCTCAAGCTTGGCTACCTTTGTTAACAAGATCATCATTTCCCTGAAACCAACACAACTTCATAAGTTTAATGTGGAATTTTTGACTTTCTTTTTCTAACCTGCAGATAGATATATACTAGGGAAAATTGGACTTTTGGTCCCCCAAGTCGAAGTCCTCTGCGTTTTTGGTCCATGTACACGAATTAGGCCAAATACAGAGCTCTGGACGCGAGATACGCGTTTTGTACGTGAAAAAAGGACCGAGTTTTCAAAGCGTGCTAGTGCAGACCACAAGTGCAGAGGGACTTCGACTTGGGTAACCAAAAGTGCAATTTTCCCAATGTGGTGCAGTGGAAAGGAATTGAAGTAGAGGTGCAAGATTCGATCCCCGACGGAGACATAATGGGGTTTCGGTGTGGAGATATAAGGTGGTATAGGATGTTTGTATAAAAAAAAAGGGAGGAGTAGTTATAATATTTGTCGTTTAAAAAAAAATAGTGGAAGAAGTGTCCCTAGGGGAAAATCCAACATATGTAGTTCATCGGTTCATCCAAATTAAAATTTCACAACAAGAAAAGCACATCATCAATAATGAATCGTGATGACTGATGGTCAGGGTTACTATTTTCAATTTACCCTTTCCCAAAACAGATGTAAATTGCGTTAATATATAGAAAGAGTTCAAGAATGACTACTGGAGTCTGGAGATATGTAGGCCGTTAGAAAACTATGGTTGTCTCTGGACTTGTGGTAGATAATTCTGGAAAGCCAGTTCACTATCAGTCTATCACAAATTCAGTTGGCAGAGAAAGTCATAGCTACTACTCCGTATGTCGATCCGTATCAATCAAAATAATTTTATGTTTGATGTTTGATTTGGCTGAAAATTTATGAACTGAACTGAAATTAATTAATTTGAATTGAACTGAACTTATTTAAAGTATAAATTTTAACTAAGCAAACCTGTACTGAACTGAACTTAATTATTCTGAACCGAACTGAACTTAATTATTCTGAACTGAACTGAATTGAACTTAATAAATCTAAACTGAACTCAAGTACTGAACTAATTTTAACTGAAATTAAGGTGAAATTAACGTATACTAATTTTTCCTCAAATGTAAAAACATACGAGTACTTGCCATAGTCTATGAGAACGATTTTTTTATTTTAATTTAGTTGTGTGTCATTACCGGATAAATATGGGGAAAGCTATGGGTATTATTCTTATTCAACTTCAATATATATCGTACGGTCTTAACCTCCGTTCTCTTTGTATGAAAATTTATTATTTTAAATTCAGTTCAGCTTCATTCAGTTCAGTTCAATTTAGATCAGTTCAGTTTAGACGAAGAGTTGTAAGGGTGATTTTCTAGTACATCAAAATAGGTCATAAATAAAAACAAGTATGTCCTAATCACTTTAGATACAAATACAAAACACAAATCTCTAAGTCTCTATTAGGTCACAATCAATGTCCTTCCCTCTTCTTTAGGTGCACTTGTCACTTCAAAGTATCTCCCCAAGATCTCCACCAGTACCTGAGATAGACAAATGCACGTGTGGAAGTGTGGTTATGCCGGTTTGCCTGAGGTCAAACCGGAAGGAGACTTCACTTAAAGAAGGTTGATCACCTTCCTTGTCTAGCTGTAGTAGGTTAGAGTAGAGAATATGCGTTACCTTGATTTTGGCAATGACACCCTTTTATAGGTATTGGTCATCCTTGAGTCGGTCCAATCCTAAGCTGCCATCTGTCGTCTCCTCATTCCTCCACGTGTACCTAGTAGGCCCAATATTGATCGTCAAAGCCCATAACCCATCTAGATGTAACTTCCAGAATCCTCTTAGTCCCTTTAGTCTTCCCTGGCTTGTATCTTCCCTGGTTTGAATCTTCCCTGACTCTTACTTTATTTCCATAGTTAATTTAAACACAAGATATCAAGTGACATAAACAATTAATAAGTGAATATGGAATAATGAACCTTCCTTCATCCCTCCGAGTCTTTAGTCCTCCGCTGCTCTTTCCTTACCCCTTCCTGGTAATACTAGTCAAGATACGGAATAAATGAGACAGGGAACATCTGACCCCTGTTTATGTGGAAATGAGGTTATTTCTCCGCGTCTTGCGTTGGTCCGGATCTTCTCTTGACTAAAATCTCCGGACCTTCAAACATTCATAGTGTGATATTCGAGGACTTTTGGGAAATTTACCTTGAAGATGAGGATCATTAAGGTACGGATGATTAGGAGATCGGGATGAACTTGCGATACTTAACACGCCGTAGTACTCCTTAGTTCGTAATGGAGCGTACTATACGAATTAGACATATTTTAATATCAACAATAACATAGCCTTAAAGTTCTTATATCAAATTTACTTAATTCAAATTTATTTGTAAAAATTTTACTTTACATACAGATCTTTTTTCCAATTTTAAAGTTACACACAAATCCTATTTTACTATGCCAATGCACACAAATCTTTACAATCTTTTTCAATTTACACGAAAAGCTAACATTGTACTAGGATTTAACATAAACAAAACTTTACCAGATCTCTTCCAGACTTCCGGCAATCAACACCACTTTTTTCTATGGATTGATTAACCGATCCTTTTCCGTGTCCGAGAGGATGCTTAATTGATCGCTGAACTAAGCAAACTGATCTTGTTCAAATTTATACATATCTACATGAACTAATTTGCCCCCCCCCCCTCTCTCAAGTATTCAAAACTTAATTGCATCAACTAAACAGCGTAAGAATTAGGAATACAAAATATTATGTGATGAATAAACAAAAAGTGTCAAGGTCAAAGTTAATAGATTGATGAAGAAAATCGGCAAGCTTAGCCAACGGCGAAACTTACAACAAAAAGAAAAGAAAAAGAACCTCTATCGTCGTGTAACTTTAACTTTTCTTTTTTTTAAATCATGTTTGGGTGAGATTTGGACTTGAACACTATTTTATTGGGTATGATTTAGGAATCGACATTTCCAGTACTCCCTAATACTACCTTGCTCTGCGAACTCGTTGAACTCTTTCCATTAAGATTTATTATTTTCTATTCGAAAATTAATTATTTCAATTTCATTTCAAATCAGTTCAGATCCATCAAGTTCAGTTCAGTTTTTGTACTACAAATAAGTTCAGTTCAGTTCAATTCAATTTAGTTCAGATCCATTCAGTTCAGTTCAGTTCAAACTTTTTCAGACGAAGAGAACAGAGCCTAATTGGTAGTCAAACATATCTTTAAGATGTCAACAGAAGAAATATAGATAATTAATTGGGACGAAGGGAGTACCACTTTTATTTTATTTTATTCAGCTTGTTGTGTTGAAGACGACATGTGCAACCGGGTCACCAGTACCACGAGGAGAACCGTATTAATATTTTTGAGTTCCCATGCCAAAATTGTACTCCCTCCGTTCTCTTAAAACTTCTTAATTTGACTTTTTTCGGTCAACAACTTTCAACTTTGACTCTCGATTACTCTTAAACTATAATGATAAAGTATATATAACGAAATTATATTATAAAAATTTAGGTTCTATAATTTCATAATATAATATCGTTAAATATTTTATTATTATAGTTTAAAAGTAACTGAGAGTCAAAGTTGAAAGTTGTTGATAAAAAAAAGTCAAACTAAGAAGTTTCTGAGAGAACGAAGGGAGTAACACATAAGAAAAAGGAATAAAAAATGACATAGTCAATTTAAAATGTGAATTGCTTGCAAAATTCTAATTCAATATTCGTAATTTTTTTTATCAAAATTTCTAATGTGAATTTGTGCTAATGTCTAATTCAATGTGTGTACTTTGTTCAATTTGTTATTTATTGATTTTTATCATACTTAATGATGAATGAAACGCATAACATCTGAATTAATCGGTCTAAAGTCCAAGGGCCAAAAAGTTTTTGGGCATAGTGCTTTTAAAAAATTAATCGGCGATTTATATATCTTCATCAAATTAATACATCAAATTGTGTTCGAGCCGTAAGGACAGACTTATTGCAGTTTTTTTATTTTTTTAAAAACGGCAAAATGTTATTAACAACATACGAAACTAAAGTGGATAAGAAATGAACACCAACACCCAACCCCACACCGAGTAGTAGTAGTAAAATGAAGCATCCATATATGGATCAAACTACAAAACTGATTCTATCAACAATTCTTATATTTAATATATTCCTGATACTAAATTGAAAACAAAAAGATTGCATTCAACTCAGTTATGAGGAGGAAAGGCTTCATAGAATTCACAACATATATATATATATATGATCAAAATTGATGTAAAAATAAAATAAAATAATAAGTAATGGAAATAGATAAGTTAACTGGAACTAACAACATGTAGAAGGACTGAATGTCGAAACTTGATTCATATTCAGAAATTGAAAGTTGATTCAGAAACTTGATTCACTCCTACCTCCGGAGTTAGTCAAATAAGTCCTTGGTTTACCTATTCCTTCTGCTCCTTGTAAAGACACTATCATATGGAAATCTAGTCCGAGTGGGAAGTTCTCCATAAAGAGTGCTTATAATTTTCTTATGCATGAAACTTTAAACACCGATTTACATTGACCTTGGAAAAAAGTTTGGAAATTGAAAGTCTTGCATAGAATCAAATTCTTTGTTTGGCTTGTGATACTAGATAAATTACCCACTGCAAAGTTTTTACGAAAAATAAATGTACTTGAGTCTGATATTTGTTCACTCTGTAATTCGGAAGTTGAAACCACTGAGCATCTTCTCTTTAAATGCCCTTTATTTCAGGATTTAAGAGATTTATTGTTTCTTTCTTTCAGTAACCCTGTGCCTTTAAGTTTTGTTGATTTAATTTTTAATAGTACTTTTTCTGAGGTTGATCAACAAAAGCTTATAATCTTTTCTTGGCTGACCTGGACTACTAGAAATGAATACATCATGGCGCAAAAACCTTTTGTTGCAGAAAATTTTAAAAGAAAATTCCATCAGTTATTGGTTGATCATAATATTGCTTTTCCCCCTAAACCACTTAGATTTGTCACTACTGTCCATTGCAAATGGCAACCCCCCCCAGTTGGTTTTCTTTGCGTCAACATTGATGAGTCTGTCGACTTTCTAAATGGTCAAGCAGGTGTAGGGGCAGTAGTAAGGGACGGGCAAGGAAATTTTATTATTGCAGGAGCCCACTACCTTGGTTGCACTGATGTGCTATCGGCAGAAATTTTTGCACTAAAACTAGGAATATCCCTATGTTCAAGAATTAATTGTAAGAAGGTGATAGTACAATCGGACTCACAAACTCTCATTTCATCTCTTAACAGGGCACGAGCAGAGGCGCACAACCATCAAACCCTGCTGGAAGAAGCGCTTAGGATGTTGAGGGAAATGGAGGAAGTAAAATACCTTTTTGTTTATCGGGAATGCAACGGTACAGCTGACAAATTAGCCAACGAAGCAAGAATGAAGACCTTCGGGAGATTATCACCTTTTGCTAATAGCTCTTTTCATTATGTTTGGGACACTTGTCCTTCGTGGCTAGCTTATTTTGTGCATTCGGATTTATTATCTACTTTTGCTCGGTCTGTAACTAATGACAATGTACCACCTAATTAATCTATAAAGAACTGATTTTCGAAAAGAAAAAAGAAAAAAAAGAATGTTGAACCCCCTCACTATCATAATAGCATAAAACGCCCACCAACTACCATTTAAAGACACGAAAACCCCTCAATAAATTGCGCCAAACCCCCTCACTTATATTAAACATTGTGCCATAGACCTTGGTCGTCCAAATTGACGGGGCGTGTGGTCTACGTGGCTCTAGTGAGAGTCCTGCCCGCATAGTACAATTAATTAGGTTATTAAACTATTGTATTAGATTGGTAGGAACATTTTAGCTCTTCTTTCTATTTATTTCCTTTTTTTTTATCATATCTTTAAGACTCAATTTTGAACCATTCTCATTTTATTTTTAAACTAAAATTTTGTAATTCCTTTACCTTTTGATTTTTTTTTCTTTATTATTGTCTTTGCTATGTTAATGTTTACTCCTTTGTTATAATTTCTTTATGAATACTACATAAAATAAAAAAATTATATATATCGACAAGCACAAGAGTTATTTAACAAACAATAGGGAATTTAATTAAAAACATAGGTGCCGTTATGGACAAACAATAAATTTCATTACCAATGTTTCAAAAGAAAAAAAAAATTCATTACCAATAATCATTTTCCTTACAAATATATGTGTTTTCTATAATATAACACTATTTATTTTTAAGTTACGTATAGGCGGCCTCATATATATATATATATATATATATATATATATATATATATATATATATATATATATATATATATATATATATATATATATATATATATATATATATATATATATATATATATATATATATATATATATATATATATATATATATATATATATTTATTTATTTATTATTTATTTTTCTTTTTTCTTTTATTATTATGGTTTCCTAACTCCAAAGAGAGAGGGGGGTTTAATAAATAATTAACATGTAACTTCTCTTAATTTCATAATATTATTTTGTTAAAAATAGGGAGGGGTCTCAATCTTTTTGCTTCATTCTAAAAAGGTATCTATATAAATCGTGTTTTTCATATATTTTCACATAATTAACTTTCCATTTGATTTGTTGATTTTTTTTAGTCATATTTAACCATAAATTTATCGAAATTATAATCTACATATTTTCATAACATAAATTTCAAAATTAATTTTTGTAATTACTTACAATTATTAACTTGATGTTAGACGAGCATTACAAAACGTTACAAAATGAGCATTACAAAATTATTCTTTGGCACCAAGTAAAAGCACGATATAGAGAGTAATACACAAACATAAAAATCTTATAAATAAAGGTCCCATTAATAAAATTAAGTTGAAATTTTTTCATGTGTATGACACCACTATTGAGTATTGTCGGCATAGTAATTAATTAAAGACACTTGGCTTTCTTGTTTTCCTCTCTCTAAGAATAACATTTTAGCATATTAAATTACATGGCAAATGACTGAAATTGACGCCGTTAGCATCTAACTTAACTTAACGGAATTAACGGAATGCTAGTTAAGGTGTGTGATGCAGTGTTAAATATAAATCAGGGGGTTTGGTGCAATTTAGATAATTGAGGGTTATTTATGTTTGTTTTTAATAATTAGAGGGGCTTTTATCCTTTTTACCCTCCTTTTGAATATGATTTGAACCGTTCCACTAGCCAAAGTTGATGCCAACACCTGCACAACAATGTAAACCTTCTGCAAGAGGCAAAGCGATCGTGATAGCCGGGTTGAAATGAGCTCCGGACAGATGACCACCTGTGTAGATCATGACTGTCACATATAGTCCCCAGAGAAGGGCTACCCGGGATAGGTCATAATGTTGATCACGACTCTCTCGCAAGTCCAGTGAATAAGACTAGGTGTGTCCCCATGAACTCAAGATAATAAGTAAAACAAAGTATGAACAATTATGAGTTAGAAATTTGCACGTAATTTGCATTAGAAATGTCTTTTTTTTTTTATTCACTGTATCTCCCGCAAGTTGATTGAACAACAATAGATATGTCCGGATGTCCCCATGAACTCCGCCATGAACTATCATATGAAAAAATTTGTCAGAAGTCTTGTTTTTGTCAAGAAGAAGAGGCGTAATTTGCTAATTCGTTCATCATTGACGATTAATTATTTGCTGGATTTGTAAGCTTCTGAAACTATGATTCTTTCATTGATATGTGTATCGTCTTTGAACTTGTTTAAATTTTCTCTGTATACCTTTAGTGAATTATTTCTGAATGTGCCTTGTACTATATCTTATCCATTTAACTAATTAATTGAGTGTATTCATTTCAGGCAGTAGCAATGGCCTTGCTCAGGCATATAACTGGCCATCAGTTACTTCTTTGTGATGCTCCACATTATAAAGAAACGCACGAGTTCACAAATGGTCCCAAGGAGGACGACTTTGGAACTTCTACTGCAAACAAGATGATTACCAACGAAGTATGCTCCAGTCATTGTGCGAAGTTGCCTTAAATAGAGTGTTTGGCTCGCTTTTCCCCATCCCCACCTGAAGGAGAGGAGAAGGTTGAGAGGGATGTGGCGGGGGTGGTTGATGTAGGGGAGGAAGGTATGAGGATGTTGGCTAGGGCTATTGAGAAGTTCGGGGAGATTTATGAGAAGGTCGAGAACATGAAGCAGAAGCAGATGATTGACTTGGAGAAGCAGAGGATGCAGCTCTTTTTTTGGCCTCCATTCTAGTTGCCAAACAAAAGGAGTGAGTCTGGAATTTGATTGCTTCCAATGCACTGAACACCTGAGTATGCACTGCTAAAGTTTATAGTACAGAAAGGAAAAATGAACCGAATCAACTGATTGTTAATTTCCTCTGTCGATGTAACACATGGTGACGAAGTAGCATTTCAAGCAGAGCTTAAAGCTGTTTAGAATTTGTTAAGTCCCCATTTGAGGTTCTATACAAGAAAGCACATGTTCCGTGATAAACTATGTGGAGAACTTCGGCCGTCTCTGCTATACCAACTTTAACATCTTGCAGGACCAAATTCCAGCCAAGAGCAGGGAAGTGTGCTTTCATTGGAGATACACCTTTTGGCATTAAAAGGGTACAAATACTTGATCTTACTAATCATATAAAGTGTTTATTTCTAACTGTGTAATTTTTTGTGGAAATATTTTGCCTTTTCAGAAAAATAATCTCTCTAAAACTGTTCAAACTTCAGAACAAGGTTGCACAGGTTTATATTTCAGGTCATTGTGTTCTCAATCATCCTGCTCTATATGATGAATTGATTACCTATGCTACTCTAGCTATTCCTGCATCTACAGTTAGACCAAAAAGAAACACCAAGTTACAATCTCATCTATGACTGTAGATGAAGTATCGTATTATAGATGATAGGGACATTGTTTTGGCGATGTAGATGAAGTACTATCTGACGCTGTGACCCCCCAAAGCTTTCATCATATCTCATAATGAATTAACTGCAGTCATCACAAAGACGAGGATTCAAGAACCTAAATCTTATAAGCAAGCTGCAGACAAGAAAGAGTGGCCAGTGGAAATGGGAAATGAACCAAAAAACTTGACAACGTGAGGGTTCAACCAAAAATGTGAAAACCTTATGGAAATTGTTTATGCTCGCCTTGGTACAAAGTAAATCGCCAAGAGGGTATTCAAGGGAGCAGAAAACATATATAAACTTACAAACTCGTTTAAACAGTAGATAATATAAAACATCATTAGCAGAATACACCCAAAAACCTAAAAACTGAGGGAAATGTTGGTGGGTACACAAAAAGCAATGATGGAACACAAGAAAGTACATGGAAGAATACATCCTACAAGTCCGAACAAGCAGTGGCAAACACTATGCGCACCACTTCAGAAACGAAAATGCAAAATGATAAACAATCCAGCTTTTGAACAATATTATTCATGAATAAATGAGAGTTCTCTCTTTCAACTATAAATGGCTATATGTATACATAAGAACGCATTTTGCATTTTGATTTGCAAAAGAACTAGCTTCCTGTCCAGTCTCCATTCCTAGGGTCCAAACTAAGACCCAGATATGTTCTACTCTCCCTGCCAGAGAGAAGGCACTATCATTGTAGTTTTTGCAGAAATCCGGAAAACTTCTTAACATTTTAAAATGCCATTTTATAGTTTTAGACCATTAACCAATTAAAAGAGCCATTATTCTCATTCATTCTACTAAAAAATTAACATTCACAAAATCAGGCAACGGTATCAGCTTAGAATATGAAAACCAAAGACATAAACCCAGATAATAGAAGCTCATGACACAATACAAGACGACCTAGTGAAGTTAGAAACATAACAGAGCAATGGTATCTATTGAGAGAAAACATTGAAAAACCACATCGCTCTCGGGCAAGTTATTCATTGACCAACACTTTTCAAGTTAAAAACCATAACATAGTGCCATAAACAGAGATCAAAATGAACTAACATGCAACATACGAAATGACGAAATGCTTTTCTATTGAGATTCATTTGAACAAATAATCAAAATGAAAAAACACATCACAATAACATAACAAGAGATAATAAACAGAAATGCCAAATCTATATAGATGATAGATAATAAAACGTCTCAAAACCAGCTCAGGCTCCATTTCCATCACAAAGACATAACAAAATATCCAAAACGACAAATATTAATTAAAAATCCTTCAAAACTACAGTAATAGCGATAACAAAATGTAAAATACCATTGAAGACAGACAGATATTCAACGGTAACTCTTCTGGAACCTTGCACGGGCACCACGACCTCCGAACTTCTTCGGCTCGCAACGCCTGGGGTCAGCAACCAGCAGAGTCCTGTCATACCTTCCTAGAATGTCCTTGATCTCCTTCTTCGACTGCTCATCCACATACTTCTGGTAGTACGCCACAAGAGCCTTCGCGATCGACTGACGGATGGCGTAGATTTGGGATGTGTGACCTCCTCCCTTCACACGGATCCTCATGTCAACTCCGGCGAAGCGGTGGCGGCCGAGGAGCAGGATCGGCTCGAACGCCTTGTAGCGGAGTATCTCGGGCTCCACGAGCTCGATTGGCATACCGTTGATCTTAATCAGACCACGGCCGCGCTTGCAGTGAGTGACGGCGACGGCGGTCTTCTTACGGCCGAAGCATTGGACGGATTCGGTTGCTGCCGACATGGTTGAGCTGAGCTGAACTTCTCTTTGTGTCTCTCTCTCTCGGTTTGGCTCTTAGGGTTTTGTCACTGACGACTCTGATTAGGGTTTCGGGAATGGGGGAGGTATTTATGTTGGGTGTGGTGTGGGTAAGCCCAAACCTAGATCACTTTGGGTGGGTTGGATTGGGTTGGGCTTACGATTTGTTAAACTTGTTCTTTGGGCTGATTTCTACAAATGGGTTGAGGTACATACTTCAATTGGAGCCTTAAAACTCAAATTTAAGAAAAATGAAAACAAAAATAAAAAATCCAAAAAATCTAAGAACGACAACAAAAATGCGAATAGGATGCGCGGATTATAGTTTGATGAAGCAAGATGAAAACTTTGATAGTGAAATACAAGCTATGAAATTACATTATGGTATTAGTATCGAGATGAAAAGATCATTCAATCTTTCAAAGTTTGTCAAAATTGACCTCAAATTCCTATTTTATATTTCGTCGACGATTGTATGATTTTTCTAAAAAATAATAAAGCTACAATTTATGGACTCAAGAAATGCCTTTCACATTATTAAAAAGCGTCCAGTCATTTGTTGTTGGACCAAATCAAGAGTTGTCTTTTCACCAAATACGCCTAACATGAAAAAGTTTGTTTTTGAAAATTTTGATGTTATTGCAAATAGATACAAAGGATAAGTATTTAGGCTCCCTTTCCTGTTTGGTCAAGTAAAACTAGATCTTTTTTATAATATATATAATACATACTATATGTTAATAAGTGGTCTAATAAACATTTGAGCTACGCGGGAAAAAGAACCTTAATTCAATTTGTAACTACCGCAGTCCCTTCCTATGCAATGTCTATAACCAGATTACCAATTACTTGTACTAATAGGATTAATAGCATCAACAGCAAATTCCTTTGGAATCATTCAAGTGATGGTAAAAAACTAGCAAAAATAGGTTGGAAGAAAGTCTCCTTGCCAAAAGCTTTTGGGGAGTTTACATTCGCAATTTAGAAATTTAACAGAGCCAAATAACTTCTGGAGCACAGTTCTTAAGTGCAAGTATTTCCCCAAGAATTTTTACTTTGGCTATATCACTATTTTTCCAACACAACACAAATTGGCAAAACCACATTGGACTAGTTTTTTGTGGGGACACCACTGCAAAACCACCATAGTATTGGAAGTGAAGCATACATGGTTAGTGGGTGCACCCTTTGCCCGACAAAGTCTCAAGAACTCAAGTGGCGATTCAGCTCAGCTCAGGAAATGAACAACCAACAAGGTGGAACAAATAACTAACGTCAATACAATTAGATGTTCCCAACATACAGATAATAACTAGGACTACTCCCAAAGAGAAAGGGAGCAATGAAGAGAAACCCAAAAAATTATGTTAGTGCAATACAGAAAACATCAGCTCAAACATCAGCTCAGAGACGGTTCCTTCTTCCATAACTTTTTTCCGGTACAAATTTACTTTGCAACTGTCACGTACATTTTAGAACAGTTCCATTTCATTAATAAACAAGCTACACATCAAGTCTCAAGCATAATTGCAGAGCCAATTCTCATCTAGCTGTTCCATCTTGCAGTCATGAAAGCTAAAAGGTTTTTTGCGAGATCAGACACAGGAGATGATGCTGTGATTGGAAATACAGCGATCTTTGACATGAGAAAGCTCAAAGCCTCAAACATGACAAGCTCTTCATATCAAATTACAGTGCCTCCTTGAGATTAAAAGTTTTTGAGAGTTTCCTTGCATGGTCATACTGATTGAGCTCCACTAGCATTTTCCTCATACGCCTAACCAACTCGCTGTTTTTAGGGTCAAAAGCACCAGAACTATACCTCTTCTCCAGAGTTTTAGAAATCAACATTAAATAGTCTACCAAAGGCAGCAACTTTCGGCTGCATGAGACACAATAGGAAAAAAAATTAGCACGCAAATACACAGTGCATAAAACACCAGTTTTGATATTCAACAAACAAGACTCAACTAAACGTAACCACACGACTACTGATTATGTTTGATTTATAACCAACATGTTAACTATTAGTGCAAAGTATTAATGAAGGACTTTTATATATGTAACCCAGTAAGCCAATTCATGCATCAAGTAACAGATAATGTATTTGCTCAAGTACTCCCCACTTATACTTTAAGACCATAATAAGTACTCATAAGAAGTGTTTGGACATTCCCTGCAATCCTCATATAGACGTCCCCAGGATATCATTTAAACAATAGAGTCCCAACCCAGTATCAGTATAACCTACAATGTACATACACACAGAGCTAACTAGAGGTGTGGAAAAAATTTGAGTAGCATTAATATATAACTATATCATAGCAACGCATACAACCATGAAAATTATCTATAAATGCAGAAACAAATCAAACGCAACGATAAGTACCAAAAGCAGCTCCATAAGGAATTCAATTCAGGAAAACAGAATTGCACAAAATTCAAACAATCTATACGCCATAGGTGATTGAGGAACGGAAAAACAAGATAACGTGTTAGTCATACCTCCGATCTCCTGTAACACTTTGACCTGCCCAGACGCCACCTAGTGAAGCAATGACTCTCTCAGTCCGTGAGATTGCATCAGCAACATTTGAACGAATGCTGTGAAGATGAGGAAGAACCTTGCCATATAAAAGATTATCTAATGCAATGTTCTCCAGAACAGGCATCGCAAGGATCTCCCTCCACAAGCATATGTTCCTCATCAAACGCACAGATCTTCCAAACCTGTATGCCGCCACTCGTGCTGCATTTGGGACCACATTCATTTCAACGGGGCTCCACGTCGGGACCTATAAAAATCAGAATAAATATACTCTTAGAATAATCTGAGATGATGGTAATTTAGCATGTCACGTAACACAGGGAAGTCACCCTTAACAGTAGCATAGTTATAAAAATAGAAACATTACCACTAAATCAGCCACAGCATTAGTGAGACGATCACGAATAATTGTTAATAACTCCGTTCCAAGTGCCGAGCTGGAGAAATCAACATATGTGACAACCAAATTCACAGAAGAAACAGCATACTTTGTTTCACGGGTACTAAGCATGTCCCAGCAAGAAGTGAGATGGTGGCGCAAAATAGGAATTGCAAGTTTTTCCACGAGGTCAGGAACAAGATTCAAATCAGCATCATTTTCGTCCATTGTATCTTCACCTTCTTGAATACCGTAATTAAATAGCAAGGAATGCCTGGAAAACAAGAAAGAAATGTGAAAATTAACAATCGCCGATGCTATAATATGCTATCATTATTGTTACATTACTGTGGAATATGCATATAATTACCCAAACATATAGATGTTTCATATTTCAGATCCCATTATCATACATGATTGCCCTTTTCTTTTTTATCTGTTATATCCCTATTTGGGTGCCAATACATGTGTGACTTGTGCTAAAGACTAGCCTACATATTCTATCATGTAGGCCAACTGAAGTGCCATATGCATATGATGAACCACAGACCCACTAAATGTTAAACATAAAAAGGCCTGACATGGGAGTGTTCCTACATGAAGTCCAGGCACTACATTCAAGTGTTACTCACCATTTCATGTCATTAAAATCTGCATTCTCGTGAAGAGGATCCCACTTTAAAAGTTCCAGCCTCACGTATGGGGAAAAAAGAGCCGGTATACTTAGAGACATATAAGCATCACGATAACTCGAAGCATAATCCTTCTTAAATCTCTCAATCATTTCTATCACCACATGAAACTGCGAGTATTCCACAGCTGCATCACTGAAAACCTTTTCAGCAACCTGAAGTAACTCGTTGCGGTTCGACTCATATGCCCTATTCTCACTATCACTTTCATCAGTGCTTAATTCCCCCTCCATTTGCTGAAAGGAATTGTCATTGTCCATGGCAAGCTTCCTTTTAGAGTCAGACTTGTCTCTCCTTCTTCGACGAGCTTCTGCCCTTCTAGTGACATCCATTCTTTTCTGCAGATTCACATCTCTACCAAATTCATCTAACTCAACTGGTGCATTTTTAGACATGCCGGCATTAGCAGAGGCAGCCCGAGCAGCAGCAGTTGCTGCAGCATCACTTCCTCCTTTTCGAAACTCAGCCCGTGCTGCAGCTATAGCAGGCTCAATTTCAGAAATTTCATCATCATTATCAGCCGTTCTCCTTTCAGCAATGGCTTTTGCACGGTTTTCATGAAGCTCCTGAATTCGCTCTTCAAGTTCCTCAATGAAAGGAGCTTTATCCTGCAGAAAAGAAAGAGAGAAAATGTTGACAATATAAAGCCAGCCATCAATATACGAAGGTTACTGCATACAAAATGCTAATCGTAGGCAAAATTAATGACTTTTACAACTACGAGAATTTAGCAGTTAGTATTACCATCAAGCTACATATCAGCAAAGTGTAGCAGAGTTGCATAAGATAAATTGTGGTATATATGAGATCAGATTATGTCAAGAATTACCAAATTCAATACTGAGTAGCCGATTATTCTTACATCTTAGAACTTTGTTTCACAAATACCTAGTTCATAAGTTCGCCTCAGCCCATCAAGGTATTCATTTCAATCTTTAGGGATATAGCAATACACCAAACATACGTAGATCACAAGCCAACAGTGAATGTATACAGATAACGTAATCCACACATCATGGACTATTTAGGACCTCATGGCAACAAAACTAGTATTGTATTTGTAGCAACGCTGTTAAAAAGTCAAGTAAACTCTACCTCCAAAAATTCACATAAGACAGCAATGAAGTCACGGAACTTTTGCACGAAGAGGAACTTCTCACCAGCAGCAGCCAAAGAATTCTCTAGAGTAGTGACATTCCCCAAAGATGCAGTCATATTTTCTTCATTTTTCGCCATTAACGACAGAGCACTATCATAGGATTCCTGAAAAAAAATTGCAAAGCATGAAAAGTTTATATAATACCAGAACCTAAATAAATGAACCAACTAGAAAGTGTTATAATCCCACGGTCATGACAAATCTTCAACTTGAAAACAATGCATAAAGAATGATTTTGCAGTGACAAGCACATGTCTTAAACCAAAGACATACCTTAAGCCTCTTCCTGTTTTCGTGAAAGGCTTTCTTTGCAAGCTCAGACTGTTGAGGCATAGGCATAGCTTCATCAGCAAATAATCCTCCAACTCCAACTGCTCCCCCGATACCACTATTACCTCCACTAGTACCCGTAGCACCAATGGCAGGAAAACCAAAACTTGAGGTCGGACGGGCAGCAGTTGCGCCAAGACCACTAACCCCCACTCCTTGGCTTCCAATGCCATCATCTAATCTTTTCCCAACCCTTTCCTCACCTGCTCTTCCTCCCACATCTTATCCTCCTCATCTTCATCATCATCAAAACTTTCAATTTTACTATCCTTAGGCATTCCCCTCTCTTCAAACTGCTCAAACACACCTTTCTTGTTGGAATCACCAACTTTGTCCCCAAACAGCCCAATCCTTCCCCGGAACTCAGGCTCCTCGTCACTCAAACCATCAGCCTCTCCGTGGTTACTGCCCGCATCCAACGAAATAAAATCCGGGGCAGCAGGCTTCGCCTGCCTTAACCTCTCCCTCTTCGCCTTAATCTCCTCTATCCTCCGCTGATCCATAACCATCCCCTCATCCTCCTCATCAGTACCCAACCCAACTTTCCCCAACCGAGCCAAAGCATCCTGTCTCTCCACACTCGAATTCTTACTCTTCCTATCAAAACCCTCAGAATACCTACTTCTGCCATTCGCCTCACCGTCATCACCAGCAACCACCGGTTTCACCAAACCTCTCAGAACCACGGCAGGTTCGGCCTCCGGCTTGGGCTTCCTCGACCCAGAGATAGACCTAGTATTCTTCTGAAGCTCTAGCATAGCTTCTTTGGTATAAGAACCCGCTCGCGGCTGGACATTCGAATAGAGGGAAGAGGACGGAGTTGGAGCTGCAACACGCTCTTTGGACGAGGTGAGCTTGTGAGCTGATGTTGATTTGGATGAGGTGGATATACGGTTCTTAACTGCAGGGCGAAGGATGGGGGTTTCTTCATCCTCCTCGCCGTCAGCAAAGGATAAGAGGCTTTTGGCAATTGGTTTCTTAGGCTTATTGATGGTGGTGGTGGTGGCAGGAGTAGCATTGGTTTTACTAGAGGAAGGGGTGGCTGAGTTGTTGTCATCATCCTCTTCGCCACCACGGCGGCGGAAGTTTCTCGACCTAGCACTGCTCATCGGAATACTTACTAACAAATAATGCCCTAATTTCTCACGGTTGTTCTTCTTTCTTAGTAATAGCACTAGTAATATAGAGCAATTAGAGAGAAATTAACAATAACGATAGAGAAATCAATTAGAATTTAAGGAAGAAAAATCTAATTTCCTATTAGGAATGGCGAAAAGGTTTTCGCAATTCGGAATCAGCTTCTTATTACTCTTCTACTATCACAGTTCTGATATACCAATTCATAATATATAATAACATGTATAAACTCTAACCTGCGAGTGGCGGAGAGCGAATAAAGAGGTAAGCTATTTTCGTAGAGGTGGGAAGTTATATGTCGGCGGCGGTTGGTGGCCGAGGGCGGAGGAGGAAGTGAAATGTTGCAGAGAATCGCGTTAAGAAATTTGATGAAGTTTGTTGACGAATTGACGTTTTGACCATTGGGCTCGGGTCCGTAAATTTGGCTGCTGGACCTTTGTGCTAAAAAATCCAAATCGAAAATCTTTTTATTTCTATTTTTTTTTACCGATTATGATATTTTTTCTTAATTTAAATCATTGTAGTTTGATATGTTGTGTGAGTGACGGTTAAGGTCCGACTTGAACGTAACAAAAAATTTGGAAGGGGTAAGGAGGAAAAATAAGATGATTAGTCTATACCTTCTATGTTCATAAATATAAATTTTAAAGGTATTTATTGACCAGTTTGGTGTGTATTTTAATAAGTCTCTAGAATTGTGTCTAACAGTAGCTTGGTAGTCTATCTACTTCTCATATTAATATTATTCTAAGACTTCGACGTTGATTTCTTCTTTGTGTGTTTCGTGAAGGTTCTCCAATTATCCTTGATGTACTTGCAAACAATCTACACACATGCTTATACTTCGAGGCCCATCATATCCTTATCAGGAAGGTTTAAATACTCACTCGTATTTAAAATAAATAATATTTTAGTTTGTTAAAATAATTGATCTTTTAGTAACTTTAAACTATCACATTTCATGTATAGTATTCTTCATCCCTAAAGTGTATATTGTGGCTACATTTTTTTTTTTTTACTTTACTATGTACATCTAATAACGGTAAATGAATTTGCGGTTTTTACAAATCCCTACCTACTGCATCAACTAATGAAATTGAGATAGAAGCACTAATTTATGGTCTTCAAATAGCTTGGGAAAGAAGAATAGCATAGTTGGTGGTTGAAATGGATGCACAAGAAGTGGTTGCCATGGTCAACGGAGAGGAGGAAGCTCCATCGGAGTTGCGCGATCAAATCCAAGCTAACAGAGAGCTTCTAAGGAAACCTTGGACGGTGAAGTTGGGATGGGCTCCAAGGGTTGAGAACATTCGTCATATTGCTTACAAGGCTAGACAGAATTAGTCAGGTATTGGGAACAGAAAACCGGCGTTAAGAAACTAGGGTGCTTACTACTCCCCCAAATAAAGTTATCTCCATTTAAGAATTTGATATAACCTAAGGGCTTTGTAGTCTTTTACATTATCAAAAAATAAATTTTGTTTTACTAACTGATTATAGCCATTTTTAAGGCAATTTATTCACCTATAGAGGAAAGTACCTTATTTCGAATTGTCTAATAGAGTGGTTGATAATATTGAAATGAATGTACAACAAGTGGTTGCCACGGTCAACGAAGAGTAGGAAGCTCCACCAGTGCGTGATCAAATCTAGGCCAGCATACAGCTTCTAGGAAAACCTTGGACGATGGAGATGGGTTGGGCTCCAAAGGTTGAGAATCATTCGGCATATTGCTTATCAAGGCTAGACAGAATTAGTTAGATATTGGAAACAGAAAATTTGCGTTATGTGGATGAAGAAAAAATTGGGATGCTCACTGCTCCCCCAGATGAAGTTATCTTCTTTTTAGAATTTGATATTGAGGGCTTTGTAGCCTTTTCAATTACCAAACAAAATTGTTTTACTAAACGAATATAGCCATTTTTTAAGGCAATTTATTCTCCTATAGAGGAAAGTATCTTATTTCGACTTGTCTAATAAAGCGGTTGATAATAATGATATTACCAAAAAATTTATCTTTCCTAAAATGTTAAGAGTTTGTCTGAATTTATAACGTCATCATTTAATAATTTACAATAAATCGTAAAAATGACAATATAATACTCCTTCCGTCTCAATGATATGCCTATGTTTGTTTTTTGCACGGTTTTGAATGAATGATTTTGTTTGTTAGTGTTATATTAATATTGTACGTAAATGTGGAATAGTGGATTAAAGGAGAATGAAATATAAGACCTCCTGCATCAGCACGAGGTAAACGCGGTTAAGCCGCGTTTTATGCGGTTTAATCGCGGTCCACGGTTATACCAACCGCGGACCAGTGGAGTCCACTTCCACCCTTTTTTATTTTTATTTTTCTGTTTTTAAATTTTTTTCCCGTTTAAATTTCAAACGGTCATAAATTTTAAAATAAAAATGCTAAAAATAAATAAAAATTACCAACGGATAGAACTTTTCGAGATCTATAAATAGACACCACTCTTGGATATGTTTGCTCAGAACTTCTCCAACTCATTTTTCCCTTCTTAATTAAAATCAAAACACTCTCAACACTCCAAATTCGGTACAACTTAATGTAATATATTTGTGATTTTCATCTATTAACTTGATTTCGTATGAAATTCTTTAGAACAAATCTTCCTTTTTCTTTACCTTAACTAAAAAAAAAAATTAAAAAAAATAAAAAAAAATTTTAAAAAAATGACGTGGCAGGCCTTAAACTGGTCTTAACCGCGTTTAAGCAGTGACTGATGCGGGCGAAAACTGCTTAAACGCGGCTAAGGACAGTTTAAGCCCTTAAATTGGCTTTAGCCTTAAACCACTCATGCGGGTGGTCTAAGTGGAGATAAAAAAAGAAGTATAAAAGTGGGGTCCAGATTTAAAATAATATAGATGGGATGTGGGGTACTTTTAAAAATGAAAACATAAATAATTGATTGAGACATCCAAAAAAGAAATGTGTAAAAAAATGATTGGGACATATGAGTATTAATTAATTTATAAAACTCAATCCTTGAATATAAATCTTAGTGTAACATGCTCAATGGAATTATGACATAAAAAAAGAAGCTATCACATGACTAGAGTAGTTAATTAGATATTAAAATCATCTCCAACCCTCAAACTTCATCTTAACATAAAGAAAAAGAAAAAAAGGTCATATGATCATTACGCTCACATCAAACTATATCATATTCTTACTCTCCAACCGTTATACTATATATCTTACCCAACTTTCTTTTTTCTTTTTTTTTCTCAAATTTCTTTTTTAATTGCACTATTCTCTTCCCTTTTTTAACATAAATTCTTAAGAAAATTGTGCTTAAACTAATTTAGTATATAACTGGATACCCCTAGGTTCTACAAGCAACCAACATGATCATTTAAATACCAATCAAGTTAGTTTTACACTCATATGAATGTAAAACGGATTTTATTATTAGACATTTAGACCTACTTCTTCTTTCTTTCTTTTTTTTTTTTTTACTTCATACTCCAGACATATTATTTAAAGGGTACATTGATTTTTAGGGGCTTTTAGAGTGTCTAATATCATAATAAGCCCCACCAGATCAACAATTATATTTTAGGACACAAATTTGACTTTGTAAAACTAAGGCATTGTCGCAATTTTGATTCTTTTTTTTGATAAACAAACAAGCCTTAGCATTTTCAAAAGAAAAAATTGAAAACAAGTTCAAATATATAAAAAATGCTCTATGACCATAGCAGTTTAAGCTATGTTCGAGATCTCGCCGGGTCAATCCGGGTTGACCCGGTTCAACCGCTTCTCGGAAGCCTATGCGGGACGAAACACTGAAAACTCGGAAAAATCTCGGAACCCGGGATTTTTCCGAGTTTTTGACCGTTTAACCCGGGTTTTTAATTAAAAAAATTTATTTTAGGAGAAATTGGAAAATATTCAAAATAGGATCAGCTAAAAAGGAAAAATGTGATTGTACTTGTTTGAACCTTGAACTTGTTTGTTTGGATCGTTGTTATGTTTGAACCTTGAACTTGTTTGTTTGATTTGAATCATCATAATGTTTGAAGTTTGAATTTCTTTATTTGATTTGGATCATTGTAATGTTCTAATAATATGCTACTATGAGTCTATGACTTTATTTTGGTTTCTATGAGTTTATATGATATTTATGTTTGAATTTTCTATGTCATTTGTTGATAAATATGTATAGTATTTGTTATATATAATTTTACGTATTTTTTTCTATTCCGAGACAACACCGAGACACACTACAAGAAACACCATAAACAGCGACCCAACTTAGCGACAGATCGACCCGTCGCTATATTCAGCGACGGATCGGTCTTTTTACGACGGATGAAATAGAAATAGCGACGGATAAAGACAATTCGTGATAATGCGCGTCCCTAAACCCTTGGGACGTTTGAGAGTTGCGACGGATGCTTATCCGTCGCAATATTAGTGACGGATGACTCCATCCGTTGTTCGTTTCTGCAACGGATGGATTCATCCGTCTCGTAATTACGACGGATTACTCATCCGTCGTATATCTCATTGACCATGGAAAAAAATAAAAAAAATAGGAAAATAAAAACAAGGGACGGATGAATCCATCCGTCGTAATTTTACGACGGATGACTCATCCGTCGCAACACTGCGACGGATGGCTCACCCGTCGCAGAACGTAAATATAAATACGGGACTTAGTCCCAGATCGTCGATATCGCAGAACAGAATCTCTGCCCCCCCTCCCGTTTCCTCCACCGGCGAAAACCCCTCTTGCCATATCTTCTTCATTTCTTCACCATTTCAAGCAATCTTATAGGCATTTCGAAGCTCTTCCACCAAGGAATAAGGGTAGCTAGTCAATTGCTTGATTCTTTCACTATTTATTCCGCAATCAAAGGTATTAACTTCTAACCCTAACTTGTCTAAATTTGAGTATTCTTCATTCTTTTTCAATTTCATTGAATGGTATGCATTTTAGTAGTATCTATTATGTTATGTAGCTCAAATTAGGGGAGATGCACAAGTTTTGGTTGGTGAATTGATAGATTTGGGATGAATTGGGTACTTTAGGAATTGAAATTTTGTTTTAGTAATTGAGAATTTGATTGGGTTGAATTGGTATTTGGAGTATTGAGACTTTGTTTGGGGTTGATTGGAGACCTCTAGAATTTAGTTGTAGTATGATTCGATCGTAATCGGCTGTAATTAGTTGTTAATGTAAATGTATAATATAGACATATCGTAACTATAATGCAAAGTAATTAGTTGTAATTTAGAAATATTATAAGTATAATGCAAAGTAAAAATTAATAATAAAAATGAGTAAGAATTTTGGGTATGTTAGCAAAATATAATAAATTATATATATAAAAATTTTCCTTAATTACACATATCTTAAATGGCAAGTAAAAACCTCGATAAATAGAATGAAATAATACGTTAGCAATGAACTAAACTTCGATTGGTCAGGTTTAGCATTCAAATATGTCAGAACGTACACTGAGGATTCCCTTACTTGAGGTTTGGAAAGCCAACTGGCTTTTGGGAGTTCCGCCCAAAGAGTGGATGTCGAGTCCCCTTCATGATGTTTGGGAGTCCTACTGGCGTGACCACCCGAATGTCTAGTGTCGTTCCTTGCTATATCTCTGATTGTACATGTTTTATATTCAATTCTGTATGTACTAACACATATCTTTGCTTTAATTTGCAGATGCCGAAACCCAGACTGCCTCGTTACACCATACAACCGGATGAGATTCCACGCACTCCTCAGTCACCACGTACTGAGGGAGATGACACCGGGCCTAGCTCACAGCACGACTCCCCGATTGCTCGTGGGACTCCAGGTGAGTCCAGTAGGGGCTCGAGCGATCCCCGTGACCCATGGGCCCACATGCCAGACGATGAATGTCCCTACAGATCACCCATGGACGGTCTTCAGTGGAATGGTAGGCCTGTACTCTACCCTAACGGGGACAAGTAAGTATTATGATTTAACTTATATATTTACGTAAAAATGTTTTATTATGGCTTGAGTTCATTACTATATATTACGAAGGTTTGCTTAATGATTGCCTTATTCTTTGCAGGTTATTTGCGGAAAAGGCGGCTCACAACCTAGGCCAGATCATCAGGGCCAAGATGCTCCCACCACAACAGGGTGGCGCCCAGTGGACTACCATCCCTGACCAGTTAAAGGGAGAGTACTTTGAGGAGCTGAGGGTGAGTTAATAATCATACTGCTGGCTGTTTCATAATTGTTTTTTTGTCTTGAGTGGTATGTTATTGTATGTGAGTGGTATGTCAGCCACTATATTTGGGTGATATGTTAGTCACCATTGTTGTAGTAAAATATAGGACAATGTGAGTGGTATGTTAGCCACTGTACTTGGGTGATATGTTAGTCACCGATATAATTGTTGTGCATGTGCTACACTTGTTATAATTGACTGTTTTTAAGTTCTCACAATTAGTATGTTTTTGGATGTTTGTCTGTACTTGTGTAGAAATATTACTTCCTTCCCAAAGCTCTGTTGTGGCCACTCTGGTACTGCTTCAACGCCCATGGTAGTTCCCTTTACAAGGGGATGGTTAATACCATGAAGGCCAGGCACACTGACGGACTGGGGAAGCCGAGTTGGCTAGGAGATGAACTGTGGGTTCAGTGGAAGGCCTACTGGCCTGATCCAAAAGTCCAGCGTGCGGCTGAGCAGAACGCTTCAAACAGGAAGGCGAGGCCCGAGGATGGGACCAGGAGCATGGTCACACATCGATTTGGCTCTCAGTCCATCCTACAGCCAACATGAATAGGCTGGTAAGTGTATAATTAATTAACTTTGTGGTTTTAGTATTATTCTTGTACTTGTAATATCAGTTCAAACTTTGTGATTTTATACATCATGCCTCTTATACTTTGTGATCTTTTTTATCATGCCTTTTATACTTGTAATTCATGTGTCATTCAGATTGAGGATAACGAGAGTCTTCTCTTCACGTTCTTCACGAAGTCTCAGATGGCCCTGATGGCGAATGGTTGTCTACTAAGGCCGAGAAGATTGCGGTAAGTTCTGCAATACTTGTGTTCATTAAATACGGTTGATTTCAATAATACTTGAATTCACTAACGCCTTGCACTATTGATTTATCCTTTCAGAAGGCCTATACAGACAGGATTAGTGACAAGGACCTCACTGTCGAGGAGATGAACAACATTTTCTTGGAACTGGATCGGGAGGACGAGAAGGGTCGTCGCTTGGGACTAGGGAGTTTGGCTGCTACCACCAGTAGCGCGAGGCATGCGCGTTCCCGTCATCTCGGGAACTCTGCCTCATCACGGACCACGTCTTCTAGTACTTCTTCTGAGGCCGCCCTCAGAGCGGAGTTGGCAGAGAAGGATGCAGAGATTAGGAGGCTGGCCGAGAGACAGGCTGAGCAGGAGGCCCACATCGCTGCCATTTATGCGAAGTTGGGGATGCCACCTCCTTCCTCCAGCGCACCACCACCGCCACCCACTTCTCCATGATCCAGTTTAGTTTTCTTATGTTGTTTTTCGACTCATGAACGAATATTATACTTCCTATCGGATATTACATTAAATATTTATTGTATGAACGATTTTTATTATGATTATTGGATCGTTTCGTTATTGAAAATGTTTTTCGCATTTATTTTTGGGGAATTTATTTATTACGAATATTAATGATGTGTGTAACAGGTTCAATGGTTTTTTTGGTTTGGATTTTATTTAAATATAAAGAATTTGTTTTAAAAAAAAAAAAGAAAAGAAAAAAACCAGCGACGGATAACTCATCCGTCGCTAAAGTCCTGGTCAGACTACTAAGCTGACCATGACCTTTGCGACGGATGAGTCAACCGTCGCAACACGGTCAACGAATTATCCGTCGCTAATTCGTGACGGATCGTTGATTCGTCGTTAATTCGTTTACGACCAATGTATTTGCGACGGAATTCTCATCCGTCGCTATTTTTAGCGATCCGTCGCTGAGCCTAATCAGCGACGGATCGCTTATTTTCAGCGACGGTTGAGTCCGTCGCTGAACATCAGATCCCTTGTAGTGATAAATGTCCGAGATGACCCGGGTTGACCCTTCTCAGGAGGTCGTCCGAGATGGCCTCCGAGACGAGATCTCAAACATAGAGTTTAAGCTCCAGCTAGAGCTTTGACTGCTCCGATCGAAGCATCAACTACTACGATCGGGGCAGTGCTGCTCCGATCGAAGCTTCAACTGCACCGATTGGAGCATTCAAGCGGAGTGAGCTCCGCCTAAAATGGATTTTTATCCATGATTAATGTATTTTAATTAATTTGATGGTTGGTCATGCTTGTTTATATCGCCTTTTTATACGAGAAGTCGTCGTTGGTGGAATGTTTTTGTTATTTTCAATGGTTTAATATAAACTAACTGTTTTAAATCAATTGTCGGTGACTCATCTAAGTGGTAAGCTGGGATACCCCCTAAGAGCATCCCTATCCAAGATCCAAAATTATGGGTTGGGGCACATTATAGGCTGTTAAAGTGCTATTCTTAGATCCACTTTTACATTATTTTTTTTTTAATTCTAACTATACATAAAGTTTATTATATAAGTTTTAATGGTTTTCTTAGTGTTTATAATAGGGATAAATATAACACTTTATTTTTAAGATTCCGTTTCACCTAAAATTAATTCCGAACCATATTTTTCAAAATATTTTTTTAAATCACAATGTAAAGAGTATTATCTCATAATATTTTTTTTTATATCAAATGTATTTTTACAAGGTTAGCAAAACAAAATTTTGAATTTAAGATGAAACGTGGCGAAAGAAAACATTAGTATTAAATCTAAAAAAAATAAAAACAACATTAAAATATACTTGACAGGACACTTGTGCGGTTGTCCACTTAAATTCTATCTCTCATACCGTCTTCATTGGTTTTATCCTTGTAATGAGATTATATATAATCACAATTATCAGGAGATCGAAGCACTTACAATAGTTAGGGTTCCGAGAATCGAACAAAATCGAGCAGAATGAACTGCAAAAGCATAGAAAAATGTACAGTTAGGGTTACGAAATCAATCGAACCACAGAAAGTCGTGAAGAAGAACAAAAACATCGTAAAATTGAAGAAAATGAGTAGACTAGGGTTTCGAAAATGAGTGAAAAATAACAGAAAGGAACGAAAATAAACCTTCGACAGCTGAAGAAGACGAACACGATGACGGCGAGCTTAATTCAGGTTGAGGAGATGACGTTTGAAGCTTCGATTGCGGCGACGAGAACAACGACGACTTTCTCTCTCTACACTCTGATATTTCGAACGATCGATGAGGGAAAATGAAAAAAATGAGGTGAATTCTATTATTTATACGTAACCCGTTTCAATGACCCGAAAACATAATCCGGTTTGAACCCCGCGAGATTCTTTTAAAATTGGATATAATAGAATGGATTGATATGGATTGCTTGGCCTCATGATCTCAAGTTAGAAAGTGGTCTTAAATAAGAAATTTTCTTGTAATGCCCGGTTTTTTATTAATTTATTTTAATTAATTATTACCTGAATAATTTATTTATTTGGTAATTATACATAAAATTTATTAAGTTTTAATGGTTTTCTTAGTGTTTATTCGACATTAATAGGGATAAATATACAACTTTATTTTTTTTAGATTTTGTTTCAACTGAAATTAATCCCGAAACATATTTTTCAAAAATATCTTTTTTTAGATCACAATATGAAGAGTAGCATTATTTCATAATATAATTTTTTATATCACATGTATTTTTATAAGGTTAGAAAAATAAAGTATTGAATGATAATTATGTTGTTATTGTTATTGTTATAAAAGATATGTTGTTATTGTTATAAAAGATATTTATCACAAAGAACGGTCTTTCTATTTTTACAAAAATACCATTCATGAAAAAAATACAGTTTCAAATACAAACATCTAAACAGTCACAGTTTGAGAGTGTCATTGTTTTTATAGTAAATACACCCTAATAATAATAAATTAACAAATTTGGCAATTAGTTAATTTATGAATATCTATGTAATAAATTTTCATTGAGTTTTATATTCTTAATGAGTTATTAATTAGTGATAAATTAATAATCAACATTTACTGAATCATGAAATCCATTGATTTTTTTTAACCTTCTACTCCAATAATACACGAAATATTCTTTGAACAAGTTTTGAAAATTATTATTTTGACTATATATTTTTTTATTTATATACTATAGTAGTGAATAATAACAACGACGATGACATCAACAATAAAAATAGTGTTGATAGCATACCCCTTATTCAAGTATTGTCTGCTCATTACCTTGTGGTAAAGATTTAAATTGTGAATTAGTCAATTTTAAAGTGAGTACAAGCGTGTTTTCGGTCATGCACAAAGCGTAAAATCAAGCTTTACCCGTAAAGTGTTATAGTATATAAAACACTACAAGAAAAACTCATTTTAGCGACGGATTATTAGCCACGGAAGTCATCCGTCGCTATTTAGCGACAGATCGCTATGGGTAGTGACGGATAAGGATGAACTGCGCTCTAAGCTCAGTTCGTGCCTCTGGAGACCTAATCTGGCTCCTGGTTAGCAACGGATAACGTCTATCCGTCTCTAGTTTGGCGACGGATGAACTTATCCATCTTTCTAGATTGAGTTAATCAAACTTTGGTTAGGATTAAAAAATTAAAAAAAAAAAATAAACAAAAACATAGCGACGGATTATGTCATCCGTCGCTATATTTTCATATATAGATCAGGAACCCTTTCGTCTTCCCATTTCCAAATCTCCACTCCAAATTCCCAACTTCAAATCCTCTCATCCATCTCCACTCCAACCACCGTCAAACGGCCAATCGACCGCTACCACCCACCCCTCTTTACTCGACGGATTGAGAGCACCACCACCTGCAACCTCTTTACTCGACAGATTGGGAGCACCACCACCGGCAAGGCAATGCCATGACGACCACCACCACCCATTGCTCCGCCATTTTCTCCTCTACTACCACCACTAATCTCATGTATGAATCAGATACTCAAAACCCTAACATTTGGGGCTTTTTGTTTTTATTATTTATTTGGCGAAATTCACTTGTGATTCTGATTATAATGCTTAATAATATGTATGTGTTAGCTTAAAACGATTTTGTCTGTGTCAATTCCCTTTTGTTTTGTTGATAGTTTCTAAGAATTTCTTTTAGGTTTTTGTTTAATCTATATGAAAGTAAGATATATTGGACATGTATTTGAGAAACAAGATAGTACATCAAGTGAATTTTGTTCAATCTGCCTAGCCCTTTTTTTTTTCGTTTTTTCTTTTTTTCTTTTATGTACTTAGTTTAACTCAATTCTGGAAAATGCTTAATGTAACTCAATTCTGGAAATGCTTATAATTAACTCAATAAGAAAAAAAGGAAAAAAAAATGCTTTTTTTGAGTAATTTTTGGTTTATTAAAGCAGATTGAAATAGATGTAATCTATCAATCTATTCTGGAAGTACACTTTTACGATTTTGGTTAATACTTAATCATTTTATAAAGTGTGATGATGATATACGTATATTAGTTTCGATATGTTGGTTTGGGCTTACCTTAGGTGAAAACTAATACTATACGTTTGCTCTCTATCAGTATGCATTTGATTAGTTTTCACCCATTGGTAAGCCTCACCGACATTTAAGCGAACTGATTGTAGTTACCTGAACACACCATAATAGTAATATCAGTTTGTTTGTACTTCAGTAGTCATGTAAACCATACATATAGGTTGAATTTGATAAGTTATCTGATAACTTAGACTTTCTGTTATGTTACTAATTATCATGGTTCATACTTAAATACAATCCATGTAAACTCTTTTCTTTCCATTTGTCGTTTCTTATTCTTGTTGTTTAACTTGCAGATCATGGGGACGCCAAAGAGACCGGGAAAGTTGTTGGCCGCCAGCAGCCGTAGCTACCCTGCCAGCGAGTCCGAGCCGGACTCGCCACTACGCACCCCAGGTTCTCAGCCGGACTCGGGGGGGGGGGACGACATAGACACATGTGAGCGAGACACTGTCACCTGCTGGCCATCGTTCGGGCAGCAGTGCAGGGTCTACTGGCCCATCCGACGTGTTTGCAAACTTGCCGGATGATGGCTTGGGGGGGGGGGGGGTGGAGTACAGAAGGGGTGAGAGGATGCATGGCAGAGCTCGTAGTGTGGCCCATGCCTGGGAATGTGTAAGTACATGAATCATATTTACTTAGAATTGTATGTTTTTTTTTTCAATGTACTTTGTAATAGTTGGATATGGCATTCATCTATACTTTGTAACAGGCTGGTGCTGAGGGAGGCTGCTAAGCTCATCAGCAGGGAATCCACAAAGCAAGTGGATCTCCCGCCACGGGGAGCCCAATGGCATACTTTTCGTCCGAAACGGAAGGTGGAGATTTGGAATGTTCTCGAGGTTAGTGATCTTCCTTCTTGTAATTTGTTTGAGTGGTATGTTATCCACTTTACTTGGGTGAAATGCTAGTCACCGTGTTGTTAGTTGTACTAGGACAATCCGTAATTGGTTTGGGTGATATATTCTGCTAAAGTGTGCATAATTTGTGAAATGTAGGAGAAGTTCTTCCTCCCTAACAAGTTCAAGTCAGAGTTGTGGTACTGCTTCGAACATGAAGGCTCGGAGACCTTCCGGAAGAAGGTTGCCAAGATCAAGAAGAGACGGAAGAAGCCGGGATGGATTGGGGAGGACGTGTGGCCCGAGTGGATCCGATATTGGGACGAGGACCCTCACGTCCATAAGCTGGCGGTGCATAGACTGGGTTCGAAATCCCAGTTGGCGCGACACCTGGACGCGGTAAGTTATTATTGAATTGAGTTACTTTCTAATAGTTTATTTGTTCCTAAAGTCTTATTTCATTCATTAATTAATTTATCTATATTCGATGAAGATATCGGAGGGGAGAGAGCCGACCATGTGGGAGCACTTCGTTGAGGCTCACGGGGAGCTCGATGAGCATGGACAAATGATCTTTCGTGGTGATCGTAGCAAAAAAATCGCGGCAAGTTTTTTTCTCCCATTCCTTAAACATTTTTTTTGTGCTTCTTCAGTAATGTACTAAATCTTGTTGTTTGTTTGAATTTTCAGGAGGAGTACATGGCCAGGACTGAGAACCGTAATCTCACCTTCAAGGAGCAGAACGCCATCTATTTGGAGATTTGCAAGCTCGATGAAAAGGGGCGTGTCTTCGGCATGGGCAACCTCTCGCAGGCCATAACGGAGACGGTCAACCAGGGTGCCTTGTCCTCCAGTTCAAAGCGCCGACATGGAACCGCCGAGGTGCCTTCCCAGTTACTCGAGGAGCACGAGCGGCTGAAGGCGACTATAAGCAGCAGGGCCAGGAAGCTGCTCGGTGGAGGGAGGAGCGAGTAGGGATGGAATTTTGGGCAGGGCAGCCCGACGGGCCAGGCCCGACTGGATTTTGTCGGGACAGGCCCGCCTAATCACCCTATTGGGCTAGGCGTGGGTCTGTTATATAGGCCCATGGGTCGGGCCTGGGCTAAAATTTCTAGCCCGCTAGCCCGGCCCGACCCAAGTTTATATATGTTTTATTCTATATTTAGGTATAATATATGTAATATGACTATTTTGTTTGTTATTTTACATTAGTAGTATTAAATTAAGTTGCAATTTATACATTTTTTATACTTTTTCTATGTATTTATAATATTTTCTATTGAATTATATATTTTAGTATACATTACAACCAATAATTTATAACTTTTTGAAGTTTTTTTGTTTTAAATTATTAAATCTTGTAATTTCTAATTTTTTTAAAAAGAATTAACTACTACAATGTGTGACTTTAGAATTTTTTTGAAAAAAAAAAGGGCCAGGCCGAGCCCGGCCCGGCCCATGACGGGCTGGGCCTGGGCCTAAAATTTAGGCCCGCCCTCGGGCTTGGGTCGGGCCTTGGATTGTGCCAAGTGTGTCGGGCCAGGACCGGGCCTCTGGCGGCCCGGCCTAGCCCGACCCATTGCCATCTCTAGGAGCAAGCGCAGATGAAGGCTGGCTTCAAGTCTGCGATCAACTGGATGATGCAGAAGTATGCAGGCCCCGATGACGAGCCTCCCCCGACTTCATGATGTGACAGCCTTGTGGATGTTTTTCTTTTTTTATTAGCACACTTTATTTTTCATTCGAATATCTTTTAGTACAATTTATTTTTATTTCGAACAACTTTTTATTTTAGGACAATTAATACTTCTTTATGAGTTTCGTTCGAATGCTTGAATAATTAGTATATATGTTGGTCATAAATAGTTTCATTGTGAACAACTACAAAAAATTAAATTAAAAACAATATTCCAGGAGATTTAGCGACGGATAGATTCATCTCTCGCCAAACACACTCTAACCAGCTCCAGCCACGTGTATCAGGTGATTAGCGACGGATCGATTCATCCGTCGCTAATATCAGATACCACTACAAGGAAAACTGATTTTAGCGACGGATGTCATCCGTCGCTATATGTTAGCGATCCGTCGCTAAAGGCGATTAGCGACGGATTGTCCGTCGCTAAATAGGACGTCACGAAAAGTGGCGTAGCTAAAATAAAAAGCGACGGTTAAACCCAACCGTCGCAAAATAATAGCGACGGATAAACCTATCCATCTCCCTAGTGGTCGTTGACCATTATGGAGACGAAACAAATTATCCGTCGCTATTATTTTGCGACGGATGGGTTTAACCGTCGCTAAATAGATGGGACACGTGTCCTTCCCTGGCCAAGTGCTCAATGCGACGGATAGAGTCATCCGTCGCTATATTATATATATATATATATATATATATATATATATATATATATATATATATATATATATATATATATATATATATATATATATATAATTTATTTATTTTTAATTTCTGTATTTTTTTCAAATTATGTTTGTTATTCGAGTTAAATTGAATGCGCCAGAGATTTATGTACGATGATTGACGGTACGAAACTATAAATTTCATTCAACAAACTAAAATTGTACGTACAGAAATACTAAAATGTACGAACATAAACATAAAAGCGAGCATCTCAAAATGTACGGAGATGCAATCCTACAATGTACGAACATAAATTAAAAATACTAAAACTACTAGCTACTCCTCTGCCTCTGCGTTCTCCACCCCACCCAAAGCTCCAACATGGTGGTGCGGCTGGATGAGGGGAGGGTCCCGGTTCCAGTACGCTTCCCACAGCGGCCGAGAAGTCGTGTCAATCCACAGGGCCATTTTCCCTCCTTGCTCCAGTCAGTTTTGACTCTCATCATCGTATGCATGTGGATGCTAGATCCTCGGACCAGGAACGCATTCCACAACTCCTCCATATGAGCAGGAGGCATATAGTAGTAGTTCTGCAATATATATTCAATGTACATAAGTGAAATGAAACACAATTTACCTAAATGTTACACTTAATTAGTGAGCCGCCTACTCAATAACCTAAGGTTAATGTCTAACATAATCATGGGCGCCGCCTACCCAACATCATGAATGCGGACGTAAAGTTATTAAATACAAATAAAGTACCTTCAATTCCTCGAAAAACTGCTCCTTTGCGGACATAGGAAGCGTACTCCACCTTTCACCCCCACTCCCTGGCTCTGGAAGCGTATGAAATTTTCTACGGATGATGTTACCCAACTTTCTATTAGCTTCAGGCGGGTGAAACCTGTAACACATATTAAAAAAATAATTATGGATACCTACAACTATATATAAAAACAATTAAATACAAACTTTAAGTACAAAACTTACATGGAACCCTGCCCAACAGACAAGACAGGCAGCCTATTGTCGCCGCCCTGGGGCAGTGCTTGACCATCGTCGCCGCCCTGGGGTTGTGCTTGACCATCGACGTTCATTGTCTTGATTGTTAGTTAACTTATTGTCAGTTAATAAGTTGTCACTTAATAAGTACAGACGAGGACTCGGAAAGTAAGGAAAGTTTGTAATGTTTACTCTAGGGCTGTAACCGAGTCGAGCTTTTTTCGAGCTGCTCGAGCTCGACTCGAAAAAAGCTCGGCTCGAAATTCGATTATTTAAGCTCGAGTTCGAGTTCGAGCAAAACTCTAGCTCGTTTAGTTTATCGAGTCGAGCTCGAATATTGAAAAGTTCGACTCGAAAGCTCGACGAGCAGCTCGAAAATAATATATTATTTATTTTATATATTTTATTTATTATATATATATTTATTATATATATATATTATTTATTTTTATATTTTATTTATTATATATAAATATTATTTGTTTTATAAATTTATTTTATATATATTTTTCCCTTATATATATTTATTTTATTTTATTTTTCTATTAATTTTTTTAAAATAACCTTTCTTATTCGAGCTCGCGAGCCGAACTCGAATAAGAAAAATATGTGTCGAGCTCGAACTCGAGTCCAAGAGCTAAAGCTCGATCGAACTCGAGCCGAGTGTGAAAATTCGAGTTCGAGCCGAGCCGAGCCAAAACTCGACTCGGCTCGGCTCGATTACAGCCCTGGTTTACTCTATGGATACCAGGAAATAAAGTCCATTTATTAGTAGGTCACGCGATGATCATATTATTAGTTTGGTCCTATGGTGTGTTCAGTTAAATACAATCAGTTCGCTTAAATGTCAGTAAGGCTTACCAATGGGTGCAAACCAATAAAACGCTTACTGATCGACAATAAACGTATAGTATTAGTTATCACCCAATGTAAGCCTAATCCAACACTTCCAAACTAATATATGTATATCATCATCACACTTTATAAAATGATTAAATATTAACCAAAATCGTAAAAGTCTACTTCCAGAATAGATTGATAGATTACATCTATTTCAATCTACTTTAATAAACAAAAAATTACTCATAATAAATATAAATAATTAAATTAACTAATTAACCAGATTTATTTAACTGAATTAATATATATTATACTAATTACAGTTAATATAATCAATTAACAGCCTCTCATTAATTAAAATAAATTTATAAAATTAAATAAGAAATCGAAAAAATTGAAGAACAAACTGATTATTGCTATACAACATATATAATCTAACAATTTACAACTAGAAAAATCATAATTAAGCACAAAAATTAGCAAGCCCAAAAAATAGGGTTAGGGTTCTAACCGTTTATTTGGGCAGAGAATCTGAGGTGGTGGTAGTGGTGGATTTGAGGCACCGTTGAATCCTGTACATCCACAAACAAGAAACACAAACAAACAAATGGAAGAAGATAGAGTCAGATTCGAAACCAAATCAAATGAGAGAAGAAAAGTTCGCAGATAAGAAAGGGTAAGAAGATACAAAACATAAACACGAGACTTACCGTGGTGATGTGGTCGAGGTGGTGGAGCCGATCCGTGGTGGTGGTGGATTTGAGATGGGAGGAGAAGAAGGAGTTAGGGTTTGAGATTTGGAATGGAGAAGTGAATGAATCTGTGTATAGACGATGTCGTCTGTATAGTCGACACTTAGCGACGGATAGACTTATCCGTCGCTAGACTTATCCGTCACTAGGTGTTCATTTATTTATTTATTTTTTCAATTTTCTTTATTCTGGTCAACAGAGTTAGCGACGCATAGACTTATCCGTCACTAATTTAGCGACGGATAAAATTTATCCGTCGCTAGGTTGATGCCGGATTGACCTTTTCCAATGACGAACTGGGCTTAGAGCGCAGTTCGTCATTATCCGTCGCTAACCGTAGCGATCCGTCGCTAATTAGCGACGGATAATATCCGTATCTATTAATCCGTCGCTAAATGCCTGATTTCTTGTAGTGTACGGATAAAGTTATCCGTCTCCAGTTTGGTCAACGACAAACACGGCGACGGATAAATTCGAAGGAAGGATGACTCCATCCGTCGCTTTTCTTATTAGCGACGTCACTTTTCGCGACGTCCTATTTAGCGACGGTCCATCCATCGCTAATGTTTTGTAGCGACGGATCACTCCGGTATAGCGACGGATGGCATCCGTCGTTAAATTGTTGTTTTCTTGTAGTGAAAGATTCATGTGATGTAAATCTTATAATTAGTTCGGAAAATTTTATGGTGAGATTGAATAAAAATACAGTAAAGAGACTCAAGGGACATATCATTCTTATAGGGTATACTATGACACATCAATACTGCCACATAGTTGTCTTACACTAGGGCTTGTTGTCATAAGTCATAACATACTGTAAATTGTTCTAGTGTGATCGGATGAAAAAATTCTCCATGTTTTGAATAATTGAAGAGTGGTTTAATGTATTTCGTCAAGTTTAGTGTGTTATGTTTATGCTCACCTAATTAATAAAATATTTTTCTCAGTTTAAAAAAAAAACATTTTCAGGCTATTTAAAAGAATAATTCATAAGAAATTTCAATTACCTTGAGTTCAATATCTCTGTATTAACGTATCTATACAATATATGAATAACTTTTTTTAAATTAGTTTTTTATAAATGAATGAATAACTAGGAAGCGGCACGCTAATTATCGTTCAGCAACAACATTAATACCTGTTTGACATCATTAGTCATTTAAGGTTTTGTTCTCTTCGTCTGAAAATTGATTATTTTAAGTTCATTTCAGTTCAAATCAGTTCAGATGCATTAAGTTCAACTCAGTTCAGATGCATTAATTTCAGTTCGGTTCAAATTTGCTTAATAGTATTTTATACTACAATAAGTTCAATTCAGTTCAGCTTCTTTCAGTTCAGATCAATTATGTTCATACTAAGAGAATAGAGCTTAAACCATCTAATTTTTCAGCAAGAACATTAACTACAATAAAACATTAGTTGCATTCACTAAACAAAAGTGGAGTCAGTAACACATCCACAAGTCACTATAAAAAAACTGGGTTTTAGCCACGGATCTATCAATATTGTTACTAATAAGGATGTGACCATTTTCTGCATAACAACTATTTAGTCACGGATAATATAAGTGATGGATAAAGGGTTAACCGAGATGGATCCGGGCTCACTACCAGATAGATTTTATCTGTGGCTAACATTGGCAACGGATAATAAAAGTATGCAATTATATATAAAAAAAAATGTTAATTTGGTGACTAATATATTTTATCCGTTACTAACCGTTATAATAGACAAACTCTATTTGTGGCTAAAGTTACTGATTTTTTCAAATTTATGATTATACGGGTGATAAGATTGGTCGATTCTTTTGTTGATTGGAATTCGTATTTGATGATAATTGTAGATTTAATTATACGAATATACAAAAATTAATCGAATATACAAATGTATGAGCTAAAACAAACAAACTAAAAAGTGTATGTACGTTAATAACAAACTAAAGTGTATGAATATAAAGGAGAATAGATAGTGTACGAATGTAAATGGAAAAGTACTAGATAGAAGAACCGGGAACACAAGACTGTTCTACTGGGGCGACGGTTGGGTCTTGGAGGCCAGTACCTGTTGTAGCATCATCTCCAACGCCTTCTGGCTGGCCTCCATCACCTTCTCCGACTCCTCCAGCGTCATCTGAGCGACTCAGTGCGTTTCGAGCTCTCGTTCCTACAGCTCATGCACCTTCTTCTTCAGCTCCATGTGATCCAACATGAGCTCATCCTTGACGGCTCTGCGGGACCTACTATGCATTCCCCTGGAGACGGTCTAAAATCCCTGATGACGGTGATCATTTGTGCGTCATCAATAGGTGGTCGGCCGGAGGAGTTATGGCCGGAAAATGAGTTCGGAGAGGGTTAGAGATGAGAGAGAGAGAGGACATAGACACATGCTAGAGAGATAAAGAGCCGACTAAAATTAGTTTTTTGTTGGATCATTTTGTTATTTGTGGATTGTGATAACACAATCCAAAAGAAGACCCAAATGTAACATTTTTTCACTTAAGAAAACAAAACTAGGGAAAATTACTTCCACGCCCGCTCTTACGGACCCTAATTACGTTTCACTCCCTCTTAGAAGAACAAATAGGCCCAATTGAAACAATTTGAGTTGACCAGATAATGTGGCCTTAATCTCTCTCTTCCTTCCATACAAGCCTTAGCGAATTTTAATTATTTTCAAATTTTCTTTTCTTTTTTTTTTTTTTAAATTTTCTCCCTTTCTTTTTTCTTTTTCTGTTCCTCCTTGCTTCCTCTTCTTCAAATTATATCATCGAATTACCGGAATCCGGTGACAAAATACAACTCCCTCCAACGAGGAAGCTTTTAAGATCCCAAAATCGGAGCTCCAGCGGACTCCGGTACTGGATTACCGAATCCGGTATCGAAGTCTTGAAGAAGAAGAAGATAGAAATAAAAAAAAAGAAAAAAAAATTATTTCAAAAAAATTATTACTTTTGTTGGGTTTAATCTATAATAATTTTTTAGGCCAATTTGGAATTTAGATAAAGTATGTGACTTAATTGTATAATATTTTGTATCAATTTTGCAACATAGGAATTAATGGGGACAAATTTATAATAAATAGAAGTTAATGTTGCTTGGTCAAAGTAAAAGTCTGATTTTGGACCAGGTGCAAAAATGTATTTCCACGTTTTAATTTTCTCGCATCAAATCCGTGGACCTCTTTGTAATTAATTCATGTTAACAAGGAAAACGTTGTAATTATTTTTTTAAGAGGATAAGAATCGTAATTGATGAAACTAAGAAGAGGGAATATGGATATAAATTGCCCATAAAACAATCCAGTGGAAATCCAACCGCAACTAATTAGACTAGTTAAATGGTCTAATTCCCTTAACACATACTTCGTAGTACTTACTATATTCTTTTCTTGGCCTCACAAATTTAACCAAATGATATGATAGAGCTCAAAGTTGATCAATCAAACTTAACAATAGACAAACTGGCAAGCAAAGCCATTGAGACAGCAGATGTAACAAAACTTAAAACATGAAAACTGTTCTGTACTTCTGTCACTCTCTCTGCTGCTAATAAATTCAGCAAGAAGCAATTAAGTTGCCATTGTCGAATCTCTCTTCTGCTAATCTGGTCAGGCCAATTCATAATAAAGAAACTCAACCAGGCTTTCTGGAAACCAATGAACCTGATCTGAGTTCAACAAACTGATCCAGCACGTTAATAAACAAGTCATGATCTTCTAAACCTCAGCTTGCTTCTAGAAATGCTAAGATCGAAGTACGTGTCTTCTATTTACCATACACATACATAGGATTAGGAAGACATCTAAACGCTCCATTGTAGCCAAAACAAGCCTCTGGCAGCTTTCTATTAGACAATGCTTATAAAAAACTTCATGCATACATGATCGAACTTTTTACAGCTTGAACGATTATACCAGGGTGTTCTTCTGCAGATTCCTAGACCCAACAGACAGTCTCCTAGAATGTGGTGCTAATGCATAAACATTGTTCAAGAATCCACATAAACTAGGAAAAGAAGAATTCAGCAAGCCAATGAATGATTCAAAGAATGTTGTACTTTTAATTATTTAAGAACTGAATTTACACCAGCCAAACCAGCTCTCTACATTTGAACAAATTAGCCCTCTACATCTAAACAAATCAAATGATCGATAAGGCGGGAATAAAATCTTCAAATTTACCTCCTTCAAAAATGATTCCTTATCATCCAATCGAAAATAATTGTATAGATCAACCACACCTAATCTACCTTGTTGCTGAGAAAAAACGAGAGACATGACTTCAAACGTCAAAGAACTGTTCCAAATTCATATACCGCCCTTCCTCGATGTGGATTATTGTGACTTGCAAGTCTTACAACTTGCTTTTCAAATCAGAAAACATGCCACTGCTCAAACATTCATTTTCGCCCTCGTAGCCAATGCATCTCTAATAGCCTTCGCCTTCTCCTCCACAACCTCCCCACCTGCCTTCCTATCACTATCACGCGTACCATCCAAATCATCACACAACACCGAAAAATCCTCCCTCCCAATCAACATATTATGCAGTATCGCGCAAGCACCAATACAACCCACCGCAATCCTACGTTCCCCTTCTATCGGCCTATTCAACACACCCCATTTCCTCAAACTCGCGACAGCCTTAACCGAAGAAACACGCATAAAACAATGTACATTGTTAAACCTCTCCTCAACCGATCCAACTTCAGCATTATCATACGGCAACATCAACCAAGGAAGCAACACATAATCTCCATCACCTATAAAATACTGCGGTACTACTAAAACATCATTATTACCACCATCATTAACATCTCCCTGTGCATTCAACATTAGGCCATTTTCGATATCTTTACGCAAACTCGAAGAACCAAGTACTTCTAAATCAGTTTTATTACCGGAAAAACCAGCTGCAATGCTCAAAATCCTCGCAGAAGAATCCACCACAACCTGAGCTGTAATGCCATTGTCCATTAACCTACAACAAGTCAAAACTCCACAGCAGTTGGGTAAACCCGTAAGCGACTCGAACCGGGTCGAAACCGATTCCAGCTCGGTCTGACCCGGAAACCCGACCCAGAATTTGAAATTGGTACAAAGCACGCGGCAGAGGTGCTTGACGCAGAATCTCGCGTCCGGTTCAGAAACCCGGAACCGGGTGGATATTTCCGGGTAATCCGACCCGGTTGCGAGTTTAAACAACCCGATCCCGAGGCGAGTTGCGGGCGGTAAGCTCAACGGCGATCCTACCGGGTCACGGCACTCGAGTAACGGTTCGAGTAGGCCACATAGCCACTCGAATGAAGAGACCTTCATGTTGAAGAACTGGGTGAAAACATCCGGGTCGCGAGGGATGGTGGGGTCCATACCCGGGTTGCCGTCGTCATCGGGAATTCGTTTCCGTTTGCGGGAAATGGAGAGGATGAGGGCGGTGTTTGAGGTGGAGAGGAAATGGTGGAGGAGAGAGGAGAAGGGTTGGGAATTGTGGGGTGGTGAGAGGGAATTGGTGGTGAGGGGGTTTGGGAAGAGGAGGAGGAGAAGGATGAGGAGCTGGGAGATTAGGGAAGAGAGTAGAGAAGCTAAATCACGTTGTTGATTATGAGGATGATTCATCATCTGGGTTGGGTTGGTTGATGATTTGATGGGGTTTGATTTTCTTGGGATTCGGACTGACTGGGTTTTTTGGGGTTCGTGCTAATGAGACAAAGACGAAGATGGTGATTACTTTATGGGATTTATTTACAGGAGCATTTTTACAAATTTTTTTAATTTATCACAATTCACAATTGAATGGTATTTTTTAAATACGCATTAAAACTCGATCTCAATTAATAAAATGTACACTAGGTGAGTCGAGTAAACTGTACCTAGTGAGGTAGACTTATTATAAATATAAATTATAAATTCGATCATGTAGGAATTTCGAATTTGTAAGGATTTTTTTTCCCTATGTCCCTCACCCTTTGATACTTTGTGTTATTATGGATAAAAACAAATAATTTAATAGTAATAATTGTTTGAAATTGAGGGAGGTCTGGGTATACTGAAGTCAAATAAGTTATTACAAAGTAGGCTGACTTCCACTTGCATTAGATTTGCTAACAATGTGAAACCACACTAATCAAGATTGCGGAGTTGAGTTGCAAGTTGATAGTTTTACACTTTCACTTTTATTTATAGATGTGTAAAATGTAAATACATGTGTGCTGGTATCATAGTGTATAAGGTGTGGAAGCATAGAAAAATGCATACTGAGTCCAAAAATGAGTTTTATAATTCGTTTAAGTTTTGGTGGAAGTGTTCCTTTTTTCTTGTATTTGTAATTTTAAAAACATAATTGATGCTCTGTTTATTATTAATAATTTTTTTGCCGTTTAAAAAATGATGGGCTTAAGTTCAAGTGATGTATATTATACAACAATGTACAATCTATGTTCTATACTAGCATTAACTTCTTTGACTCTAGTTTCTAGCAGAGCAACACAAATACTATTAAGTTTTCTGAGATGAGAGCTAATCTAAGAGTGTAGGGCCACTTTATTAATGCCCCTAACATTATGGTTGACTATCATGGGAGTGTGTGTGCAGTATTGCTGGAATCACTCCCAATCCCCAATACCTCATCAACATTTGAGCAACCAACTATGCAATTCCCAGTAGCTTTGTACACATCGATCTCTCCACTTCCATCTTTCTCTTTCCGGTTCTTTTGAGGTTTCTTCTTGATCTAATGTGTTTGCCCTTATTTTTTGTCACACTCGTGACCCATCTCCTTGCACTTCTTGCAAAATAGTGCATGGCCTTCATTCATACTCCACATGTTAAAGAAACTTTTTCCCTTGTCTATCCTTCATAGTCAGATAATCTTTTTAACTCCATAGTGACATCATCCTCTATCAGGACCCTCGCATAAGAAACTCTCATTTTCTTTGCAGTGCATTCATCTGTGACTACAGGCTTCCCAAGGCGTTGGCAATTTTCCAAGGCTCTTTCCTTCCCACAAGACGAAGGCTTACACGTACGTGTAAGGTTCCCCAAAGAAAAAAAGCAAGGGAAGATCTTGGAATGCATTGGCATCGAAATTAAGGGAAGATCCTGCATTGTACTGGCATCGAATAGGACATGCACACATGAAGCACAAAGGAGATACGTCGCTTCGTCATGCCTTTGTATTAGAGAACTCGACAACCCGTAAATAAGAGTTGGAAGATGCTCTATAATAAAGGATCTACTTGGGAAACATGCATATGGGCAACAAACTTGATCGTACAAACGACCGACAAGATCCCAGTAAACACGTCTCTTCCAATATAAATACAAATTCCTAAATCGCTTCAAAGGTAACTGTACAAACCTCCAAAATTACACTCTCTACGACTCACTCGAGTTCAAGTAAAGTCTACCTTCAATTTGTCCAAGCCAAACCGGTTAAAAGGGCTCATCCCCTCCTTTATTTCTACATGCAGGTACCTTAACTACGTGAAATAAGAATCACATCCAGAGGATAAGGCACGTACAAGAGAAGAGTTCAAACAGAATATTTGTAACATCAATGCGAATATTGACCAAACTACATGAGAAAGTACAATGCATGTAGCACCATAAGTCTACGTACCGTATATGTTATGCATAGAAGATCACCAAATATACATATATGTTTTTGCATAAAAGATGATTGAGTGTTCAAAATTATTGAAATACAACAACTATATATTGTTTCTTCTTTCATTCAACTTGATTAATTCACCATTCTAAGCAAACATTACTATCACTATTTTCAAAATAAGTGATTAAGGAATTTTTCACCCCTTTATTCGGTCTTTTTACTTAGTTTTTCTTATTCTTAAGAGTCGTTTATTATTTTATTTTATTAGAATTTATTTACTTTTTACTATTTTGCGCAATTTTAGGGACTTGCAAGTTTTTAATGAGATTTTGGTAAAAAAGGGTGTATTTTGGTGTGTTTACAAAGTTTGGTAGCTCCAAGGTCCCAATAAATGTGAATGCCATGGTTCCATAAGAGGCAAGAAGATGGTCATTATAGCTTGTACAACGTGAAAATGAGGGCGGATATTTGGAGTTCGGGTGAAGATTTTGAAGCCATTTGAGTAGAACATGCGAATGTTGAACTCAATTGGAGTAGTCTTTGTATTTTTGCTATTTCTCCTTCATACTACATCAATTTAACATCAAAACAGTGCTCACATGAATGTTGAACTCAATTGGAGTAGTCTTTGTATTTTTGCTATTTCTCCTTCATACTACATCAATTTAACATCAAAACAGTGCTCACATGAAGAGGACTCAAAGAGCTATCCAACTACATGTCGCACGCCCTCACACATTATCTCACGCATCTACAAGCGCCAGTTCAAGACGGCCCAAAATTTTCGACTTGTATATATACTTGTATTTTCTCATATCTATCATACATTAGACAGAACAAAAATCCTAGGCACGAAATTCACCATTCTTCTTGGTTTTTGACTCGACAGACGATACTTGATTGATTTTTTCCAATAAGATAGTTTTGAATTCGTATTGACAATTGCTCTTCATTTATTTGAAGAGATTTCTCTTTTTCTGATTTGTGACAAATTAGTAACTTGTATTTATCTCTCAATTTTTATTTTCTATTGCTTATTATGTATAGGTATTGTTTATGGTATGTTAATCATGTTAGTGATATAGTTGGCTATTTAAACTACATCCGTTGGTGGTAGAGATGAAATCGAGGTATGATTAGGGTTTGTAACTGTATGACTTTGAGATTAAGGTTGTTGTCATGCATTTATAAATTTGTATATTCGATTATTTAGTAGTAGAGTTAACACAAAAAAGAAAAAATCAATGAAATATAATTATTGGCAAGCAATGAGTCTCTTTCCTAGTTTCAAATAGATAAATTCCATGAGCGAATAGCTCTTGTAAGACCAACAAACTTGGATTAGCTTGGTAGCCACATTTCTATTACTGAGCTTAGTATTATAAGTAACATGAGTGTGTGGATTTAATCTTTTCAGAGTTTTTGCAATCAGATTTATTAAGTCAAACATATATCTATTCTTTCTAATCTCTACCACCAGCATTTTATCTATGCAATCTAAATCACAAGTAGTTTTTGTCTTTGATTTCCAATTGAAATTTCCAATTGAAAGTCTTCTCACAATCTTTCTATTAAAAGCTGAATTATGATGGTATTAACTAGGCAACAACCTAGTTGAATCCTTGACACTAACATTGGGGTTAGCTTATCGCCACATTATTATTTTGAGTGTAATAATAGCTAATCTTTGGCTTAAAATAAATTTAAAATTTCATTTGACACATCAATAAGTTAAGTTAACGCTAAATTAGAGACTATCTTACCACATGAAACGAACAATTCATATATTAGAGAGAAATAAATAGAAATAAAGGAAGGGAAGAAAAAAAGAGAAGGATCAAGAAAAGAGAATTGGAGATATATATCCAATTATTGTAAACTAAAGATGATTTTTTGTCTTCCTTCGGCCCATCTCTACCCAAAATTCAAAAACTACAATGAGAATTCGATTTTCTTATTAAGATGTCAATCCAAATAAGTTCGTTCTTAAAAGCACGCATATTACATTACTTTCCACATCCACATCGGATATCATCTCCACGCACAACTATATCAATCTAAAACAAAAGATAATAAAGTAAATAAGAATACACCTTACTTTTAGTCAAATGTTAGGTTCAATTGACATGCCTCACATTTAATATCCAACACCATCCAATTTACATAAAGAGTTCAAGTGGATGTTATGCAAAGCCAAAATATAAAAGGGTGTTATATTATAGGGTGTTCGAAGTATTCAAAAAGTAGGAGGACTCCACGCGCAAAAAGTTGCACCATGTGTAATTTAGCATTAAGCCCATAAATTATTAAATTAATAAAAATTAGACACTAATCTCTCTCTCACTCTCTCATCTTTAAGCTCCTCTCCTCTTTCACACTCACACACACAGAGACCAGAAGTAGGTAATTTATCTTTATTCGTTTTTTCTTTCTTTTATTTATCTTATTTATTTATTTATTTTTCAATGACATAATAATAATAATAAATCTAATTAATCTCCACCGATTGATTCCATTTAGCTTTGTCTTCTCCGTGTATGTGTATGTAAGTCTGTATGTATGTATATCTTCTTCTTCTTCAATTCAATTAATCTATTCTACATGTGAAAACCGTCATTTCATTGTTCAAACCAGCTGAGAAAAAAGGGACAAGAAGAACACAGATTTCATTTTTATTTTTTCAATTTTGTTTTCCCTGATTGTGAATTGGAGAAGGCCTAATCAGGTACCATCATCATCCAGCTGATTGCCCAATTTGTTTGTTTGAGGTTTTGTTTTTCAACCCACTAGAGTTCATTTTTTCCAATTCTTGGTTAAAAATTTGTGCTTTCAGATTGTTAATTTTGTTCTCATTTCTAGCTGGACCTGTTTCAATTAAGATCGAATTGATGGGAATTGGGATCTGTTGTTAACGTGTTAATGATTGTGTGTTTCTGTGTTTGTTTTACTTTTCATTTTTCCTATGAAATGGTGAATTTACTGCTTGATGGGTTTGTATAATCTGTCTGTTGAGCTGTTCTTGACCTTTTCCTGTTGTAGTTGTGTTTCATTTGGGATGAACTTGTTGGTTAAAGTGGGTTAAGTTTCGTGATTTTCGCAAAGTTACGATCTTTCCTTGTTATTTCTATGTTTCAGCTGTTTTGTTTGTTTGTTCTATGAACTTGTGGTTATCTTAATCTGTGTTACTTGATTGATGTGGGGTGCATAGGTGTAGACTGCAACCAATATGTGGTGAAGTTACATGAATCGATCCTCGTTACCATTATCCATTCTGCCAAAATATAGGTGTCATTTTTCTGTCCAATTTGTACTCTGTAGCAATCATGGATTCTCTTATTTGAATTTTATTTGCGAATGTAAGTTTTTTAATAACTGAGTGCAAGCCCCAGCTTGAGGTTAGTTGACAAGTTTGAGTGCCTGTATGTTACAGGTTCAAAGCTGTGCTTATGCATTTGTTTTCACTTTTCACATTGCTGTTGTGTATGTAAGTTTGATGTGTAGCATACTTGTAGGGCACATAACATTTGGATATGACATTGTATCCATTATCTTCTGATGATTCTTGCTATAATTGTTTTTTCTTGCCCAACTTTCATTTGTATCATATCCGAATCGCAGCTTTATGTTATGCCCTATTTGATTTCCATGTAGTTCCTGATTTTCTGAAGATGTTTTAAGCATTCAACTTTATGTTGTTTGCATGGATTGTTATCTTATATGTGTCATTCTGGCATATAATTACAGATATGCAACGAGGGAGGACTGCCCTGGACTCCTTTCCAGACTTGAATCAAGGATCCTCTCCTAACAATGCCTCCCTGGACAGTTCTGATCCTTTGGATAACATGGTGAATCCCGTTGAAAATCGGAATGTTATCTGCACTGGTGCTGAGGAAAGTGTTGCTCAGCGTTCTAGTGGATGGCACCAGGGGGACTCCAGCCATCCGGCAAATAATCTGCTGCAAGCTTTTAGGAATCGTCAGGATATATGGCCATCCTCGTTTGATGGGAGTGATTCGAGATCAGAAGATTGGTGTACGGGACCATCTAATATTGGAACCAGCAGATCCCTTGGCATGCAAAATTATGCCACGGATTGTCCTTCGCTGAGTATAAATCCAAATCTCGGGAATGTGTGGGAGAATGATTTCCATAGAGGTATGCGATCCGGTCCATCTCATACTCTCCACAGGTCCAGTGATTCTGAAGCTGGTCACGGGTCTTCTTTTCATACATCTTTCGAGAATACAGGGAATCCTTCGGGCAGTTCTTGTACATACTATGAAAATAATGATTCTCCTGGCTCGGCATTTGGTACTTGGGGTTCATCTTGCAAGAGAAAGGCTCTTGAGGGTACTCCTGGACAATTTTATCCGGGTGGAAGCTCGAGTTCTAACCAAATGGCAGATAGTGTAACACCTCATCCGTTTCCTGGCTGTTACACTTCTGGAAGTTTGGGTACTGTTTCTCCTGCAAATGACTTGGAACAGTCGAATTTAATAAGTGGGGTTGGGACAAGTCGAGTCACTCCAAGTTTTTTCCCTTCATCAAGTGGTCCTAGAATTTCCGAAAGCTCATCTAGAAGCTTCACTATAAGATCAAATCTTGCACACCATGATTCCATTCCTTTTGAAGCTCATAGAGGTACTTCTGCAAGACACTCTGGTGGATACGTTGAGCCTTCAGAGTTGAGGTCACCTATGACACTGCCAGTGAATCCAACGAACACTTCTGTCCAACCTCATACAGTGCACACTGAAGAAGTTCGCCCATACCCTTGGGGTGGATCTATAGTTTCAAGAGGTGGAAGTTCATCGCGTTCATCTGGAGAAAGAGGCCCTAGAGTCCGTGAAGACATCAGTATTAGAAGCTCTTATAGAAACAATAATCTCGAGTATCCTGCAGATCTTTCACCTCCTGTCCCAAGGAGCACGAATCTCCGTGAAGATCAAATCGATTGGAGTTGGGCCCCTGGAACTTCCTCTTCTCGAAACTATTCATCTGGTTCTCGGGGCGGGCCTAGTTCCAGCGGTCGGGCTTCGTCTAGCTCGTTGTTGGCTCGACAAAACGAGATATCGCAAAACCACCATAGATTATCTGAAGCTGGCCATTGGATTCTTTCCCCGAACATTGAATTTGACTCTGGCAGTTGGAGAAGTCACGCTGAATTTTTCGCATCAGGTTCTTCTTTGTTGGATGAGGCTACTACTAGTCAACATCGATCCATTGAAAGATCAGCCGCGTTATTGATGGAGATGCCAGGTGACGGTGGTAGTTCGCGTGCTTCCTCTGTTGTTGAGAATAGACAAAGACTGGTAACACTTGTGTTAATTTTCTGTTTTGGAATTCATGCTAATGTGTACCGTGTGTTATAAAGCTTTGAATTAGCAGGGCAGTATTATATATTAAACTATAAACTAGGTAAATCCCAAAGAAGAATAAATTCTCACTGAAGTTTATTGCACCATTATTAAATTTGATATTCATGTGTTCTATGATATCACACCATTAAAAGTAGTAAGTGCATTTGGAGACGGTAGGTCTTTTTCACTGTTAAACCTTTTTCTGCTGATTCCCAAACTTTGACGTAGAATGCAATATCATTTCTGGATTATATTGAATCTATAAACAATAGTGGATTTAAGGAACTGAGGATTACATGAACGCAGTTAGATGGAAGTGGCAAAATCATTTACATTTTGGTCTGGGCTCGTCATTAGACTTTTACCTTGATGTATTCTGTGGCTGCTGTTGAATAATTTCAATGTGTGGCATTTGATTTGTATGCCCTTGAAACTTTTGCAAAGATGCTTCTATACAACATTCGATACTTACCTTGGTTTTGTTGAATAGATCCGGCTCATAAGTGCCATGCGGAGGGGTGGACGCTTACAACCTCAGGTTTGTCTTGAATCGTTGATATTTAGGAGGCGGTTCCATTTTTGTATCTTCTTAATTATGTTCAGCAGCTCTATAATATATTGAGATTACGAGCATACTCCTATATAACATACTTTACATGCTTATTATATCTGTTGATATGTTACTTGCTTTTCCTATCAATTTTGTCTTTTTCTTGAACAAAGATTTATCGCGTAACTTGATTTAGGTTTTCATTTTCACCTTTCAGCGTCTGCATTGTAAGAGTTAAAAATCATAGTTTACAGAAAGTATAATCAGTAGTTTTTGGTTTTCTTGGAACGATCTGGGACGCTGAAACTGATGATTTGAAATTCTGAGAGTACTTTTAGAACCTAGATCTTAATATTTTAGATACATGCATTAGATAGGAAGGCTCGCACTTTAAGCCTTTTCTTCATACTCTACTATTTCGACCTTTCAGTTGATCAATACCATGGTGATACATGTCAGAAGTATTTGGGCAACCAGTGTTTATTGAAGCAATACCTTCTCTTTTCAGGATTATGTGCTTATTGACCCTTTCATAAATGGGTTTGCTGAGCTGCATGACCGTCACAGAGATATGAGGCTTGATGTTGATAACATGTCCTATGAGGTACTTACATTTAAACACCTGTGAGTCCTGTTGACACTTGTTTACCAATAATGCTAAAACTTCATTTTGCCTATCAGGAATTATTGGCTTTGGAGGAACAAATCGGCACTGTAAGTACAGGGCTAAGCGAGGATAAAATTGAAACTTCTATGAAACAGCGGAAGTACGAAGCAATCGAAATCTCGATGAAATTGGAGCCTTGCTGTATTTGTCAGGTTTGAAACAAATTCCTTCTTTGTTGGTCGGCTGGCTAAAATGCATACTTGTTTTATGTAACTTATCTATATACCTCCACATTATTTTCATTGCATACATTATTTCCATTTCATTGGAAGTTTAGAAAGTTTGGTGCAAAAAAATGTTCGATATTTGGCAGAATGGCGGGTGGGTGTTGTGCAGAGATTTTGAAGCATGGGCAGTAGCATTTTGTTTTTATTTTATGGGTAAATCTTCGACTTCAGGATGCGATCATTCACATTTAACATTGACTAATGTATCAATGGATAATGCATGCCAGCATGATTGTGAGTATTTAGTTCAGTTTAGACACTTAGCTGGGCTAATAATGATGTAACATGGCATGAAAACTTAAATATGTTGCATTTCATATAACTTACGAGTGTGTTTCCATGCATTTATACTCCATCGGTTCAATATTACTTTAAAATCTTTCTGAAACACATTTTTCTGAACTTCGGTCTGGTGAGCTTAGTTAAGATAGTTCCCATTTCATATAACTGGAACGTAATTTGGATGGTTGAAGTTCAGCCTGAGCACATGAAAAATAAAATAGCCATATTGGTACACCAACATGTCCGTTTCTAGTAGGTGTATTCTCTCTACTTTAATTTGAACCATCATGCAAGCATATCTATATTCCATAAACAACTTTCTCTTTGTATTTTCCCAGGAGGATTATATTCCTGGCGATGATATTGGAGTATTGGCTTGTGCGCATGAGTTTCACACAGATTGCATCAAGAAGTGGCTGATTGTGAAGAACCTCTGCCCTATTTGTAAAATGGCGGCACTAGACACTTGATTCGCCTTCCTTGCTGTAATAGCAAGAAAAAGGCCACCCAAACATTCGAATACCCTCCTCCCACCCCTCCCCAACCCACAGAAAAAGGAAAAAAATAAAAAATAAAAAAAATAAAAGAAAAAGAAAAAATCGTGTATCTCTGTAAAAGGTCATATGAATATGATCATACCCTCTGTGTTGGACCTGTTGTTGGTATTGGGTTACAGCATTTTGCTTTGCACCTGAAACCGTTTTGATTCTGCACACGAACTATGCGGGTTCAGAGAACAAAAGGGTTTATTCATCTACAGGTACCGAAGGCATAATGAAGTAGCTGGATCCAGTTTTAAACTTTGTTATTTATATGGATATTGTTGTATTCTTGCAAATGTAAGCGACAATTGTTCAGGGTGAACTTTGGATAATAATGCATTTCATATGTAGACTCAATTATGTTAAGATTACTGTTTATTTGTGACTTTCTTGTTGTAAGATTAGAATCATATATTCATGTCTTTTCTTTTATTCTTGCAATGTTTGGGTTCAACTTGATCCCATGAATAGGGAACATTTGATTATGCTAAAGGCTCTATCGATATTTCGACTTATTTTGACTTGGTTGTATTTTTATTCATGTAAATTTATTCCATGTGGAGTAATCGAATGTCATTGTCCTATGAAGATATGTTGAAATGAAGTAGTAGTAGTTTCATTTGGATGAAGAATGAGTTTGAGTTGATCATGATTCATGGGTTTGTTGTTGGCTTAAGAGGGCTCTAAAAGGGGGTGGTATATAGTATATACTATATAACTAGTTGAACATGCTCATCATTTTTACTTGGATTTGTGATTGGTTTGTGCTCGATCAGCTTCACATTCTCGAACTTTATGAAAAGATAATTAAACGCACAACTTATTTATGCTCGTTAGCGCTTGTCTCGTTGAAGCTAAAACATGAGTAACCGACTCACAGGTTTAGAAAGTTTACATGATTAAACAATCAATAAACATTTGTTCTCATATACTATTCCAAAGTAGTATATACTCGCAATACGTCGAGCTTCTTGCATTGTGTTACTCGTTAAGAAAACAAGTCGAGTTTGCTCGTGAGTACACACTGAAATTATGGGCTTGATATGATTTCTGAGTTTTATGTGAGCAGATCCATTAACACTGATAGCGGTACAATATGAAAGAAAAAACGTAGTTTGAAAGAAAAAACTAAGTAAAATAGCAAAGTAGTTTCTAAAATTGAAAGCTGTGGAATATATAAGAGCCGAATAGGAGCAATTATGAGCCGACAAAATTTCATGATTACTCAAACGTAAGCTTTCTCCATAACAAATCACTTTAAAAATTGAACAACTCATACACCACCTTACATTACATGACATAAGCCTTTGTGGGCTGCAGATTTTGTTATGTTACGACCATCTCTTGTCTATCAGTGGCAACAAAATGGACTATCCGAATAAACTAATCCTTTTATGCCCGTAACTTAAAGGTTATAAGTTCGACATCTCAAAGTAAATAATTTATTATTTAAAATGAAGAATTTGCTGTTTAAACTTACTTATTCCATGATTTGTAACTAATATTATGTAAGTTCGGAATTTATCCGATGCGCAACTGTAACAGTAGCAGTCATGGATTTGCAACGTCATTATTTATTAATGAGAGAAGAAAAACCATTTTTTTTTTTGAGCAGGAAGAAAAACCAATTTGACAAGAAATGAAATACTACACGTTTGAGTGAAATTGATGCTAAACAATTTTACATTTTTGTTGTCCAAGCATGACAAGTTTTTATACAGGATATCTCGAAATGTTTGGTGTTTTAGGAAGAATATAATTCAAAATATGGCACTACACACCTCGGTAAATTGAACTTCAGGTACCGTACATGTATACATGTTGATCCCGTTTTGAAAAGCCATAGCTGGTAAATTAATTATTACATTCTGTATTTTCTAATTTGTCTTCTTCCTACTAATTAACAGAAAAAGCAAGAACGTTCCGATAAGACCAAGCTTACAATATATCTTTAATTTAGAAAAACTTCTACCATATTTTTTTCCAACTTAAATCCCCTGTCCAGTTCACTTCGAATCAATTTAATTTAAATTTATATTTAAATAAATTCAATCAAAATCAGTCGAGTTCAAATAAGTTTTAGTTCGGTACAAAATTTTTCAGCTGCATCAGATAGAAACTAATTAAGAGAAATCATAGAAATAAACATACGGAGTATACTCCAGAAGCTATAGTAAGCAAGAAATAGAAAAATGTAGTAGAAGAAAATGGAAGATTTGAAAGGTTGGTTCATTTCTTCTAGTATATATTTGCTTTATTTAGCTACCATTTTTTGTAACAGAACTTTGTCATATGGATTGTTTTTGTTCTTTTTTACTTGAACACATATAGGCTAAGCTGCATGATACTTTTATCTGCAGCTCTTTTTTTCTAAATATTTTTCCATTTCTTTTATTTGAAACAAAAGAAGAGAGAAAATTTTTTTGTTTGGTGCATGATATTCCTATATATTACTTTTGGCGGTTTTTTGGTTTGAATTAATACCTCAAGACGACAGTTAAGTATTCGAGAAAAGGCCTCCCATACCTAAATTTACATAAATAAAATCGTGTTAATACCATAATTAATTTACCAAAAATGAAAATCTCAAACGGCTGGATTAGCCATCAAAACGGATACCAGTGAAAATTCTGGAAAAAAAAAAAAAACGCTTCATCACGTGACATGCTGACAAGGAGCGCGTGACAGACTCAATAATCTCTCCCTACCGACCCCTCTATATATATATCTTCACTCCCATATTCCTCCTCATCTTCTTATACCAACTCCACCTCACCTCAAAGAATTCCATACACCTTGTTAACTTCTTCTTTTTCATGCTAGCCATGGCTGAAGGCCAAAACCAAGAAATGATGTGGGAAAGTGAAAATTTATGGCCATTTCAAAACTTTTTAGGGGGTGAACAAGAAGATGGAAGCAAGAAGTTGGAGATGAGCATTTGTCCAGGAGTTGCGCAGGGAGAGAAAGCTGATGACCAAAAGGAATCACCACCATGTCCTCCACTGGCTGCCAAAGGCAAGAAGAGGGCTGCAACTGCCAAAAAGGGCGGTCGTGCTGGTAAAGAAAAAGGTGGTGGTGGTGGTGCAGAAGCTGATCATGAGCTTCATATATGGACTGAAAGAGAAAGAAGGAAAAAGATGAGAGATATGTTTGCTAGTCTTCATGCTTTGCTGCCTCATCTCCCTTCAAGGGTAATTCTTTTGTTCTAATTTTTCTTTTTCCTTTATGAAAGAATCTTGTTTGAAGAAATTCTTCTGAATGTATTTGTTTTGGTTGTTATTCAAACTAGGTCATGTCATCCCACTTTTCTTTCTTTCTTTTCTTGTTTCTTGGAAAAGAGAAGCTTTTATGTGATACAGACAGCGTACACATGTATGAAAGTAGAATTTACGCGTTAATTATACACCATTTTGTTTTATTTTTCTAGATCTGTGTTTATAGGAAAAAATTGAACTGCACCATATTGCGAAGTTTTTTTTTTCCTCCTTGAATGAGTTGTTTTTTGCTTGTGTCTTAACTGGGAAATAGTTTGAAAAAGAATCTTCTGAGCCAAATATTAGCTAGAGAACAAAAACAAAATGTGGGTTTCTATGTCAAAATCAAAGCTTCTACTTCTATATTCTCCTGCAGTACTTAACACAGATTCTATCTCTTCTGTTTTAGTGACTAAGACATAAAGTACTGCCACTGATTTTCTGACTTTATTATCAGAAACAGTACAAAACTAGTAATACCAAATTTATATATTCATATATTTGTTCAAGCATATTGATTCAACATTAAATTTGTGATTCTTTTCAGAAAATAAAAAGATAAATAAAAATTGATTCAACATTTAAATAAATCCATAGATTTGCTATGATTCTTAGAAATGTGTTTAAATTAAGCCCCTAAGAATCTTAAGAAAATTTGCATCACAATTTATTAATTGATTTATTTTCTACTTGTATAAATTTTTGCAGGCAGACAAATCCACAATTGTTGATGAAGCAGTAGTCCACATTAAAAAGCTACAAGAAACTGTCCAGGAGCTAGAGAAACAGAAAGTTGAAAGGTACAATGGAATCATAAGCAACAATTCCATCATTTCCCCACAAAGTCTAGTTACATCAAGGGAGGCCTTTTTAGCTGAGCAGTCTGGTAGCATTGTTACCAACCCCGTGCCTCCAGGACCAGAAGAGATGCCGTTCGTGTTCAAGACATGGTCTTCTGCTAATGTGGTGGTTAATATGTTGGGCCGAGAAGCCCACATGAGCGTTGTCACCATCAAGAAGCCTCACCTTCTTACAGGCATTTGCCTTCTGCTGGACAAGTACAAGCTGGATGTTGTTTCTGCTGAGGTTTACGCAGAACAGAATAGGTGCATGTACATGATTCATACTCGTGTAAGTCCAAAATTTCCATCTTTCGTTAAAATCTTGTTTATGCATGCATATACTAGTACGAAGTATTATGTAAGTATGTCATAGCTTTTCTCGCATCATTTGCAAACACCCACCAAATCCAATACTGCTACTGCTAGGTTTACTAGATTATGCTTCATTTTATCAATTCACAGTAGTCTCTTTAGGTTTTAGAAGACTGGCAGATGGTATAGGTTTCTTGGAAGTAGAAAATAGTAGTAAGTAGTAACTAACAGAAAGTTGTTAGGCAATCATGACATTGCTCTATTAATCATTATTAGCTTTAGGGAACACATGATATAAGCTTCTCAAATCATGCAGACTTAGACATGAGTAGAAGAAAAGCACAGTACATGCTGCAACATTATTTCAGTTTTCTTACTCGCCTCACTGATTATGAGCATGGCGTTCATGTCTTCTTACTGCATATGCCTCGTGATATGAGATAAACGACGGTAAATGGTCACGGAAATCAAATTTTGCTCCATTCGCTACTTATTGTGCAGTTTTCATCAGCTGTAACGGGCAATTAGCGTGACAGAAAGTGTTTTACTGCATATGAGTTATGACACGTGGAATTATGTACTGTATTTTAAGTTTATAACTTGTGGTGTAAATTGACAGGCAAATGGAGGTTCACATCTGCTCCAGCAGCAGGCATTTCCAGTGGAAGAGATGTACAAGCAAGCTGCTATCGAGATAATGGCATGGGTAGATTGTTAATGTTTTAGCAGATTATGTATTTACCTTTTAGTTTTGAAGTCATTGAGTATGGTACATTCTTGATTATATATGTACAGCTAGTTAGCTAGCTAGCTAGTATTATCAAAACTATGGCATTTTCTAAATGTTTTTGGACATTATTTCAACTTTCATCTCCTGGTTTTACTGTTAATGTTGTCTGTGCCTTTGAATACCATTATACCAGTAATTAGGCCTCCTAGATATTTAAGACGTCTAAAACTAACGACTCTCTCATCAACTTAATAAAAACGCATAAATTATTGGGTCGGTAGTGATGAAATACAGTGGGGCCCACAACTTACCGGACCTTGTGGGCGGCATTCATTCCAAATCAACAGCAGGACCACGTACACATAATTTCAATTACGCACATGTTTTGGTTGGTTAATGTTAGGCGTTTTAAACTCCTTTTATACAACTTCTAGACCATTTTTAGAACTAGAGTTTAAACTGTTTCTGCGACCATTTACCATCACTTATCTGCATTTAGATTATGTAAATCTGCATGATTAGGAAACCTTTCTATGTTTTCCAACAAGTGCATCTAGATCATCATGTGTTCTCTAGTAGCTAACAATGTTTCATATAACAATGTCATGATTGTCTAAAAATTTTCAGGTTCTATTCAACTTCCAAAATCATCTCTGTGCTTTGTCTCAAAAAACTTAAGATTACTGTGAAGAAAAATAGTTTGCAGGTGAATATGGTGAGTGTTTGCAAAGTACACTAGGAAAGAACGCGACATGCCATATACTCAGTATTATATAATACATGCATAAACAAACTTCAAAAGATATAAATTTTGGACTTACGTGAGTATAAATCATGTATACGCTCCTATTCTGATGGGAATGAACTTCAGCAGAAACAACATCCAACTTAACCTTCTCCATCTTAATGAAGTGCCTATCACAAAGGCTCATGTGGGCTTCCTGTCCCAAAACATTAAATACTACATTAGCAGAGAAGTCCATACCTTGAACAGGACCAACTTCTCAGCTGGGCCTGGTAGCAACGAAAGAAGCTACAATGTTACTGGCTTGCTTGGCTAAAAAGGCCTTCTTTCATGGAATGAGGCTTTGTTGGGAAATGATGGAATTCTTGGTTATGAATATGACTCCACTGAACCCTTCTTGCTTTTGCTTCTCTAGCTCCTGAACAGTCTCTGGTAGCTTCTTTATGTGGACTAATGCTTCCTCAACAGTTGCGGATTTGCCTGCCTACATAACATTCTACAAGTTGAAAATTAAGAAATTAATCGCGATACTAGTAAATGAGAATCAGTTCTTATTTGGTAATTTTAAAACTAACGAGTCTGTAAAAAATTTATAAAACTCAAAATTTACTCCCGTTGAATACACCATATAGAATCCAATGGGACGTATATATAATGAATACTCCAAGGAGAGAAGTTTAAGAGACTTTATGGAGTATACTCTTTGGTACAAGGCCCCTTTAGAACATTTAAAAACATCGGTATGCATTGATGCATTGCTGCTGATATAGACAACTGTCAAGCTACCCCGGTAAGGCGGTAACAGAATAGAACAAAATTGTCACACTCGGATAGACAAAAAACTTAGTTCCTCAACAAAGAGTAGCATCAATTGTTAAACTTTGCTTTGATAACATCGCAATAGCACAACTTGGAGTTGTCTCTTTATTTACCAAACAGTACAGATTTTAAGAGCATCTTACAGATGTACTAGGAGGAGAAACACGTCAATATACAAAATGCTTTGGAAATTGAGCAGGAGAAACAGTACATAAACGAATATCTAATTTGAACAAGATCTAGTTTACCATCCAGATTCTTCTGTCTAGACAAAGCTATGAAGCTAGAACCTTTTCAATAGCAGACACATAGAACTCCTTTGGCATGGTTCCAACAATGAGATCGCGTTTCTCCCCATTTTTGAACAGCAAAACCACTGGGACGGCCTTAATCTCATAGCTCTCAGCAATATGAGTCTCTTGGTCTGCATCAAGTACAAAGCAGTTTAACTTGCCAGAGTAGTCAGTTGCTATCTCATCAATAACTCGATGAACCATGCGACAAGGTCCACACCAACTGGCATAGAACTCAACTAGTACAGGGGTTTCACTCTTCAAAATCAGTTTGTCCCATGACTTGCCTGTAACTGCTGCAGCTGCACACAGATTGTGTAAACATTATTTGAGTCTTCATCAGTTTCTTAACATACATCAAATAATTTGAATGACAAGGACTATTAAAGACAAAATAGCAGAAAGAATGATGCACACCATTTGCTTATTTCATAACTGTTAGAACTTATGTTTCTCATTATTCATCAAAATAATCTAACAAATACCGAGTAAAGCAAGACAAATATTTAATGACCAGCGTGATTATGTGTTGAAAGTTACATATTGCTCGTGCAATGCTCTGGGAGCCTACATATAAATTAGCAAATCTCCATCCCTTAACAAGGACTTTTAGAGGGATGACTGCCTAATTTTTTATATGGTATCAGATGTTTGCTCAATTGAGCAGATGTTGATGCCAGAAGTAAATGATCCCCGCGTGGAGAAATGATGGTCATGCGGATCTTAATGTGAGAGATTGAGGTGGCTGAATAGGAAAATTTGATCTATTTAGTATATACAATTGATCTATGAATAGGAACATCAAGATTCATTTGATGTATGGACCGGAACTATGAACCATCCAATAAACTAGCCATACAAACCGATTATCACCTACATATCAATGTCTATCGCGGAAATTTTTCAGCTGCTTAATAAATGAATATGTCCAGGTACATTAACTAAGTTTGCAGATCAGCAAATGCCTGGATGAGAAAACACCTAAAGCAAATAGTCCCCCAGTCCTAACACACAACTCGGAAAAGTTAAACCAGAAAGTACGGTAACAAAGACACTTGGCATTGACAGTTATAGAGGCATTCAACTTTCATATCAGAGAGACAGAGACCGCGAGGCGATATATTTCACAACTTACTCATGAAACTTGTTTGGTTATAGTTTAGTTGAGAATTGTCAGTCTCAAACAAGCATGCTATACCCACTCTTCTCTCCCATTTTAAATTCTTGCCGATGATATAGACATGATTTCAGTTTCACACATACACATCCTGTTTTTCATCTACTTTTCCAGTCTTCATCAACTAAAAACTACGAATCAAACAGGCGAAAACAAGCTCAAATGAATGAAAAAGAGACTAGGTTGCATACTGTACAAAAATGGATCAAGAACTGAATCAGATATGTGAAAACAAACATCAAAATGGACAAGCAAGAAACTAAATCAAGTACAAATTCAACTGATCATCATACAGATTACAGACCTACAGATAAAAATCTGAATCAAGAATGTACTTGCATTCTTGAAATAACTAACAATCAGATCTCAAATAGGTACACAACCTAGAAGAAACAAATCATAACAACGAAAGATGGATCGAAAGAATATACCTTTGGTGTCACCAAGGCAGGACACGCGTAAAGAGCTCTTAGCCGAAATTCTGTTGTTGCTGGGGCGATAAGAGAGCCCGAAATTGGAGGGCAGCTGCGATGGAGGCGTGAGTGAAGAAGTAGGGTTGAGCAAGATCTTGTGTTTAGAAGAGGGGAGAGTGAATGAAGAGGAAATAGCAGACATTTTGGTGGAATGGTAGGTAGGGTATTACACGCTCAAATATCAGGAGCTTCAATGAGATCAATCGGTTCGATTGGGAGAGATAGATGGGTTTTATACTTTTATTATTATTATTATTCTATCTTCTTGCTTGTATTGTGTAATTGGATGGATTGGGAAGTTGCAGAAAAGGAAAACGATGGGATTGAATTGATTCAAATAGTGACATGAAATGAAATGAACAGATGATTCACGTTCATGTTTGGTGAAGATGATGACAAATACTAATAATAAATCAATTTTAATAAATAAATGAATAAAGAAAATTAATATTTACAGTTCATAGAAACTATACTGTATTTCATTTTTTTAGACCCCGCTAGTCCAACTCAAAAGAATGTCCAAGTTGATTGCTACTACTCACTTCTATGCGATTGGAAAATGTTCATATCAATAATCACCATATAAAAAGTACAATGTAATGTAAATCCAAAAAACATAAGTACCATGCCACATATTGGCGCTCAACAAACACACAAACATGTATAAGTATCCTTTCCAGACTCCTACGGGTCAGTAGGATAGCAAATTTTAATGCTGGTGATCTTCTGCATATTGCAAACAGGGCAGCCCTTGATCACTGCATCACACCTTGTGCAAACAGCAAGATGGTTACAGGGCCACATTATAACTGTCGCCTCCTGATATACGCACACCTTGCATTCGACCCTCACATGTTTCATGCCCATACGCTCCTCCCCCGGACTCTCATCGCTGACCACATAGTTGTCTCTGGTTATCTCCTTTATTATCTTGTGCAAGCGAATTGTGGTTCGCTCCCAGGTTTTCACGATATTGTGCAGCGCTTCAATCTCTCTAGTCTTGTGAACGAGCTCATTTTCCAACTCTGCGATTTGAGCTGATTTCATTTGTATCTCATAGTCCTTGTCCTCGACTAGTCCGTCCGCTGCGTCGAATAGTGTATTATCCAACCGCTCAAACTACAAAAGCAAAATATATTTCCATCAAAGTTAAACTAATTGAACATTATAGTAGATATAATTATGCCTAGTACCCCTAAGTAACACTTAATTTACAAATAGAAAATAACTACAAAAAGAAAATCGGTGAACATACATGTAATTCGAGTATCCGATCAAGTGAATCATCCTCATTATCAGATGTGTCGGGGGCCTGAAGCATTGATGTCATTTGTGCATCTTGCGATGAAGATGACTGGCCAAAATCTGGAACAGAGGATGGCAACACATTCTGTAAACTGGATGGGGCAGGATGAATTAATGAAGGAGTTGTTTCATTTGTGGTTTCTAAATCTGTCAATGAAATGGTTGAGTATCAGACAAACATTTCATGATTATCCAACAATAATGAATACTTCGTAACTCAAACGCTAACATACCTTCATTGTTAATCCTCGCCATTGTGGGATGCTAAGCAGATGGCAAAATGGAATAGAAGAAAAACAGTATGTGAGAGATAGGTGTGGTGATGTGGTGAAGATGATTGGCAGTGAGAAGGTTTATATGAAAAATTAAATCAAGCCAACGGGCATATTTTAATGAAAATGCTCCCATTGTTGAAAAGATGTAACAATTGGAACAAATACAATGAATGAGAGATAAAAAGGGAGGAAAGATATATTTTAAAAAATAAGGGTGATGGTGAATTGGTAATGGACTAACATATCCGCGAAAAATCATTTAACTCGATTTACCAATTTGGTATGGTAAACCGTAAACACTATCACTTTTACTATCATACATTATAGTTCTTTTGAGTTGGATATTCCAACCGGCGCGTGACTGTATTAATTTTAAATGAACTAGAAATTAAAGTAGATCATCACTAATCCGACCCCATTTGTTCAAATTAGTGATAATTTTTCCTAAGTCCTAATTAGGGTGTGAATTATGACAATTAGTGATAACTTGTCTAATTTAGGTTAAGGAAGTAATCATTAATATTTAGAGAAAAACAAGTCATAGGTGGTAACTTTTCAAACATGACACTAAAATAAGTAGTACATCGTTCCGGGACCATATCCTGCCCTTAAATGCTAATTTCATGGACTCAAAAGAGGTTCGAGTAAATGTATAATCTGAATCCTGAATGAGTACTAAACATGTCATGTGTTGGTTTGGAGTTGGACTAACTGAGGACTTATTGTGTAAAACGGGTCTGGGTAGGGTCCAAACCCGCCAGATCCAATTTACTATATATCGGTTATCATAAAAGTTTGCATTCTACAACGTGATTCTTCTATGATATTACAAATGTATGTATGATATGATCGTACTCAATGGGTTTATTCCATAATAATTTCAGAATCCTTCTATGATACTATATACATATATATGAGCCATTGTATTCAACACACTTATTTTACAATTATTTAAAACACTAACTATATTCGACGGATCTATTTCGCAACAACATAGAAAACTAATTGTGCTCGACAAGTCTATTTCGGAATAGTGTAAAGCACTAATTGAGTTCAAAATGACTATTCAGTTATGTGCATGGAATTGACACTGCTCAATTGCACTTCAAATATTATACTAAGGAATAATATAAGAATTTATCATTTCTAGGAAGAACTCCCTTTCCAACAACACTAACAAGATAACAGTTTGTAATATGAAAATATAACTTATTTATTTTAAAATATGTGTCATATATTTTTTTTTTCAAAGTATAATATATATTTATATAAAGATTAGGACAACATTATAAGCCATTATTTTCAATTAAAATAATATGAGAAAATAGTAAATAAAATAAAATAAATGTCAACCATGAAATATTAATCCTTAGGATATGGATAAATAATCTAAAAGAATTACATCACCATACTTTAGTAGTACTATATATTAAATCAAACACTATGAAAATTATATTAATGTTCGTTCAAACTTTCTCATACTTTTTTTTTTTTCACTGCTCAATTGCACTTCAAATATGTGTCATATATCTTTTTTTTTTCTCATACTATTTTGTTTGTGCAATGTTGTTGAAAGAAATTTATGAGTTAGACAAAATGCCAATTTTTTACTTTAAAAAAATACAAGTGAATTCCTATAAATAAATATTAAAGAATTTAAATTATATAACCATGTTCATATTGAGAAACATATCATAATACATAATTTGGCGTGACTATAGTATTGATTATCTTTTACGATGGGAATATTTATTAATAATCTAAAGAAAAGATTATACTCGACATGATTATTCCCAAATAATATTGATTACAATTATTTAAAACACTAACTGTATTTGACGTTCTAATTAAACTATTGTGTAATACACTTGTGTGTTTACATTAGAGTTGCAGGATTTTAGTGTGGTCAACGTTGGAAGGGAAAATTGGACCCAGATGTAATTGATGATAAAGTGGTCCTTTAAATGTGATTTGTGTAACTAGTAGGGGGTCCAGATGTAAATTTTCTTTTTTTAAACAACAAAAATATAGTATTAATAAATGATTTAATAAAAAAATAATTTAAAAACACGTGATGCAATGATGATGATCGATTTTGGGATAAAAACGTCTAATACTGAAATGATCGTTCAATTTATTTGGAAAATTTCAAAATCGGAAATTCAGGTGAGGGCAAAAAGGTAACTTTCAGTTCTTAGAGCGTCGAAAGTCAAATTCGTGGGTTAATATGTAATTAGATTCATGTAAGAGGGGTAGTATATGTAATAGCAAATTTAGTCGGACTAATCTGTAATAGCTGAAAATAGAATGGATATCATATATAATTGTTCCTATTTATGATATTTCATAAATTAATGTGCCAAAAAAGAAAATGATAATTATATCGATTAAATATTATAAAAAACACACCCGGTGGGACTCGAACCCACAATCGCCTGATTAGAAGTCAGACGCCTTATCCATTAGGCCACGGGTGCTTCTTGGTAACGGGTCCGAGAGTTAAATATATTAACGTGTAAATGCATTTATTTTTGTTCGGCAACACCTACATACTTGCAATGGGCCAAATTTAAATGCCATATCCTAGCTTCCATCTTGAGCATGAAAGTCATGAATGGATTTGAAAACACGTATCAAATCGGTATTTCTTTTAGGATTCTCTGAATCAACCAAATATGTTAATTTCTTAGATATTGTGATAAAAAATTCACTTTTATCGATTATAACGATGTTTAATTATTCTTCAAACTTCATTTAACAGTTTTGAAATAAATAATAATAATTCCTCCTCCATTACTTTTATTATTTTTTTGTATATAAATTTTATGAAAACATTTTGACAATGAATTGTTTTTAATTTATACCATAAACAAACAGATATATAAAAATGTTGTGAAACTATATTTAAATTATTTTGATAATAAATATATATTATTTATACATTTTTCAATGTAATTTAAAGTAATTTTTGCAAAAAATAACTCGGAAAGGTCAACTAAGTATAAAGTAATTACGGAGGAATTTTTTTTCTTTCTTATATCATGTGGAATATAAATTTGTAGTCACGTAATATGAATAAATATTTTATATGTTGAATATATTAAATTTAAACGCCTATAAATATTATTTGATCTATTTATTTAATTAAAAAAAACAATTCAGAGTATATTGTTTCAATAATATAACAGTTGAAGGTTAATCATCAGGCTTATAAGTTTGGGTACATAGTGTCAAAAATTAATACTGGGGTTTTATCTATTTTTTCCAAATTAAATTTCAACTGATCGGATAGTATAGGGACCAAAAAAACATTTTGAGTGGATCTCGATCTATACAGATAAAAGCTAACCCACAGAATTAACACACAAACCAAACATCTTATCTAAAGTTCTAAACCTACACCACACCAGTGACACCACCACCGAATCGATTACCTTGGCGCGTGAACAACGCGCGCTAATAAAACAAGGAGAAGAAAATATCTTTCTGGCTGATATTTGGCGAAGATATTACGAAGCGTCTATGTTTGACGTGGCACCCTCAGCTGTTAATGACACGTCTAAAAGTACCTCCTCTGTGGAGCCATCTCTCTTACTTTCCTTCTCTCTCTCACTACGCTTTCTCTCTCCACCGCCTCTCTCTCTCTCTAGATTCTGATATTTCGACCTCACCAGATATTTTTATCTCGGATCGGTAGTAACGTTAATCAATCAAATCCTCATTTCGACAAACAGGTTGCGTGTCTATATGGAGATGGAGAATTTACGCTCACATACGCCGCCGCCGATTTCTACGCCGCCGCCGCCACCGGTGGTTAACGCAATTGAGCTCACCTTGTCCGGCGCTGATGCGTCTTCCCTGACGGCTGAGAATCGTAAAGATGTGTTGCGTCGGATGGTAATTCTCTACTTTAGTTCCGATTAGTACTGCTATTTTTTAGTTTGAGCTTGATATTGTAGTTTCGTGATTGAGTTGATTATGATCGTGGATTTAGTTGAATTTCGATAAGAGTTTTTGCAGATTTGGTTTACGTTTATGTTTTCATCTGGTAACGATTTGTAAATGTTGAAAAAAAGTGTAGACAGGAGTATGGAATATTTAAAATCTGATTCAACCTGATTGTTTTATGTTATCAGAAGCTAAAATCAGTTTCTGCAAACTGATGTCCAGTGATTCTGCTTCATGAAGGCTATAAGTAATTTGCAATAATCACTAGCATAGTGAAGATGATTATTGTATGTGCTAGCATGAGGGAAACCTGAGTCTCTTTGTGTATTTGGTTTGATCCTAACTGTATCTACTCTCTGTCTCTGTTCGGTTGGTTTTGGCTGATGAAAATGGAAAATTTAGTGCCATTGGAATGTGTTGTGATGGTGGCAAGCTAATGTGTGGAGTTTTACTTGCTGAGATGTTGAGAATAGTTTGAACTTAGAAAATGAAGTCTTATTTTTGCGGTCATTTCCGATCTGTGTTTGAAGGACAGATGGAAATAGAAACAACTTTAATTTTGTGTCGTGGTGTGAAGATATTTTACGTGGCCCGTTAATGTTTACCTAAACGAGATACTCGTGGATGCTTCTATGCCAACATGGTTGTGATTACGTATATTGCTTTGGTAATGGCCATAGCACATTGAACAGAACGTGTTGTTGCGTCAGCTGTATACTTGTGTTATGTGAGTTAAGTCGTTATTTAAAATTTACCTTTTCATTGGAGCATTATTAGGTATGGGAATAACCCCTTGGTTGTATCGGAGGCAATAGGCAAGATCTTTTGCGAACATTTTCTTTTCAAATTCGCGTTAAGAAGAACACAGTTTTCATCAAAATTTCCTGGACGTTTGTCTGCATTAGTATTAATGTCGACATAAATAAACCATGCTCTTAGTGTTACCTATTCCTGGGATTTTGAAGACCCTAAAACCATTCAGGATAAATTCACTCATTTAATCTAATTCAGCTCATTATTTTGTCAGGCTTATGGCCTAATACGGAACTAGCAATTTGATTTTGACATCCCCTTTTCTTGATTATGCAGTATAGTAGGAGAGTTAACAAAGGTTTTACTAAAATACATATACTCAAGGAATCTATATGATGACAAGCTTCTACAGATTTGGACATGTTTATCATTCCTGTCTTTATGTTTAATGGCTATCATCCTTTCTGCAGGATAACTGCTCAACATGGACCGAACAGAAGCACAACTTGTATCTTAATAATTTGGAAGTATCATTTGTTGAACAACTGCAGCAGTCGAAGGGTTTATTTGCACAATGCCATGACAAGAACCAGGACACAAGTACATGTCCTAAGCCGTCAATGAATGTTAGTTATTCCTCTGAGCAGGTCAAGGCTCACATTTAGCGTTATATAGTTCATTGCTTTTGGTTATATATGGTGAAATTTATTTGTTATGTTTGTCTTTCTCAGTTTACCGTGTTACGAAATGGTTGCTGGCAAAATATCAAATATGATAGAGCAGAGCCTCATTCCCGTAGTTCAGCTGATTCGCGCAATCATCTTAAGAGTCCCTGGATATGTCGTCTTAGACGTACAGGAATGAAAGGTTCATCACCATCAGAAGATATGAAGGAATTTTGTGAGGTTCCTGAAGAGGAAGACACAAAATTTCATGGAGTAACAAAATCCTCTCATCAATTTGAATCCAATAACCCCAATGGTGATTTGCTGAATTATGACAAATTCAATTATAAGTATAGCTTCAGCTTAAAGAGTTGTCAGATGGCTAGTATTCATCCTTTGATTTGAATGCAATACTTTGAGAAGTACAGCTTCAGTTTAAAGAGTTCATCCTTTGATTTTCTTTACTTGTTCGATTCACGCAGAGGGCTGTGGCCAAAATTTTATGGATGAAGGGAATCAGAACAGTCCAAAGACAGAGTTTCGGGCAAAACGTTTGAAGACAGCTTTAGGAGACAGTTCAAACCGTGATCAGGTAATGATGTCAGGTTCTGATTTCTATTGGTGAAATTCCTTTAAATGAATGCGTTAGATCACTTATTGATCCAAGCATACCTTATTTCAGATTGTGCCCATAAACTTCAGCTCGTTCTGTCCTCCAACATGAAATTCTTTGCGAGAAATAAGCTGCTGAAAGTCATAAGATGACTACATAACAAGATCTACCTGGAATTTTCTTGTACTTGTCCATCCCTATATAAGTTTACCGTTTTTCTGCATCTTGCAAGAAAGATAGTTGAAGCGATGCTAGGCATGCATCTTAGAATATGAGGAGTCACATTGTCGTCTCAAATTGTAGCAATACAGAGTTTTCCGCCTAGATGAATCCATTTGCTTCATTGAGGTGAGATCTAAAGGTTGTCCCGACTCCTGGGACATGGTTGATCTATATTAAAGGAGGGTTAGGCATTAAAATGGTAGCTAAAACGATTGTAGCCTCTTTATTGCTGCTGTATGTAAGGTTCACCTAAGGTAATTTCGATAGCTTACTAAAGTTCTTGTGGTTGTGGGTTGCCTACCCTATGTGACAAATGTGTATAATTGTCTTTGTAGTATTAGTCGACATAGGATCGATGTCGATCGTGTTTGCTTTTGCCTTACCTGAATTTGCGACGTAGAGCTCAATACATGTCAGTAATTTTTGTGGTGAAAATTGGTCCAAGTTTCAACTATATGCTGTCAACTGTTAAAAGTCCTGTGACCATGTTGGGTCGAGTGTTTGAAACTAGCAGTCTAGCACTGGCCACTGTGATTTAGACTGGCTCAAGTGTGAATGTGTGATGACGTTCTTGGTACTTTGATCTGTTAAGTCTTGTGTTCGAGTTCAAATGTTGACGGAAGGAATTCAAAAGATGAGCAAAGAAAAGTTTCGAACAATTCTTGATTTTCATCTAGAATGATCATCACTTGTCTTTTTACATCAAACGAACAGTTGGAGGAATAATCAATGTAAGAGTGGATGTGGAAGACTATTTTGGCGTGTGAGGGAGTATATTTTTGCCTACGGAGTATACATAGAAATCACCAGTGCAGTTGGGGTATATGACACATTCTAAGAATTTCCCTAATGCTAGGCTAGCAGTCCAAGTCCTCCATCCACCAATTCTGGTACTAAACAGAATCGGGAAGCCTACTCAGTCGCGAGCATGTCTCATTACTACCCTTCTTAGCTGCCTTTCCCATTTGCTAATTTGGAAGCCTCGGCAGTAGATTTATCGGAGAAAAAGAGACGGACTTCAGAATTTTATGTTGGAAGCCAGGTTATAAAAAAAAAAAAAGGGAGATTTTTGTTTTTGTTTTTATCTTATTTTAGATTTATTGTGGAGACAGTCCCTAAATTATGCCCAACATAGTGGATTAATATAGAGATTGTAACGATCCTATCACTAATAGAACGAGGCCCGGCCTGTTGGGCCGGCGATATTACTCATGACAAACTCACACACGATTTGATGGTATAATATTGTGCGTTTTTGGTCCGACCTCGAACTGATTTTCTTTTGAAATCACCCAAAATGTCTCATACAATGTGAGAATGGTGGTTTAACATATATACATTTTAATCCATTGACTCTTAAGTCTTAAGTGATATGGGATGCGGGATATTATAAATTTTCTCAAAATCCTACTTTCGTCTACATTTCCTCTTGAACTGATCATGTTGCATGATCAGTGGTGCTCTCACCATGAAAATGCCATATGTCATATTCAGGCGCAAACCATTACGTGTCAAGTGCTCCACTATGGTAGCAGGATAAAAAAAAATTGGTATTCCTACAATTGGCAAGATTACAGGGGCACCTAATCTTCCCACCACTCACCCCGGTCAATGAAATGCAATAAAGGCTTTCACGTCTTCTGTAAAACTAGTTTGAATATTGCCATCAACCATGCGATGGTACATTCATGAACAATTGGGATTCATCTTCAAATAAACAAAATCTAACATAACCAATCATTTTGCTTCATATATGTATACTAGGAACCGCGTCACACGCTACGCGTGTGAAGCGTAATCTTGTAAAACATTATTATTTTATTAAATAATATATTGAAATAAATGGAGTGAAGATATAATTTTCACATAATGACTTCAAACGTGACAAAAAAATAACTAATTGAGAATTTTTTAACTTAATATAATGGTGTACTATAAATGTATATAATTTTTGTAGTTATGCAATGAATAGTTTTGAATTGAACTATATTAGACATACAAAAAGTATTCTTCCGATGAGTTAAGAACCATTGGATACATCTCTAAACTTTGGAAATATTCAACTTCAAAATCTGCAATGCATATTTTTCGCATGTTAATTGGCATTGAAGTATGTCTTTTTTTTTATAAGAACATATCATGGTTATATTTTAAAATTAAGTATAATACGTCATACAACTTTATGTTAAAAAATAAAAATTTAAGAAGAAAATAAATAAAAAAGAAAAAAATTACGTCAATAAGATTCGAACCCAACACCTTCAACTAAAATAATGATACAAATAATAGAGAAAAATCACGCCAACAAGATTCGAACCAAACACCTTCAATAAAAATAATAATAAAAATAATGGAGAAAAATCACGCCAACAGGATTCGAACCCTACATATTTTAATTAACTAATGACACATGTACGCACCATATTAAAATTCGATAAGCAAGATCAACGGATTAAAATTGATTGGTAGGTCAATCAATTGATTGAATCAACGGGTTTATTATATTAAAATTTAATATGTATATTAATAACAAGCTAGTGGTCACCAATTACCAATACATATACAATTGCTCTACTTACTTGAAATTATAAGACCCAACTCAATTCACTGCAAATGAATCAGATTAACCAGTGAAATCATAACCCCATTACTTCATGTGTTGAACAAGCTATTAGGCAATAACCATTAACATGCAGTTTCTCGAATGGAATGAAATAAGAAAATTCAAAATTCAATTTCACTATAAATCAATCAAATTAACATGCTAAATCATAACCATTGCTTCAAGTTAAACAAGCAATTAGACACTAGCAGTAAACATACAATTGTTCAATTAGCTCGGAAATACAAAATTTCGAAAGTTATAAAAGTTAGCGTTGTTCAACAATATCTCAATTTTGAAATAGCCCAAGAGACTCAAAATTGAATAGCCACACGAGTTCCTACTTCAACAAGTTCCGAAATGAGTCCATAGGGTGGTCCAATTTGGTTGAGAAATGCTCAAGGTTCAATTTTGGAGAAAATATGGCGGTTTGAGAGGCAAAATGGATAGAAACGAATTGGGGAAGAAAAAACTCGTCCGTCTTTGTATAATAGATACATATAGGTTCAGCCATCGGTAAATTTTTTAATTTTTTTTCTTTTACTTTTTTCCTTTTCTCATTTCTTTAATTAATAGATCAACATAATCAGCAACGAATCATCTATCTATCGCTATTTAGTATTTACTGACGGATAATATATATCTATCCATTGGTAAATTTTCACGACTTGGAACTTCCCACAAACTAAGCGTCCCAACTAGTTCGTCTCTATATGTATATCAGTAAAACACCGGCCTGTCTTTAAATTTTAGTTGCTAATTTCAGAATTTTTTGTAGTGGCAGCGAATACCACTTCATACTCCTCTATGCACTGTTTGATCTCCATCATGCAATGGCAATGGGTCGGGCTTCCAGAAGCCCGATCATGGCCTAGGCCCGATGATGGGCCTAACTATTTGGCCCAAACCCAACCCATAATGGGTTGGGTCCATTTTATTTTTTTATTTTTCAAAAAATTAAAAATGAAAACATTTTATTAGTATTATGTAGCGTTGTAGAATTTTAGTGGACTGGTGGATTTATTTATTTATTTTTGTTGTGATCAAATACTACGACGTCCCTTCATATCACACGTGTAGCGTAATATGAAGTTGCCAATGAAGGTATTATTCTTTGTTTCCCCATTTGAGTTAATTGTAAAGGATTTATAAGTAAAACTACATACTACCTATATAATGTTGGCCATACGGATCGGTGCGTGGTAATATTTTTAAATTTTTGCACTAGATCATCGATATAAGAAGATCTTAACCATCAAATATCGTCATACGAGTTACCAAGCTTTATGATTATTAACCATTAACTATCCATAACATATATAAACATGGATTATAATATAAAATAAATTAGAACCCTTTGTTCCATGATAATATAATTACTAACAAGCAAGTTTTCAATTCAACTAGAATAGCAAAACTCCATGTTCATATAATTATTATAAACTTATGAATCACCATAAATCCATAACATGTGATTCATAAATCATGCAGCGGAATAACAATCACACATATATAATACAATATTTGAAAACACATTAAGATCTTAGTTCATGCAATTCTAAGATCAAGGTTTATACCAGTTGTAGTTATGCAGATTGCTAGTTGTTCATTTGTGTACCACAAGCTTCCAATCAGCAAATCAGCAATACATGAACTCAACAAATCACTGCTTGAATTCTTCTATAAGCTCACGAACAAAATTAACACCAGCACTAAAGATGATGATGATGCCGACGGTAGGAGGAGGGAGTATGGTGATTTTACTCCTTGAAATCGATACCACGATCTTGTCTACGCGTTGTCTCAGACAAAAAATAGTTTAGAGTGGTCTAAAGACAACAAGAGAATGAACAACAAAGAACAAATCTAAAAGCTATGGAGAGCTTAGAATTTTAGTGGCTATTGTTATGGGGAAGGTAGGGTTTTATTTTCTAAGTGTTATGAAGATAGAAAAAACTTTTTGCTAGCAATTGAATCAACAACTGAATAAAGCAACTCTCTCTCTTTTATTTATACACAAAGAATTCGACCTAGGGGGGCCAAAGAGCTGATGTCGATCAGCCAATATTCCTTGGGGAATAAGTTTTGATTTTATTTGATTTAATCCTAAAAAGGATATGATCTGAAAGAATATGTTTTCCTGATTCTATCAGGAAATTGTTATCTCAACTAGAAACCTACTAAGAGTTTGTTTCTAATTAATTACAATTTCATAGAATCGAAAAATCCTTATTTCAATAATAATTTTCGTGCAGCACTATTCACCCAAAAGTGAAAACTGCAAAATAACCCTGGAACTTATGTGAAGCTGTGTAAAACAGGTACATTGGTTTATAAAATAAACCATTCACTATTTTACCAAGGTACCTTCACAAAAGTTGTTCCAAATAATATATCGAACAATATTATCAAGGAAAATAAATCGGTATGGAAAACATTCCATATTCGCAAACTGGTCCCTGAACTTTCCTGATATGTTTCAACGCAACCCTTTTGATTCACGGAGTGAACCAAGCAACTTCATAACACATATGAAACATATCTAAGTTCATAATTATTATTTCCATGTGAATGACAATTACCTAAGTCACCGAAATTACAATTATTGGAAAACTGCAATTTGTTCCCTGCACTTAATTGTTCTCTGAAACGTTTTCAGACGCTTTCCAAAATTACATACACACATCCATATGAGTATTTTAACTAATCAAACATAGTTAAAAGTGTCATAAGTGTAATTTGGTAAATTATACTTTTACCCATGTACTTCAATTGACTTACAGAAACATATTCGATGTATCAAGCAATTGCATACATGATGCGATTGTCATTATGTGAACTAATAAAACATAGTTCAAAGTACCAGACTGTAAATATGGTAAATTACAATTTTTTCCCTTGTACTTCAATTGGCTTATATATGCATATTTGATGCCTCAAGCAATTGCATACATGACCCAATTGTCATTATGTGAACTAATCAAGCATAGTTCAAAGTACCAAAATGTAATTATGGTAAATTACAATTTTTCCTTGTACTTCAATTGGCTTATAGATGCATATCCGATGCCTCAAGCAATTGCATATATAACTAGAAGTTAGGATGTGAACTATCCAAGTATAGTTCAAAGTACTATTTGTTCGTTCGCACATATCACATGTCAAGTTCATCTCTACGCACATATAAAAGTAAACACATATATGTCGTTGTTGTCTATGCTATTCGTTTAAGTTTGTATGACTGCGAGGTACATGACGATGGACCTATTACCAACAGGTACTCTACTAAGTCCACCACCACTACATCCAAGACCCTAGAACGCCGGTGATCCTCTTAGTAATCATGCCACTCCCACAAAGTTAAGCATGACTGACCTCCTCTCGATAATAGTATTGATTCACACGATTTCCTTCGCATGGTCCATTGATACAATCATTACTACCGTGACGTGGCCAAACTTGTATTACCACTACAGATCCTTCACAGATGACTCGTAGAACGAATATAGACAAAGGTCGTTAACCTTGTTTCGTCTACCTTATCCAAGAATACCACTGAATTCAAACGGAGAAATCCAGCTTTCCGCTAAGGAAACTTGAGCTCAGGACTTAACAACCGTATTCCGAAGCTTAACAAGGGAGTCTATCTTATGTCCTCCAATTACGGAGTGAGTGAATCCAGTACGTCACAAACGTTCCCGTCTACACATAATTAGATAAGCTAAGAAAACAGGACTGGAGACACACGGTGATGAACACTCCCTGTAGACTTTAAGGTTACCATAACTATGCGCATTAGTTCGTTCATGTGATGACCAGTTACGATCTGTCACTTCATGATCATCGGTGACGATACTAACTTGAACTAACTCAACTAACCAAACTTAACGACAATTGTAGTGAGTTATTCATTTCTCGTCGTGTCCAGGTCCCATATGATTCCCCGAACCATATGAAGCGGTTTCTATATGATCTCGCTCGATCAGTCAGCCTAGATAAGTCAACCCCTCATAAGGTATAGAATCTCAACTAAGCAACTTTAGATCCTCATGTCCAATCCTAAAGACAATATCGTTGATGACCAATTCTACATACAACTACTATGTAAAGTCTTATCCTACTGTATACAATCATACATGTATACCAGACTTATGGTTACCAAGATGTATGTCCGGATTTACAAATAATTGTTTAAGTACTTGTAACACTGAATAATGTAAACAAGGCAAGCAAGGAATTCTTAATTACTTAATTCGTATTAATTCAGATAACCGAAACGGTTTTATTACAACGCACTAAGGCGAACTATTGCTCGACGGGCACAACTTTACCAACATATAAGACACACACATACACACATAACTTGACGGACAATAATGAGGATGTAATATGTCCACTTTATATGTTAACTTGTCGTCGTTATTCTTATTTAGTACAAAAACATGTGAATAATCAAAATATATAGTTAAAGTAACAACTTAATTTTCAAAAATCTGTAAAGATAATATTTTCTAAATTATTAAAAGTTAAAAAGCATATTATTTTGAAAAGACAAAAAGAAAGAGAAAAAAGTTCTTGCATATTAATACCATATTTGTCTCCCACCTAGCCTTTTTTTCTTCTTAATTTAGAAAAAAGATTTTTTAATACTTGAATCGCAAATAAAAATAGAATCATAGCATTGACGCTAAATTACAAATAAAAAGTTCTATAAATTCAGATATATGATTAGCTAAATTCCGAATAAAATCGGTCCATAAATTCAGATATATGATCTTCTGATCTGAGATAGTGTCTTTAATACCTGGTATACCATTACCATAACCTGAGATATGATAAGGTGGAAGATATGCAACCGTGTCTCCATTATTGAGGAGTTGTACAATATTTAGGTATGATGACCTATAGTACTATATGACTTCTCCCCCTATACATTAATTTCATACTAGTCATATATTATTTCATATTTTAGCGTTTTGGGACTTTGATTGCATTTTTTACTGTAAGAAATTTATATTTAACTTTGAATTAACTTCATATGTGAATTTGTCATCGTTTTTATTATTTCATATTTTACGAAAAAAATATACAGTAAAAAAAGACAACTAAATTTCAAAAAGTTAAAACAATAAAAAAATTCTTAAATTATTAAAAGGGAAATTTCCAAAAACTACCCCCACTGTTGCACCTAATTACGAATTTTCCCATGCTAGTTCAACAATTACATCTAACCCCATTTTACACAAAAATGTTGACCAAGTTATAAACCTTAAGATTTTCTTCTCACCCCAAACATGCCCTTACCAATATTATTCTTTTACATTTTTCTTTTTTCATTTACCTTTTCCTTTTTTTTTTCTAGATCTTCTTTTTATTTTTCTTTTTATTTAACACTTTCTTCTTCAACCTCTAAACTCCGGTACCGGAATTTTTTCGGTACCGGAGTTGTCCAACCGGAGCTGCAAGTTTGCAGCTTTGGTCGGACAGTAAAAGCTCCGCCGGAGCCGTGTAAAAACAACTCCGACAGCTATTTCACACAACTCCAATCAGAGCTACTCGAAGCTCCGACCGGAGCTATTTACAGCTCCGGTCGGAACTATTTACAGCTCCGACTGGAGCTATGCAGTTCCTGCCGGAGCTGTTATCTCCGACTAGAGCTGCCCAGCTCCAGTCGGAGCTCCGATCTGTTTTTTTTTTTTTTTTTTAGTTATTTATTTTTTGGGATTATTATTATTACTCTTTTTTTTATTTTAATATTTTTTAGGCTTGTATTGAAATATAAAAAGTGTAGGAACTTGTTTACAAAAATATTTTAGATAATTTTGAAAGTTAAAAAAGTCATGTAGGTTAATTTGTAAAATAATAAATTTTAGAGTCAAATGTGCAATAAAGGAAAGTTGATGGTGTTTGGGTGTTGAAGAATAATGAATTTTGAATGAGTGAAAATTTGTCATTTCGAGGCCTTAATTCGCCGAAAGTCAAAGTCGTGGGGTTAGATGTAATTGTTTTTCACTAACGAGGGGAAATATTTTATTGTTGAACTAACAGGGGAAGATTCGTAATTGATGAAACTAACAGGGGGTCTGTATGAAAATTATCCTTATTAAAATAATGAGGTTATTACATATGCCACCCCTGTTAGATAGTCACTTTGCATAGGGGTCTCTACTAGTTCAACAATTACGTATGCGTAAAAAAATCAAATTTGAGTTGACCAACTTATTGGTAACTATTCACAAGTCAAGTGACAAACCAAACTATCCAAGGCCTTGTAATTTTCTTTCTTTCTTTTTCCTTTTTTTTTTTCTCCTCCCTATCTTCTTCCTCCCTGTCGATCTTTGGTACCAGTTGAATTTTGATACTGGAGCTCCAGTAAGGTAATGATCCGATTGGAGCTCACCAATGAGCTCCAATCGATTGAAGCTTATTGCAGCTATAACCGAAGCTGTAATAAGCTCCTATCGGATCTTAAAGGGATATTAATTAAACTATGGACCCCCTACTTCACAAACCTTTTAATTTATCACGTACTGCTTATTCTGATTTTGATTCTGGAGGGAGTTTATGTGATGGTATTTCTACATTTTTTTACATTATCTTTCTTGGCCCGAATCCTATTTCTGGCGTTCTTGCAAGCAAAATAGTGTTGATCGATCTTCCACTGAGACTGATATCGGTCACTTTCTACAAATAATGTTGAAGTGTGTTGTATTAAATATTTATTTCGCGATCTCGGTCTGCCCACTCGCTCAACCCCCGAAGCTACTATGTGATAACATCAGTACCACACGCCTTGCTCTTCACCCGGTTCCTCATCCTCGCATGAAACATATCACAATTGACACCTATTTTGTGTGTGAACTTACATAAAAAGCGTTCTCGATGTATCTCACATCAGCACATTGTTGATCAACTTGGTGACATCCTCATCAAGTCAATTCCTCACGCAATGAAAGTCTTCGCTCCAAAATAGCCGATGATGAGGGAACGTCGGGGGCATATTAAGTACCCATCTATTTTATCATAATCTTTGTTATTAATATTGTGTCTATATCTTATACTGTATCTTATCACGTTAGTTTAGTTGTGGAATACAAATTGCATTCATAGTTAAAGTATCGTACGTATTTTTATTTATATACCTTTCACTTGATACTTGATAATGCAATCCCCTCGATTCAATTACTCAACATTCATTTCATTTGCTGATTTTTGTAAAGTCACATTTAATTTCATATTAATTTTAAATTATATAGAAAAAATTACTTACTAATTAAATGGAAGGAAAGGATTACTGCTGCTAATTCCAGTTAGCTTGCCTCCTTTATTTTTCTTTTTTATTTTGTTTTTGTATAGCCAAGAACATTTATCATCCAGTTCAATTGTCTTTCGCTCTCCACCAAAAGCAGGCGTGTGTCAGACTGTTACACTACTACCGAGTCAAGTCCACCAAACACACCTGCTCCTCCATCTCAATCTTTCCAATTCCAATGGAGGTTTCTTAAATCCTTAAAACCCCAACGCCTAAATAAAACAAATAAAAAAAAAAAGGAAAAATAATAATCCATGGCTTCTTCTGCAAATCACAGACAGCTGCACGAATCAAACACACCCGATGCAACAGAAGCGCCATCAACATCCTCCTCTAACAACCACAACAAGCGAAAATGGACCAACACTCTCCCAATCTTCGTCTTCCTTGTGGTGATCGGAGAGATCGCCTTCCTCGGCCGCCTCGACATGGGCAAGGGAGCCGACCTCGTTAACTCCTGGGCCGACTCCTTCTATCACTTCACTCTCCAAACGCCTTTTGTCGACGATGATGAAGATTTCACATCATCTGTGGATCCGGTTCCTGAGCCCGAGGGTGATTGCGAGGCCTGGTTGGATAAGGAGGATTATGTGCCCTACTCTAGGGATTTCAAAACTGATCCGGTTTTGGTCCATGGTCCTGATGAGGTGGTTTCTGATTGGCTATTGAATTTTTTGAAATTTTGTTTACATGCTTTTCGTTTCAATGTTTCATATATAGAGGATTGCTCAGTTTTTAGGATTAGCTTTTATTTGAATGTGGTGAAGAACAGTTTAAGCCATGATTAGCATGCTAGTAGGTGATTCTAGCAGATTATATGTATTTGCAAACAGAATTTTCATTTCATTTCACAGAAGCTATAATCATTTTGCAATGATCATATGCAACAGTCACTGTATCCGGTTATTAGTTAACGAGAAGCCGAGTTGAGTTTAGCATTACTGATTGGAGAGGATTAGGCTTTTGTAATTGTCCAAAGTCTCAGGGGGAATTTAATTGAAGTTTGCATAGCAATGTTAGTGACGTGTATTTATTTGGGATCGTGCATGTGGATCGTTTGTTCGTGTAGTGTTTATTCTTCTACGTGGAGGACTGGAATTGGCCTTTTTGCCTCTTCTAAATCTAATGTGCATGTGCAGAAGTTATATTGACTTGATTTTAGTACATGGAGCGGAGCACGTAATTTGATTATGGTTTCACCGCGGAAATGTCCTGGAATTTTTATCGATGGTTTTGCTAACATAGTTCTGAATGGATAATAGAAAGCTGAGAAGATTGTTTGGTGTTTTTAGGAGTAAGGACTATAGCCGGGTATTAATTAACAAAAATCCAAATTGTGTTTTACGTTACTGATTGGACAAACCTGCCTTTGAGTCTATATAGAGTTTATATAAGGTAATTTCATTTTGGTTTCACGGAAAATGTTTTGAAGTTTTAATCAATGCTCTTGATTTCATGATTCATAGTGGATAATAACATCTGAGAAAATAGTTAGGTCTATATCTGGTTATTTATTGTTCAGTTTATTTCAGGTAATTTTGGTTTTTGTTTTGCAGAATCACTTCTAACTATTGGATGATGCTTTTTCTTTCATGTTTCATGCTCTCTACTTTTTTTTCTTTCCCCCCTAATATATACTATGTTTTAGCTACTTGCACACTTATTAAGGTGATCTATTATTTTCACTGTTCTTGCCTTTTAAATTATGGGGAGCTAGTTAAATAAAAGAATGTCAAGTCTAAACGGGACAAGCACGGGTAGAATGGACTTATGATGCAATAAGTACCTGAAGCTTCAACTATTTTGAACAAAGTGACATTTTGCTGGAACTTCATCTCTTAAAAACAAGAGGGGGTAGTGGATAAGAAAGCTAAGAGGATTTTCGAAATTGTTAGTCTATCTGGCTATTAATTACTAAGAGTCTGGCCTGCGTTTGATAGCGCTGATTTGACGAACTGGATAAAGGGATAAGATTCAGCTTTGTGATTCTCCTATGTTTCAGGAGGAATATATTGAAATGTTGGAAACATTGACAATGATGAATGCCATTTACGCATTATGGGTGTCATCCTCTCTGTTGTGCATATTCTTCTAAGTGGAGGACTGAAATTTGATATTCTTTTCCGGCTTTTGAAATCTATGGATCGGTGTGCAGGATTGGAAAAGTTGTGCTGTTGGATGTAAATTTGGGTTTCAAGCCGATAAGAAGTCTGATGCTGGATTTGGCATGCCACAGCAATCTGGCACAGCGAGTGTGCTACGTTCAATGGAATCAGCTACATATTATGCCGAGAACAATGTTGACAATGCACGAAGGTGACTAGACATTTATTAGTGCTGTTTGTTTTGGAATGAATTACTTGAGATAGGCTTTACCCCCGTCTATCAAAAAAAGTGCAGACGTTATATATATTAAAACATCTGTCATGAATTTGCTTTCCGCACTTCATTATCGGAAAATACGGATTTTAGATAACTGGTTTAATTCTGGTTTTGGCCTCTAGTCGATCTTAATTTCTCTTTAGGTAAATATAGATAGATACTCTTATCGTAATTAGAATTCGTAATTTGAATTGTGTTTATGATTCATGTTCAACTTTAAGCTCAGCTATAGCTTGCTTAGAATGAATATAAATGCAGTGATATTCCTAAAGTTTCTGGAAATCTTTGACTATTGTTCCATACTGGCCTCAATATAATCCTCGACCATTGAGTTAATTACGACATGCTCTCTTATTCTAGGAATGGATATGAAATTGTAATGACAACCAGCCTTTCATCAGATGTGCCCGTTGGATATTTCTCTTGGGCTGAGTATGATATCATGGCTCCAGTTCAACCAAAAACCGAAACTGCCCTAGCTGCCGCTTTCATATCTAATTGTGGAGCTCGGAACTTCCGTCTGCAAGCTTTGGTTGGACTTGAAAAAGCAAATGTCAAGATTGACTCCTATGGGGGCTGCCACAGAAATCGTGATGGAAGAGGTAAATCTTATTATTATTATTATTATTATTATTATTATTATTATTGTTATTATTATTTTTTTTAAATAATAATTTTTAATAAAAACAAAGAAAGTTTACAAAAAATTAGTGGGCAGCCGAGAAACAAGCTGGGCTCCCACTCCCTTAGCAATAGCAAAACTAATCCTAGGGAAAATATGATGAGCAGCATATTATTATTATTATTATTATTATTATTATTATTATTATTATTATTATTATTATTTTTGAAACAGTAAATATTTTAATATTAACTGGGTGTTCCTGTTATTTTCCTAGTCATTTTGCATCAGCGGAAATAAATTCTGTCAACTTGAATCATTACCATTATTTGTTTACTGAATAGATGATAGTATGCACAATTCAGCTTCCTATATCTTTACCGATCTAAGAGCACTCTAAATTTGCCATCACAGATTTTCAACCGAGACTAATTTTAACACTCAAGGCAACCAATTGAATGTTGCATCAATTACACAACTTAAATGTGCAATTATTACCCTCTTCATTAGTATGTTCCATAAATAATATACCTCAGAAGATGTTGAAAGTAAAATGGCTAGACTTAGAATCAATCAGTAGCTCTAAACCCGATATTTACTTTTTAGTATCACTTGTGTCTGAAGATGCTGAGTTGGAGATCTGTAAACTCACGTGTTCCCATACTCGCAGTTGACAAAGTGGAAGCACTGAAGCATTACAAATTCAGTCTGGCTTTTGAAAATTCCAACGAGGAGGATTATGTCACAGAGAAGTTCTTCCAGTCCCTTGTAGCTGGTAAAGTAATTCAGCACTTGTTTTACTGCTTTGTTGGTAATGAAATATTTGAAACCATAATGGTCCTTACACACGTCGAAAGTTAGTTGTGTTGTGTGTGTTGGTTGCATCTAGAAAAGAAAATCACTCAGAAGATCCAATGGAAGTTAGAAGTGAGTTTGAACTGGGCCATGTTTCATGGAAGAAATAACTGATTATTGGATTTCAGCCTTGATAATTTCTGTTAAACTGCCGTGTACCATAGTAAACATTCGTATCTTATTGTTCTTAAGTAATGAGTTATTCGTGCCTTTTCCTTTCATGGCTAGAAATCCCTAAAAAATATGCCTCGGTTCTTTTAGATTCTTTACGTATTACTTTTGGTCCATGTCAACAGATTCTTTACGTTTCCTTTTTTAGCAAAGTTGAACTCACACCTTTATTGGTGAGTCCTACCACTGAACTGAACACCCCACACATTCTTCAAACCTCCTAAAAAATCAATCCAAAAGAAAACATAAAGAATCTAAAAAACGGAGGGAGTATTATTGAATAGCTTCAAAATTTTCCATAATCTGTGATGTGTTCCATTGTTCTGATGAAAGGCTCTGGCATTAATGTGTAGGTTCTGTTCCTGTGGTTGTCGGTGCCCCTAACATTGAAGATTTTGCACCATCTCCTACCGCAGTATTGCATATCAAGGAGATTACGGATATTGATTCAATAGCCAAGAAGATGAAATATCTTGCTGAAAATCCCAGTGCATACAATGAGACATTAAGGTTTGCGTTCAATTGATTCCAATTTTCTTGTCAGTTGATATACAAGCAGGACAGCTTTAATGTTCTTTCACTTTTATACAGTTGACGTGTCTTTCTATCCCTTTCTTTGTGGATGAATATATGAATATTTTCATATTTGAGTGTCTCCGTTCCTTGTCTAGGTGGAAATACGAGGGGCCTTCTGATACCTTCAAGGCACTTGTTGATATGGCCGCAGTTCACTCATCATGTCGTTTATGCATTTTCTTGGCAACTAAGGTGCATGAAAAAGAAGAAATGAGTCCAGCATTCAAAAAACGCCCTTGCAAATGTAGCAGTGGGCAGAATACTGTATATCACATTTATGTAAGAGAAAGAGGAATGTTCGAGATGGAATCCATTTACTTGAGGTAATGCAACAGTGTTTGTCTTGATTTTGTTGACGAAGAGTAAATTTTGTTGAGATTTATTTTAGTTCTAATAACGTGTACTAATAGCTTCATGCTTGGACTTTTGGCATGCAAAATAGTACCGAAAAGAGAAACATTGAATATGATTTTTCATTATGAAGCAACATTTAATATGATTTGCTCGTTGCATGTATTATATCGGTAAACTTAGTTCTAACCTATCTTTACTTGATTTTGCCCATCTAAATGGTAGAATTACCCGCCTGTGCAGGGTGGGGTGGGGTGTTGGCGCTTTGGTGCATGCCTCATACATTTTTCTCTATTAATGTGTTCTTTCTAGATTTTATCTAATTGTGCTGCGCCTGTGCACTAACGTCTGATATCTTTGTGCAGATCGGACAACCTGAACCTGGAAGCCTTATCATCGGCTGTCCTGTCAAAGTTCACGTCTCTGAAGCACATACCTGTTTGGAAATCTGAGAGGCCAGAAAGCTTGAAGGGTGGGAATGACCTTAAAGTCCACAGAATATACCCAGTTGGATTGACACAGAGGCAAGCACTGTATACTTTCAAATTCAAAGACGATTCTGATTTCCGGAATCACATAGAGACCAATCCCTGTGCCAAGTTTGAAGTCGTATTTGTATGAGTGGAGTTACACAATTGGTGGAAGCCATCGCAGCACAAATCTTCAAAGGTACTTTCTCTGGATGCCGTTCACCCTCATTTTTGCCAAAGGGATAAAATCGGGGAACTAGTGTAGATCATGATTATGGGTAATTTAGAACAATGGAGACATGTTGTGGTCGTAACTCTTCCCCATGATTTAGAACTTTGACGTCAATTGGATAAAGTTGGTTTGGGCAAGAATTATCCGTGAGCTCGTAATTGGTTGCTAGGTTGTATTTGGCTGCTGGGATGCTCAGTGTCCTCATTACTTGTATTGTTATGAGCTTCAGTCATTATACACAACTGATCAAAAGGTGAATTATTTTTCTCATAGAAGAAATTAGAGACTTACATTATTCAGCCTTGGGTCCTCGCATCGGCTGCGCTTTTTTTTTCTTTTTCTTTTAATGGTAAGGAATAATCAGAAATTCAGAATCATGCCCAGGTCTGCATTTCTGGGCCGTTTCTGATGCTTTGTAGGCCAACTGATCAATACGAGTGTACGACTGGGTTTATTCTTTGCTATGTCAGGTTGCCATGTATTTCCTGGGTTTATTCTTACAAGTTACAACAAGGCACTACTGCACGACGGAGCAAAGAATAACCCATAGAGCGCTGAACATCCTGACCTTATTTGGCCTGCAGGTCTTCTATTTCCGTTTCCTTTTTCTCCTTATCGTCATTAATGAAGTCGTAGATTATGTAAGTAGAGCACAATATGAAAATGAAAGATGGCTACAGACTGAATGAACCGAACTAAAAGGACATTTGTGCTTTGTTGGCATGACATGGATGGTTTTTACTTTTGAACTTGTAGAGTTGTAGTAATTCGTCACGAACAGCGTCAGGTTCATGCTGCTTCTAGCCATTTTTCTAATTCTCTCTCAAATCATCAGTCATCTTGATTTTCCTGTCGACACAGACATACTCCTGCATATGTCGGGATTCAAACTCTTCACCTCTCTCATTAAATACTCCAACATTTTTATCACTCAACCACCCTTATACTTTACAATCTTATAATTTCAAATATAACTATATCAACCTTATAATTATAACCCTGTCGGGGATCGAACCCCAACCTCTTTCTACTACTCTAGCATTTTTACCACCAGACCGCCTTATAATCCTGAGTTTGTGCCAATATAAGAAGCAACGTAAAGCAAATTATTAGAAGAGGAAGAATATTGATAATAGTATAAATTATTACTTTCCGGTCAATTTTAACTATTCTTTTGTCATTTTTTTATTAAATTATTATTAGTTTATTATGACATTAACAAATTCCGCTATGCCAATATGCCATTACAATCGGCCTAAGTAATCACAAAATACTAACGTACCACCCTTATCTAATCTAATGCATGGAAACTTGTGTATTAAGTATCAATACTTTTATGCAAATCAAAGAGAAGTTTAAAATAATGACAAGATAGTGACGTGATCTGTGAACTATACTATACTATACTATACTTGATGATGATTAATTAATTAAAGAAGTGGTTCAATTTGGTAAGTAACCTTAGGCGAGGACAAAAGATCAAGGTGAATTAAGAAGGTGCCAAGGAAGTCAAATGACGTACTTTAGTGTCTGTACGTCTGTCAAGTGGTGCCCTAGAAAAACCTTGGCGCCACATGTTTCTGACTAAACTATAATTCCGCGGTGGCATTGTCATTTGGCCTTTCCCTCTCACATTGGCCAATATTAACAACCATGATATCACTGTGAGAGATAATATCTTGGGTTAATCATGATTTTTTATAACTTGTAAAAATATAACGAGACAAAGTAAAATAATAATAATATTTTGTTGATAAATTTGTGTTGCAACTTTTTAGTATCTACTTTACTCACTAATTCACCAAAACGAATTGAATACTTTATATGTTCTCTAACTATCATGATGCGGTGCAGTTATGTAAAAACTGGTTCATCTGAAGATTTACGTATGTGTTAGAATTTGACAAAAATTTAGTGTTTACCATGCAGAAACGATGGTTTGAGTCAAAGTCATGTCTTTGCCATGTTGTCCGATGTATTTCATCTATTGGAGATCATTTAGAGGGTTAAAATCGCATGCATAAGTTTCTGGGCGCTTTTTGTAATTTTTGAAAGTTATTAGACTTTGTTTCGTAATTTATTTATTTAAATGCTAGGGTTGATCATTTATGTATTTAAAGACTCTTAGAGGTCTTGATTGATTAATAAGAAAATGATGTTTTCTCACTTTGATTATTTGATTATTGTTCTTACTGCTTATCAACCAACGTACTTTGCATCATATAAATGTATATATTTTTGTAATGCTTATCTCTAAGTACATGAATATCATGTCATATCTCGATACCATTGCTTATTAAACTTTAGGAGTCTACTGATGCATTTGCTCCTAGAGACTGGTTGCTTAGTGGGCCAATGTTCGGCGAATAGTAGTAGCAAATTCAACAATCGACCTATTTTATATGTGATTTCGAATTATTCTGATTATGTTATATAAAACGTATTAATAACGAGATTATTTACTTATATGCTTTGTGTTATGCGTGTAGTGGATAAAGATAGTTTTGTTCCACTTGGAAACTATATCAATTTGATTTCATAATAATATATGAATTTTTCTCCAAAAAAAAGAAAAAAATAAAATAGTGCCCTTCCAAAAATGCATGTATTTTGAAAGTATAGCCAAGAGGCCAAAAATGCAGTTCAATCTGATCCCCAAGCGTCACGGCCACACGCCAATTCTGAATTCTCACATTCCCAAACTCTAATATATCCCCTCACACTTTCCTATCCCCAAAATACCCCTCCCCAATCCCACATGTAAACAAATCTAAAAAACAACCCACCAGGACCCACACACTATAAAATAACGACCAAAAGGGCATTTCCGTCAACTCGCACTAACTAACAGTCACTAAAATGACCTTTAGCCATGTTCAAGAGCTAATTTCCTAATCCATTTAAATCCCATTTCAAGTTCCACAAAATGGCATCAACACCTCAAACTTTCTACACCTCACCATGTCATCAATATCTCTCAAGTTCTTGGCATTGCCCAGCTCCGGCCACCGGTTCAGCTCCGTCAAGCTCCATGCCACTCCACCGCAGACTGTGGCTCCGCCCCCGGCGGAGAAAGTGGAGGCAGAGAGGCTGGAGGTTAGAGTGGAGGAAAAGAACGGTTTCTTTGTGCTAAAGGAGAAGTTTAGGCAGGGGATTAATCCACAAGAGAAGGTGAAGATTGAGAAGGAGCCTATGGGGTTGTTTATGGAGAACGGAATCGAAGAGCTTGCGAAAATCTCCATGGAGGATATTGACAAGTCCAAAGAGAGCAAGGATGATATTGATGTTAGATTGAAGTGGCTTGGTTTGTTCCATAGGAGGAAGCATCACTGTAAGTTCTTCTATTTTCAGTACTATACTTTTGTTATTATTATGAAATATTCCGAATAAACTTTACACCACGCATATTTAATTATTTTTTAGATTTCGATCGACACTCATAATATATGTTAATTTAATGTATAATTTAAAATTAATTTATGTTAAATCAGATCATAAATAAAATCTAACAAAATACTGAAATTGAAAACTTATTCCGGAAGGACATTGATCAATTTCATGGATTTCTAGTATAGACTTAATAAGTTCAAATGGTAAAAATCAAATTTAATGCAACCTTTGACCACTTTTAGTGGTATTTAGCACATTTTCATACTTTTGGGGTGGAAATATGAATTCAATGGAAGTTTAGGGTGTTTGAAGCAAGGTTGCTATCCAATCCCCTGAACGAAACAGAACACATTTTAGGAGATTGTCAAAATTTCATTTTGTAAAGCCTGTGCTTCTCAGCACTTTCTATTTCTGAAATGTCTCTGATTTGCTTGCATATATTCAGATGGTAGATTCATGATGAGGCTTAAGCTCCCTAACGGCGTAACAACGAGCGCTCAAACTCGCTACCTGGCTAGCGTTATTAGGAAATACGGAAAGGATGGCTGTGCCGATGTTACTACTAGGCAGAACTGGCAAATTCGTGGTGTTGTTTTGCCTGACGTGCCAGAGATTCTAAAGGGACTCGATAACGTTGGCTTGACGAGCTTACAGAGTGGCATGGACAATGTGAGGAATCCGGTTGGAAATCCTATTGCTGGGATTGATCCTGATGAGATTGTGGACACTAGGCCTTACACCAACTTGCTTTCGCAGTACATTACTGCCAATTCGCGCGGAAATCCTGCATTTACCAACTTGTAAGCTGTTCTGCAGTTCTTTATCTTCGTTTTTACTTGTGAGAACAGAGAACTTGTATGTTACCGTAGAGAAAATTAAACCCTTGTTGGCAATATTTTGCAGGCCGAGGAAATGGAATGTGTGCGTGATAGGTTCGCATGATCTTTACGAGCATCCACACATTAATGACCTTGCATACATGCCTGCCACGAAGAATGGTCGTTTTGGATTTAATCTACTTGTTGGAGGATTCTTTAGCCCTAAGAGATGTGCTGAGGCAGTTCCTCTTGATGCTTGGGTTCCGGGTGACAATATTCTCCCAGTTTGCGGAGCTATACTTGAAGCGTTCAGAGATCTCGGTTTTAGAGGAAACAGGCAAAAGACAAGAATGATGTGGCTCATCGATGAACTTGTAAGTATCATTAGCTAACTTAATTATGTTTTCCCCTTTTATGCCTCAAACATGCACTTGCTGAACGCGTGAAGAGCAGTATTTACATTTGCTCGATCGACATTTTATCTTATAAGTTGTTTTTGTCGTGATGCAGGGAATAGAAGGATTCAGAGAAGAAGTTGTGAAAAGAATGCCTCAACAGGAACTGGAAAGAGCATCTTCTGAAGACCTTGTCCAGGCCAAATGGGAGCGAAGAGATTATTTCGGAGTGAACCCTCAAAAACAAGAAGGCTACAGCTTCGTTGGCATCCACATCCCAGTCGGACGTGTCCAGGCCGACGACATGGATGAGCTTGCGCGTCTGGCAGACACATACGGCTCAGGAGAACTACGCCTCACAGTGGAGCAAAACATCATAATCCCAAACATTGAGAACTCAAAACTTGAGGCCTTACTTCAGGAACCCCTTCTAAAAGAAAAGTTCTCTCCTGAACCACCCATCCTAATGAAAGGACTGGTGGCTTGCACTGGTAACCAATTCTGCGGTCAAGCCATAATTGAGACCAAAGCACGGGCCTTGAAGGTGACCGAGGAGGTCCAGAGGCTCGTGTCTGTGACTAAGCCAGTCAGGATGCACTGGACTGGCTGCCCGAATACTTGTGGGCAGGTCCAAGTGGCGGATATTGGGTTCATGGGATGCATGACGAGGAATAAGGAGGGGAAGGTAGTGGAAGGGGCGGATGTGTTTGTTGGAGGGAGGATCGGGAGCGACTCGCATCTGGGAGATGTCTATAAGAAGGCTGTGCCTTGTGAGGATTTGGTTCCATTGGTAGTGGATTTGTTGATAGAGAAGTTTGGTGCTGTTCCAAGAGAAAGGGAAGAAAGTGAAGATTGATTGATTGATGGTATATCTATAGAAAGTAAGTGTTGTTGTCATGTAAAATAAGTTCTTTTCAGCTATGAATGATCAATTCAATTCAGTTCAGTCCATTTTTTGGATCTGGGATGGTTTTGGGATTATGGTGAAGCTAACAAGAATGTTGGAATTTGTTTTGAGAATTTGAAGATGCATTTTGAGGAAAAAAAAGGTATACTAAGTTCAGTCTTTACTCTTTAGGATACACTACTGTAGTACTGTCTACACTTTTGTATTTAGTGGATCTTTTTCTTCATTTTATGTGAATTGTGAATGTGATTATGCTCACACATGAATTTCAGATTGCAGTATTGGGTCTTATAAGTCTGATTTTAGAGTCTCTCTCTCTATAGAACAAAAAGATCCACCACCTTATATAATTTGTTTTTACAGCATCAGTATTATACAAGATTGTCTATTTCACCACATCTATATTCACTTTTTTTTGGTATTTGTATCCACATTTAAGCACTATATATCATTATGGTTAACGAACGGCAAATTTCATACTTTACATCAACAAAATTTCTTTAAGAAGTAAAAAATTCTAAGATAAACCTAGTCGACTATAAAATAATAGAGACCGTTAAATGTTCCGTTCATCTCCTAATTGCATTAGCCCTTCCAAAAATGATTCAGTTAACAAATTGAATACTAGTAGTAAAACATTTACAACAGCCAAATACTTCTACTGGGCTGATTTGGAAATACCTCCATTTATAAAATTTCGTCATTACCGTCTGCTTTGTTATTTTGCTTAAATGTTGTTGATCGATTGGTTCGAATGGTTAATGTCGATAACTGGATTTTCAATTTGTAATAGCTCAAAATAAAGCAATGGAGGATTGCATTTTTCCTTTTAAGAAATGACTCTATATTACTAAGTTATTAGCCTCTGAAATAGTATAGTAGTCTCTATTTTCTTTCTGTTTCGATTTTGTGGCCTTTGAGATTTAGTCATTTCCGAAAGAATTGGTACTAGTTCAAAGCTGTAATTGTAGAGTTTGAGAATTACATCTGAGCAATTTAAGAATTACAGTGAATTTGTCTCTGAAATTATACAACTAAATTGTTCTGGATTTTTGTTTGTAGATAGATACTACATGTAAGCTCAATCCACGCGCTGTGAAGAGAATTCCTGATTTCACTGCTGGTATTGCAGGCTCACTTTTGAGGAAAATGCCGAACAAACCATAGATTGAGGTAAAATCTGAAGCAAATACTTTGGTGGTATATTCAAGTCTGAACAAGAAAATCTATTTCACATGTAATGCAATGAAATTAGTAAAATCATAGTACTACAATATCAAAAGAAAGATTAGCTGCATGTAGAAGTATCAAACACTGAACTGATCACAGTAAACCAGTTAGTTTATTTCTCATTCGGATCTTGGTATTCACTCAATTCTTCTATCAAATGTTTCAGGTCCTGGTATGACGATCCACCATCTTCAACTGCATTTCGCGACATTTCTTTCAGGTATTTTGCGCGCCTTCTCATCTCTATACCTTCTGCACCCAACATAACATCTTTCACTGCATTCGCAATGGCCTCACTCGTCACACCTTCGCTTTCCTTCGCCATCCACTTCATATTCCCAACCGAAACTCCCGTTTTCAAAACATTAGTCACTAGCTTCTCATTGAAAAACTGCTCCGCAAAAACAGGCCAGGTAACCATAGGGACCCCTGCAGTCACTCCTTCTAGAGTCGAGTTCCATCCACAGTGAGTCACAAAAGCACCTATTGCTGGATGGTCAAGAATCAGCACCTGAGGGGCCCATCCTCGGATAATTAGCCCTTTTCCTTTCATTCTCGACTCAAATCCTTCTGGAAGCCAGTCATCATTTTCGACCTTTTGCCTCAAAACCCATATGAAATTCTGGCCAGAAGCCTCGAGCCCTATTGCCTTTTCGCGTAACTGTGCTGGAGTAAAGCTCGCCATGCTTCCAAAACACACGTAGACAACTGAATTAGGCCTTTTCGAATCAAGCCATGCCAAGCACTCGTGTGCATCAATAGCGGATTTCTTGCCTCTTAGAGCCTTTTCCTCTGCTCCTCCTCTGCTTGCTAACAAAAGCGGACCAATATGCCACGCCTTCTGCCCTAAAACATTGCGATAATAATCAGCATAGTCCGGTTCAAGCTCGTAAAAGCTGTTCACAATGACTCCATAGCTTCTCCAATTCGCCTCCCACATACGCTCCACCATCTTGGCAAAATCATCCTTCCTGCCATCATCCTCCTCAATGTCACTGTTATTCAATTGTGATTTCACCATAGTCAATCCATTCGGAAACTCAGGCAAGTCAAAAGATTCCGAATCAGACACCAAATTCTTATACGGCTTGTAACGATTCATCTGCTCCAAAGCACACATGGCGAAATAGCTTGTGCCTAGGAAAGCCAGCCTCGGAATACCCATTTTTCCAGCAGAATCGAGACTCCAGGGCAAAAACGTATCGGAAACTAAAGCGTTAGGCTGAATTTCACGTAAGATGCTCTCGACCGGTTCTTGGAGTAAAGACAGTGCCTTCATGAATTTGGGCTTCAATTCATCTGTGGTCATTTGGTCTAGGCTGACCATGTGATCAGGCAAATCTGAACCTTGTGGTGGGAAGTTGATAATACTGAGACCGATATCGAAACCCAAATGTTGAGCTTTTCTGATGGGATCTGCAAAGGCAGGGGTGGAAATGATGGTTGTTTTGATGCCCCTTAAAGTGAAGAGCTTGGCCATGTCTACCATGGGGATCATGTGGCCATGAGCTATCACTGGAAGGAGTACAATATGCAACTGTTCCATTGGATATGAGAAATGTAGCAAATAGATTGACTGATTGAGTAGTTTACTGTGTGAACTGATGATGTTGATGTGTTTGATGAGAATGATAATGTTGAGGTGAAGTATATATAGTAGTAGAACATACTACTATATATTGCTAGCTACTGAGTTATCAATTTTGTGTCTGGTTGGTATTCTAAAAGTATGGGCTATTGGGGACAAAGTTGAGAGAATACAAGTAGAACATGTAGAGCAAACCATGAATGATGACTTACTTGCTTACGTCATCTATATATATAAGAAGGTTCATTTGATAATTGACATGATAAATAGTGAAAACAGAAAAAAGAAAAAAAGAAAAAGTTGCAATTTATTTTAGCATATTAGGGTGGAAATTTAACTCGTCGGGGAGAATTAGAAATAGACATTGTAGAGCGTCTAAATTAGAAATTAGCCAACACTCTGACTTCCCCAAAAATTTTAGAAAGATTTTTTTTATAAGTAATAATAGGGAAAAATACATATATAAGCCATGTCCTCCGTTCAAACTTCAAATTTTAAGTTTGAGTCGAAGTTAAACAAGAAAAATAGTTATGTCCGTATATAAGTTATGGGTTAATTGGTTATAAGTTATACTCGTAGTAACTTACAAGTCATGATCAATAATAGCTTTCGAGAAATGGTAAAATGCATAAAATCATATCGTGATGAATAGTTTAGAATTTCAGACGTGAAAGTGCAGTTGAGCAATTCTCAAGTGCAAAAATGACGCACATGCCTTTTATTCCTTTTTAATATTTCATTGGTACTCTAAAGCATCAAATATTACGAGAGCGAGTAGGTCAGCAAATTTGTTTGACTTATTTCCGTATTGCTGCTGCCTGCTGGTAGATGAAATTGAAATCTGGAAGGATGCAATTACTTTCCATGGATCAAGTTTATAATTGTAAAACTTGCACTACTTTATCCAGATCCTCACATTCAACGCAAACATCAATTTGTCACCACTCAAATCACACAAGTCCATTTTGACTCAAAAGCAAACATTTTATTAATTTTACTCCTTTCCAGGAAATCAACTCTCGAATCCCTTTCTTCATTTCCTAGCTACACAATATATAGCACTAGACATAACCAACTCTCTCACCATCACCACCTTTCTTCACTTCAACAATATTACCAATACCATATTACTTGCTACTGTTTTCATAATTTTTATAATTTCTTTACCTTCAAAAACATATATAACCATGGGACAGTTACATATTGTTCTTCTTCCAATGATTGCTCATGGCCACATGATACCAATGGTTGATATGGCTAAACTCTTCATTTCCAGAGGCATTAGATCCACAATCATCTCCACCCCTGCCTTCGCAGACTCTATCACTCAAGCTCGAAACTCAGGGATCGATATCGGCCTCAGCCTCATCAACTTTCCACCTGAAGGTTCAGACTTGCCCCATGACATGGTCCGCCTAGACCAAATGAAGTCACCAGACCTGATCCCCAAGTTCTTCAAGGCGTTCGAATTGCTCCAGGAGCCTGTCGAGAAGTTACTGCAACAACTCTCACCGAATGCCCTTGTTTCCGACATGTTCTTGCCTTGGACTGTCGACTCTGCAGCTAAGCTCGGTATCCCACGTATAGTCTTCCATGGGATAAGCTACTTTGCATTGTCTGCATCGGAGCAAATGGAATGTCATAAACCGTATAAGGGGTTGGAGTTTGATGGAGACGAGTTTGTGATTCCAAATTTTCCTCATAAGATTACGCTTGTCAAATCACAAGTGTCTCCATTCACGCTAGAGGACCAGGAAGAAACTGTGATTACAAAGTTGTTCTCGAAAATGTCAGAGGCCACTTTGAGAAGCTATGGAGTGGTGGTTAACAGTTTCTATGAGCTTGAGCATGATTATGCAGATCACTATAGGAACGTCTTGGAGCGTAAAGCATGGCACATTGGTCCGCTTTTGTTGTCGAATAAAGGAGGAGAAGAGGAAATGGCATTAAGAGGGAAGAAATCTGCAATCGATGGGCATGAATGTTTATCATGGCTTGATTCTAAGAGGCCTAATTCGGTTGTTTACATATGTTTTGGAAGTATGGCAAGTTTTACGCCTTCTCAATTGCATGAAACTGCGGTTGGTCTTGAGGAGTCCGGTCAAGATTTCATCTGGGTTGTTAGAGGAACAGCTGGCGGAAATGAAGACTGGCTACCAGAAGGGTTCGAGGCTAGAATGAAAGGCAAAAGGTTTATAATACGAGGGTGGGCCCCGCAAGTGTTGATTCTTGATCACAAGGCAATAGGAGCTTTTGTGACGCATTGTGGATGGAACTCAACTCTAGAAGGGATATGTGCAGGTGTGCCTATGGTTACATGGCCACTTTTCGCAGAACAGTTTTATAATGAGAAGTTGGTTACAGAGGTTTTGAAGACTGGAGTTTCAGTTGGGAGTAAGAAGTGGACGCGTGTAGGAAGTGAAGGGGTGACAAGTGACGCGGTGGCTAAAGCCGTCAGAGATGTTGTGGTGGGAGAAGAAGCAGCAGAGATGAGGAAACGAGTGCAAATGTACAAAGAAATGGCGAGAAAGGCGATTGAAGAAGGCGGATCCTCGTATAAATCTTTGGATGATATGGTGGAGGATTTGAGTTCATATCGCCATCCCAAGGGAAAATTAGCACAAGTAAACGGCCAGGAATGAGTTTTCTTTTGCGTATTATCTCTTCTTGTATTACTGTTTCATCCTTGTGTTTCACTTGAAGTTGTTGTATCACTAGCAGGCAGCAGCAGTGTAAATCTAAGCTCAAAACTTGTACTACAAAATCTATTTTTGAGTGATTGTAACATGTCTAAAATGTGGATTCTAGAGGCAAGAAGGCACAATCCAGGGTGCTCAAACTGATCTGATGCTTGCTGAATTTGTTTATAAAGTGTGGATTGAGCGTAACCGGCGCATTTTCCAAACTGGATAGACAACAATGCATCAGATAGTTTGAGAGGTCAAATATGTTGTGATCTGCCGCGGTTTGCTTCATGCATGCTAGAGTAGCAAGATTTTGTTTTAACTTGAAGTTAATTAGGCCAGTTGAGTTGTTCTTGATTTTAAGGTGTTTGTTATTTCTTTTTTTGTAATGTGACGTAATTCATTGGAATAAAACTATCTTTGTTTAAATAAATAAATAATAAAAAAAATATATATATATATAAAGTGTGTGTTCTTGAAGTTGTTGTGTCTCTGTAATTTATCAAGGAAGGTTCTATATTTCTTGAAGTTTGCTACATGATGAGCAATTCAGCTCCACACATGTTGCTTGAGCCACAAATTTAACATTTTTAATGTAACTTCCTCTCCAAGCTGAGCCTATCTACATATAGCATTTACTATAACGAATTGTCAAGATTTTGTACGCGTTGCTTGCAGATTGTCAAGATTTTAAAAGGTGCAAATTTTGTATACATTAGTTAGTTTCACAGTTGTAGTAGTTGGTTGTTGTGTGCAAAAATTGATTACTATAAGGAATTGTCATGTAAAGACTTGGAAGCGAAAGAAATAAATCTTATATAAGGAGTAAGTCAACAAGGAATAAAATTTAAAGAGGGAAAAAGAGTTCTTAATTGAAGAAGCCGATTTCAAAGAGTTCAAGGCTAAAGAAGATTCATTATATTTTTCACAAAACAGTTCGCTTCCTCTCTAAGTATTCAACTCGGTTCTACCTCTATATATACCAAGGTACTTCTCGACATTGAAGAAAACAATGAGCAAGTAGTTTACGACTTGATAGTTTAGTTGTTTATTGTATACACACGTTTTATATTCTAAATCTCAACCAGCGTAATGAGAGATTGAATAGGTTGAGTGTATCTCTATATCATCGTAAGGTGACTTGTGTGATTATATTTGAGCTAAGAGAGAAAGAGAGAGTATAATCAATTGTATGAAAAACGACTTCAATCTTAGTGATTTCTGCCTTGATTAGTAATCGAGCAGTTTTTAAAGCTGTTTAAATATTTTCAAACATAGGTTCTACTTTATTGTTCTTTTATGCCCCAACTGCAGACGTTGTTGATCTAGGAGTTCACAGAACTCCATAGTCAACACCTACTATTATATGTGATTTATACTTAAAAACAATTTATTATCGATCCTATACATTTTTTCACTGTGATTAATTAATTGTCAAATTATCTCACCTGATGTGCACGCCAAACGCCTTCTAGAAAACAAGACATCAACAGCAGCCAATTTCAATTATTAACTAATTACAAAAATACAAGTAGTATAACTACAATCTATCTTAATATCTTTTGACTTCCTAGCACTTTCTTCTCGTCATATTGTTCATCATCGTCATGAAATAATCCCTTGAAACTCTACATATCCACATGACATGACCACATCCACAATTCAACTAAGTAGTATCAAACTTCAATTTTCATGACCAAATCAATTCATTTTTATTCTCTAATCTCAACTCCATTCAAAATTCAACTTTTAACCTTCAAAATAAAACTCCATTAAAGTATTCAACAACCTTAAACCTTTCTTTTCCTTGAGCCACAAATTCAACCTTAACTACTTCCTTTCCAAGAAATTTATCCCCCCAAGTCCAATTTGAGTCTGTCTCTATATATAGCAGAGTACTTGACCAACCCTAGCTCTCATCATCATCTTCACAACAATATTACTTCCATCACTTCTTTTGATAATTTGATCATTCCTTAGCTTTAAAAAAAAAAAGAATGGGGCAGTTACATATTGTTCTTCTTCCAATGATAGCTCATGGCCACATGATCCCAATGGTAGACATGGCTAAACTCTTCACTTCCAGAGGCATAAAAGCCACAATCATCTCCACCCCTGCTTTTGCAGACTCTATCATTCGAGCTCAAAACTCGGGGATCGATATTGGCCTCAGCCTCATCAACTTCCCACCTGATGGTTCAGACTTGCCTCATGACATGGTCAGCCTAGACCAAATGAAGTCACCAGACTTAATCCCCATGTTCTTCAAGGCGATCGAATTGCTACAAGAGCCTGTGGAAAAATTATTGCAAGAACTATCACCAAACGCGCTTGTTTCTGACATATTCTTGCCTTGGACTGTCGATTCTGCAGACAAGTTCGGTATCCCACGTATAGTTTTCCATGGAACAGGTTACTTTTCGTTGTGTTCGTCAGAGCAAATGTACCGGCATAAGCCATATAAGGGGTTGGAGTTGGATGAAGATGAGTTTGTGATTCCGAATCTTCCTCATAAGATTACACTTTTGAAATCACAAGTGTCTCCGTTTGAGCAAGTGGAGGATCCGGAGTCTGTGTTTACGAATTTGTTGGCGAAAATATGGGATTCTAGTTTGAGGACCTACGGGGTGGTGGTTAACAGCTTCTACGAGCTTGAGCATGAGTACGCGGATCATTACAGGAACATCTTGGGGCGAAAAGCATGGCAATTAGGCCCGCTCTTGTTGTCAAATAAAGGAGGAGCTGAGGAAATGGCGCTAAGAGGGAAGAAATCGGCAATTGATGCACATGAATGCCTATCATGGCTTGATTCTAAGAGGCCTAATTCAGTTGTTTACATATGTTTCGGTAGTATGGCAAGTTTTACGCCTGCACAATTACGTGAAACTGCGTTTGGACTAGAGTTGTCAGGCCAAGATTTCATTTGGTTGTGAGAGGAATGGAGGGTGAAAATGAGGACTGGCTACCGGAAGGATTCGAAGAGAGTATGAAAGGGAAAGGGTTGATTATCAGAGGGTGGGCCCCACAAGTTTTGATTCTAGATCATGAAGCAATAGGGGCTTTTGTGACGCACTGTGGATGGAACTCGACCTTGGAAGGGATATGTGCGGGTATGCCTCTGGTCACATGGCCAGTTTTTGCGGAGCAATTTTATAACGAAAAGTTAATAACACAGGTTTTGAGAACCGGGGTTTCTGTTGGAAATAAGAAATGGAACCGTGTGGCAAGTGAAGGGGTATCCAGCGACACGTTGGCCAGAGCCGTGAGAGATGTTGTGGAGGGAGAAGAAGCAGCAGAGATGAGGAAAAGAGCTGAGATGTATAAGGAAATGGCAAGAAAGGCGACTGAAGTAGGCGGATCCTCATATAAATCTTTGGATGATATGGTGGAGGATTTGAGTGCATATAGCCATCCCAAGGGAAAATGAACACAAGTAAACGATCAGGAATGAGTTTTCATTCACATGTATTACTGTTTCATCCTTCTGTTTCACTTTGAAATTGTATCACTATCAGCAGTATATATATAAGTTCAAAACTTGTAAAGTACACTACAGGATTGGTCCCTATAATTTGATATACGTTCTTCATATGCTTACATTTCCACGAATTAACTTTTTTGGTCTTGCCTGTCCGCGATTTTGGTCTTTCTTTGCACATGGATGACACCAGGCAATGACTAGTAAACCAGACGAATTGACTGAAAGGAGAGCGAATTGAGGCTGATTTGGGAGGAAAATTTCCCCCAAAAACTGAGATCCCCCGTTTATTATAAACCGTAACCCCCAATTTCAAACCCTAACGCCCACAATTCCTTTCCAATGTTCTTCAACTCCATATTTTCCAGACTACAGTCGTATAGAAACACACTTTATCAATCTTGCTGCTATTAATTGGCATCAATTAATGGCACATGACATCCAAAAGAAACAAGGCAGAGAACTACAGTTTCAATGGGAAACTGAATATTTTCAATGTAGAATGACAAGCCACACTCACCAACTCAGATTTCATGGAATCCAAATGTTTCGTCATATCAATAGCATCAACCTTGCGGATTGAACTTTAATGCTATCTGTAAAGCATCTTTAGCCTACTGCCTACACCACAGACCATGAAAAATAATCCTTCTGTAGAGACTTTGCATGTAAGCTAAAAAAGCAAATTAACAATATTACATACATGATACATCATCATTATTTAAACTCTGTTTACAGAGCTTATCAAGCTCCATAACTGAATCAAAGATATCTCGTCACTCTCCTCCCAATTTCAGATATGAGAGATTAATGAAACTCTGTTTCACCAAGAAAACAGAGCTTGATGGAGTCTGTGTGACTTGGCATGCTTCAGCTCCCTGCCATATCATTGCACATCAGTACTTCATAGACCATGTGGTTCACAAAGTTACACACATCACATTTTTCAAGTAATTTCGACTACTGGATTCTTGTTTGATCATCACATTGATTTACAGAGTCTTGATACAATTATCATATGTACAGAAATTAAACTGGCTTCTTGTAATGGGAGATAATTTACTTCAGTTTACAGCGCTTTATGTTTGTTAAATGCTGCTGAATGCTTTCTTCTTAAATGAGAAAATGATCCCAGCAGCTAGTGCATTGTAAATGCAGGGAAAAAGTTGCTGATAGCACAAAAGTTCTTGAGGATGGAAAGACCCTTGTCTTGAATAAAATGCAGATATTACAGTAACAACACTTGTGGAAATTGAGTATAGACGCAACACGAAGGTTGCACATATCAAAGTAAATGACATTAAACGTACATCAAGTCGGATTTGTCCTACATTGTGTTACCCTTTCGAGGTTGTACAATTGTTAGGCAAGATTGTATTGCTGAGAACAAAAAAGAATGACAATCAAATCCACAAATGTATCTTCTGTCATTTTTGCAGTTAAAATTTACATGTTAACTATCCTAGCTCATTAACTTCTCTTCCTCTTAACCCTTTTACCCAAAATTAGTGGCCCAATATCCCTCCAGAATTTTCGCCTCATTCCAATTCACTTCGATCCAAACCCAACAACCAGCTACTCCAGTCTTGTCCCATACAGTAACTCAAACCATTTTACCTAGCTAGCTCCTAACCCAGAACCTCCTATTCCAGCACTTACCTTGCCAGAAGCTCCTAGTAACCCTCCCACCACAAAAAGAAAAGGTAGGTCAGTAGGTTCCAAGAATAAGCCGGCCTAAAAGCAATAGGACTCGAGTAAACAGGAAAACCAGTCCGGGGAAGGGAGATTCATTGATTAAGCAGTTGAAGAAACGTCGTATTGAGGAAGTTACTTGTGATTTTGAACCAGATGCGGGAGTTTCTACGCAACCCTTCGCTTGGAACTGCCAGAGCTTGGGTGGCTCTTGGACAGTTCAAGCACTTCGAGAATTCCTCTGTACTTATCACCCAGATCTTATTTTTCTTATGGAGACACGTCTTGGTGACTCAGAAATCGATAAGATTAAACAGAGGTTTAATTTATTTGGAGTTTGTGTTCCAGCAGTGGGTCAATCGGGAGGGTTGGCATTATTATGGAACAAAGAGGTTAATGTAAATGTTCAATCCTTTTCGAAAATCATATTGATGCTAGTATTGAGTTAAATGTTGGTGAACTAACTTGGAGAGTTACGGGGAACTGGATGCCAGCAAGAGGAAACGCACTTGGGCTTTGCTTAAACATTTATGCCATCAGTCAAATAGGCCTTGGTTGGTTTTTGGTGACATGAATAAAATATCCTGGGTTAATGACATTTTTTGTCTCCTAACTCACCGTCCCCTTCGAATTTGGTCCCCAAGAGTTCGTCGAGTTTACAAATACGGTCCCATCCACACGACTATCGTGAATTAGCACGTATTAAAGGCGCGAATTCGGTCCCCTGTGATTATGTGGCCCATCTAGTTGGCAGCTGATTGGATTCGCGCGTTTCATAACTCGAATTTAGTCCCCTAGGCCTCGATTTTAGTCCATGTCGGTTGAAATCGTTAAACTCATTATAACCCCCTCATTTTCTTGAAGAACCCTAAAAATCTTCAATTGAACAATACTCCCTCACCCAGAAGCCAAATTGATCGACCCTTTGTGGTTATAATGGAAAATGAGTGCCCATTTGAGCATTCATGCCAATGCCCAAAGGAGCTTTATGCTCGTCCAGTGGGTTAGCTATTGCAAGCACTATGTAATCGTCGTCAGACTCGACAAAACCAAACCCACATACTCGCAGCTCCATATACCTACCAAGTAGATGTCGCGACTTTCCGGTAGAAGGGTTCTACGGGACAAAGGCTCCCAGTAAATAAGAGCAACACAACACATTACAACAACCAACTACTAGTGGATAATAACCCTGGTAACTGGTAAGATCGATAAAACTCAAACTGATCAATGGTAGTGGATTTTTTACTCAACAAGGAATCAAGAGAACATGTGTAAATATCCGTTGTTGATGGGATATATATTCCGGGTGCCTAAAGTAGCCTTTGCTCAGCAACATGCAGCAGATTTTGTTTTGGTATTGGAGATGAGTTTTGGCGAAGTATTTCCTAGAGATAAAAGAACGCCTTGATTTCGAAACGGATCTCAACCTCAACAGAGACCTCACTGGTAGCCTTACAATAATATCTTCGATGATCTCTCCGAGGAGACTACCTTGAATTTTCGGAATCTTTGCGTTTCTCATCTTTAGGTAATTTGAATAATAATGATAATCAATGATTTGGCGTTTCAAAATGATAGAGGCAGTTCCAAATTAGGGTTCGTTAGTAATTTGATTTTGACCAATATTTATAGGTGAAAAAACAACCTACATTTTTATTGCAAAAAAATCCTGTAACTTTTTAGTTTCTCTTAGTGTCCCTAATATCGTTTTAAGCCCAACTAGTTGAACAATTACATTTTGGTATACAAATTTAACCAACAGGTGAATCAAGTACTATTCCAAAAATAGATTTCTTTGCATGCAAACAATAGTAAGGTTTATAAAAAATAAAAAATAAAACAATATGAAAATAATATAATTAAAATATATTGAAAAATTTCAATAGCGAAGTTGTGCAAGCTATGGACTGGAGCTTGCCCAGTTCCGTTGTGGAGCAGCAAACTCTAGTTCGGAGGCTCCGATCTGGAGCAGAGAGCTCTAGGCCGAAGCAGGCCAGGCTCTGGTGATGCAAAAAATTTGGTACCGGAGCGTTGGAGAAGAAGACTTAAAAAAATATTATTAACTTTTATTTAAAAAAACATTGAATTTAGAAAATTACTAAGAAAAGAGTTAAATTGTTTTTTTAAATCTAATCTCAAAATTTATAAGACACGAGTCCAAGGAACAATATCTGGAACCAAAATAACACAGGTGAACCAAAACAAAACACAATGGATCAATCAATATCCACCCTTAAGATCGTTAACAACATCATACGGGATGGGTGTCACAGTTTCCAGTGTTGCACTGGCCTTCAACCATGAAGCCAGGCTTGGGTCCCTTGGGTTGCCTCTTTGGTGCTAATGACCTCGCCTTGTGCCTTGGCCTCTGCATTCAGCTTGCCGTTCTCCTTTATCCTGTTGAGGATCTCTTCATGAAAACAAGATGGCTGGACAGTTAAGGGCTTGTTAATTTGTTTTGGTCATTTGGGGCCAATGACATTTTTATAAATATGTCTGGTCAACCCCAAACACTACAAAAAATTTGGTTTTTAGCCATGGATCTATATGTGGTTAAAAAGGCCGATTCGTGACTAAAAAGGCTTAGCCACTGATAGATCCGTTACTAATAAGGTCGTGGCCATTTTTGACGTAGCATCTATTTAGCCACTGATAGTTTAGCGACGGATTTGGTGACGGATAAAGGGTTGACCGGGTTGGATCCGGGCTTTGGACTTAGCCACGGATAAAATCTATTTGTGGTTAAATTTGGATATTTTAAAAAAAATAATTATGTTTTAATTTCTTTAATTCGCCTATAATATTGTAAAATATTAAAATCATATTTTTTTCAATGGAATAAGGGGTGTTGCGAGAATCGAACTCGCGATCTCTCGCATTTAGCGAGAATCATACCACTAGACCAAACACCCAAAATAATAATTCCTCCGTTTCATTACAAAGTTCCTAAGACCATAAATATCAGCCACCACCCACCACCCACCCCACTATCCAATTTCAAATAAAAAATTAATTTCTCTCTCATACATATACCCCATCCTTCAACCAACCCACACAACACCAAAAACCACATTTATCCATGACCACCCACCATCCAATCAATTCAATTTATTTGTTTTTTTTATTTTCTTATTATCATTTAATAATTATAATATAATAATTGTATATTATTATAAAATTACTGTATTAATCTAGAAAAGTTCTTTAATTTTCCGAAATAACAAATTAAGCATTATTATATTAATAAAGTACAACCATTACTAAATTACTAAAGGAAAAAAATTAATATTACAATATTTTTATAAATTGATTACCACGAAAAACATGAAATATGCAGAATTATGAAAAAACGAAATAAAAATACATATTTAGTCCTCCTCATCATTGAAATTCTCCCATATGTGCTCAATCAAGTCGTTCATAAGTTCCTTGTGCGCCTCTCTGTTCCGAAGTTGATCCCTGTTAGTCATATATTGGGCAACACTTGCAATTCGTTCCGTGGAGAAGTTGAAATGGGATCCACATAGCCTTCTTCAGGCTCTTCTTGGTTGACCTGTCTCGTCCGATCATTCATAAATTCTTTGGGATCGGTATAGTTCAGATAAGTGTCTCTTTCATCCTCCACTATCATATTGTGCATGATGATACACGCATGCATAATTGTCCCCATAGCATGTCGATCCCATAGAAAACATGGATTTTTTATAAATGCGAATCGAGCTTGTAGAACACCAAATGCCCGTTCAACATCTTTCCTAACAGACTCTTGATGTTGAGCAAATAACTTGTGCTTACGGACAATAGGAGACTTGATAGATTTGACAAATGCAGCCCATCTTGGATATATGCCATCAGTGAGGTAATACCCCATATTTCTTTGTCGGCCGTTAATGGTGTAATTGACTTTCGGTGCACGGCCTGCTAAAATATCATCGAAAATAGGTGATTTGTTTAGCACATTAATATCATTGTTTGTACCTGGGGATCCAAAAATGCATGCCAAATCCATAGGTCTTCGGATGCAACAGCTTCCAAAATAATCGTTGGTTTCCCACTTCTTCCTTGATACTGCCCTGCCCAAGCAGTCGGACAATTCTTCCATTCCCAGTGCATGCAATCAATACTTCCCATCATGCCCGGAAATCCACGTTCTTCACCAATGTGTAGTAGTCGCGCCATGTCTTCTTGTGTTGGACGCCTAAGGTATTCATTCCCAAAGTTGGCAACTACGCCTTCTGCAAACTTCATAACTGATTTTCTTATCACTTGTTCGCTCATTCGAAGGCACTCGTCATGCAAATCTGGTGATGTTCCGTAGGCTAAAACTCTTATAGCGCCAGTACATTTTTGGATCAAAGACATACCTAGCCGACCAGTGGCATCACGCTTCTGCTGAAAATATTCATCGGAACTTAGTGTCTCCATTATACGCTCAAAGACGTGCTTTCTCATTCGAAACCTACGACGAAAAATATCTTCATGGTAGATTGGCGTGTCTGAAAAATACATTTTGAACAGTTGTTCATGACCATCCTCACGAATTCGCTCAATATGACGCCTCTTAGCTCTAGTATTGTGGCTTGTGGGTTGTAACATGGTAGGAATTTTCATGACCACATCCTCGAGAATGCGATTAAGTGTTTGGTTTTGTTCTTCCAACTCATCTATTTCGTTGAGATTGGAAGAAGCATAACTTGACATTATTTTTAGTGTGTATACAAGGAAGAGTGAGGGGAAGTAGAAGTGTTGGAAAAGATGTAGGTGTAAGTATGGTAAAGATCACTCTCATATTTAAAGAGAGGAATAGATGAATTTGAGTGGACAATGAGTTGGATCTTAGTCAACAATGAGTTGGATATGAGTCAGCAAATTGGGAGAAGCATGTGAAGTTTAAAGTTTGTCTGACAAAGATGGAATCATCAAAGTTGTAGTGGAAGATGAATTGACTAAAGAGGAAGAAGCATGTGAACTTTCTTGAAAAAAACGAAAGTAGAATAGGCTATAGACTGATAAAAGTTCATAGATTTAAATATAGCAGTACATATCAATAAGAAACAACACACCTTACATTTGAAAATAGCAAATACACCCGATTACAAACATAATTATACATAATGGAGCGAAATCAAACATAACTGAAATAATACGAAGACATAGTAATGCATTACGACAATAAAAAGACATAGCGATAATTAAAGGTACTCCGCCAACAAGCGATTCTTGACCTGTTCTTCTTGCTCAGTTAGATTCGGTTTAGCCAACAAAGCATTCAACAAATTGGCATTTAGCTTCTTTTTCTCAAATTCGACCTTCACCTCAAGTTCTTTCTCACGCGTGATCCTCATTGCACGCAGCTCACTAGTAAATTCATCCGAAATCACAGTAGTTGATGAAGATGCCACACCCTTGCCCTTCCTTCTAGCTTTTGCCGCATTTCGGCCGGTAGGACGGTTTATTGTTGAAGCACCACTCACTGGAGTATCTGGTGTACCATCATCATCATCATCATCGGTTCTTGATTTTTTTGAACTACCATGACCTTCTTGCTCGGATTCCATTGAATCTGGATGAGGCCTTCTTTGTCCTCCACCATAACTCAACTCCCACTTGGGTGCGTGGCGCATAACTGTTTCAAACACAAGTTTATGCGGAAATCCAGCCTTCTTGCCCTTAGTACCCTTACTATATAGCTTGTTAGCTATAGCGTCAACATCTGCATCACTCATTCCGCTCGTTTTCTGGGCATAGGCTTCCTTGCAACAACCGATCCACTCAGTGACATTTTTGTTGAGCCGCTGATAACGAGCTCTCATTGACTCTGCGGAACGTTGATTGATTTTTCCGGGGTTTTCTTTTCGCGCTTGCTCATATAACTTATAAACCTCGCCCCAAAAGGTTTCTTGTTTCTGACCAGTGCCCTTTATCGCATTTTGACTGACGTAAATCCATGCTGACATTAGGGTGCAATCTTCAACGGCATCCCAAGACACCGCCGCTTGATTGTTCGAGTTCGTAACATTTTGAGGGGTCGAGTTCGTAACATTTTGAGGCTCGGGGCTATTTTGAGTGGGATTCGGTGGAAACTGAGTGTATGTTTCATAACTTGGGAAACCTGAAGAGTTTTGGGTACTTTGATAAGTAGAATAAAACTCTGGAAAGAAATCTTCATTTGGATCCATTTGGCTAGGAGAGAATGAGAGAGAGATTGAGAGTAATTTAGGGTTTTTAGAAGTGTGTGAAATATAATGAAGTTAGGTTATATTTATAGATGGAAAAAAATTATGAATTTTAATATATATATATATTTTAAATAATAAAAATATCAGATAATATAAAAGATAATAATAAAATCTAAAAAGATAATTATAAAATCTAAAAGATAATTAAAAAGATAAATAGAAAATAAAAAAAAATTGGACAAATAGGAGGGGGACAAGTGTCCCCCTCCATATATGCCACCAGCCGGTGGCTGGTGGCATCATGGGCGCACGTAAACGTGCGCCCATGCCATAACTTTTTTTTTTTATTTTTGTTGGGCACAGTGGGGCCCACTAAACAGTGGCCACCACTTTGTGCCCAACCGACCGATATTTTCGGTCTAAGGGAACTATTCATCGTGACCTTTGACCACGTATAACTTCTAAATTACATCAAAGAAAAATATGATAAAAATCATATTATAAATTAATGGAGTATATTTTCATAATCAACTTTTAATTTATACTGATATAGTTTAATTTAAAAGTTATACGTGGTCAAAGGTCGCGATGAATAATCCCCTTAGGTACTTTGTAATGAAACGGAGTAAGTAATAACGAAAAGTTTAATAGCCCATATCACACAACTTAAAGAATTGAAGAGTTGTACTCCGTACTTAAATACTAATCACCCTAAAAATGCTCCTAAAATTAACCATGCACATGATATTGAACATAATAATAAATAGTTTTTGTGATTGTCCGGTTCTTATTTTTTTGTAGTCTGAAAAATATCGTTGAATCGATGTTTTACTAGGTTTCCAAATCTTCCGTCAGTTACTGTGTCTTTTCCAGAAGAGACGCACCTATTCTTTCATCTTCCCTACGTGGCCATGTTAGCAGCACTGATAATCACATTCAAGCAACCGTTTGATTTTCTTTACAGAAATCATAAACAGTCTACACAGAATCACACACTAAAATTTAAAAAAATCTTCAGTGCTACCAAGACGCTTAAACGTGAATATTGACGTATCCATTCCTGATTTCTTCCAAACGTATTGACTTGGTACTCTATTTATCTCCTCTTTCGTTTTTTGGCCCTGTTTATGTTTTTACGTACTAATCTTCTGTTCGGATTACACTCTGTTCAGTATCGATAATTGCGTTCAGTTTTTGTTTTTCAACATAAATGGCCTTCCATTGATTTTATTATCTTTTTGTTTATTAACATTCATTCTTACAGGAATTTTGGGTATATTGATTTCAATTGGTTTATGTGGTTGTACAAGATCGTTGCTTCACTTTTTTCTGGCGATATGGACCGACAGAGTAAATTAACTAAACCTTCTGCACTTTTCTTTACATTTTGTCATTGTGTTAAATATGACTATATATGTTCAAGTATTTAATAATTTCCAAGTATATATGTAGCACAAAATGTTTCACGTCATATGAACTCTCAGACTTATCCATTAAAGTTTATAAACTTTTTTTTACTGGCATTGCTTTCAATACATATATCTTTATGCTGGTTTATGCGAAAGCATAATATTCCTGCATTCACTTTTCCTTTTTGGTTTTCTTTTCCCGCTGTAGGAGAGCGTTTAAATCGTAAGAATCAAAACCGTCGAAACGCCTGGGCTGCTGACCAAAAAGCTGAGAAAAATAAAAAACGCCGGGCTGCTCGTGCACTTATGTCTGCTGAACAAAGAGCAAAAGAAAGTTCAGCAGCAAGGCAACGTTATATGCACCAAAAATAGAAAAAAAACAGGTATATTAATGGTATTCTTAAGATGCCTCAAAGTGTATGTAATTTATCCTTTTCTTTTACTAGGCAAGACATGAATCTATGTGGTTGAAGAATATCTATATTTAAAAATTCATGAATTGTAGGTCTGTATTACAAATCCTCATTCAGATGAAAGTGCAAGCAATCACACAGACATTTTCCAAACATTTGTTCAAACGCCATACATTAGCTCTACAGGTTCTGCAGGTACCATAATAATGTTATTTGCGTTATATGTTTTCATTGTTAAAACATAATATATGCTGATCTATCTGTTGCATAGATATATTTTATTTATTCTTTGTTCTTTTTCCCCTTTGTAGGAGACCGTTTAAAACGTAAAAATGAAAAACGCAGACACGCCTGGTCTCAAAAATCGGATCAACAGAAAGCTGAGGTAAATAAAAAATGCCGAGATGCACGTGCACTTTTCTCTGCTGAACAAAGGGCCAAAGCAAGTTCAGCAGCAAGGCAATGTTATATGCAACAAAAAACAGATGCTGGTAAATTATTGGTTCTCTTAAATATGCCTCAGAGTTTGTTGGTGCAGTTTGACTAGATGAATTGTACTTTCATCTGGACTCCGTTGTGTTTTGAACTTTGATATTTATTTTTCGAAAATAGTCTTAAGTAGTGGCTTGTACATTTCGTGTTCATGCATGAAGTTGACTTAAAACTTAGTTCTCTCTTATCATTGCCCTGAATAGATAGTAAAAGGTTGGAAGTTTTTGTACTGTTTTTGCTTTTGATTGCGGTATCTCCTCTTAATCATGGCTTTTAGGGAATTTATGTCATATTTTTAGCACTATCATCTTCTCTAAGTATTAGAAAATATCAACTCTGATGAATCTTCCTTATGTATTTGAAGCTTAAGGTTTTTGTGTAACTGATATATTGTAGTGAACTGAGGATCACCAGAATTTCTATATAGTTAAGACTCAGGGATGGTTACGTGAACATGACTCAGAATAGCAGCCGTTAGTTTAAACAGTTTTACAGAAGAACGGCGAGGAGTTCGAGTGGCACAATTTAGTGTAGAACAACATGGTTCCTCTGAAAGTAAATTTAATGTATGAACAGTACGTATGTCAAAGTAGATTACCTGCTGTGGCTCATTTGAGAAGGAAGTAAATCATGTTGATATATACAGTTGCTCCTTGTAAGTTGTGTAATGGTCCTAATGGAGATGAGGAGACAGAAAGGCACCTGATTGTACATTGTCCCTTTGCGTGTGTGGTCTGGAGATTGGTAGCAGAATGGGTTGGCCTCAAGAATTCAAATGCGATGAGGTGCGGAATAGCCTTAAAATGCAGTATTGACTCATAGTTTTAAGCAAAAGATGGTGGTAAACTCTGTTTGTCAAGTAGAGCTTTGGCTAATCTGGAGAGCTCGCAATGAACTAGGTTTAAAGACTTAAAGAGAGGACCACAAGAAGTTGCAGAATCGATAAAAGTGAATTTATGGCAATGGCTTCGGAACAAATATGTGGATAGATCGTACATCATGAGTTCCTGATTAACGCATCCGGATAAATGCATGTTGTAAAGTCAGGCATTACTAATTTACTATCATCTGTTTTCTTTGAACTGGTTATTTACTTCTCTTGGCGAGTTGGTTGGAATGGTCTGATATGAGGAAGATGCTCGATGGTTTACTGAAGCATTTTTTGTTGTGGAGAGCTTTAGTTTGCAGCAGTTGGTGGGTATAGTTCCATGTGCTGGCAGATGAAAGGTTCAGTTTTTTTTGTTCATTTAGGCTGGTCTTGGCGATCTGGACTGCGTACACGTTATCTGGGAGGAGTATGGAGTGACAGTAATAATTTTAACCAAAATAGGTCCATTTTACTTTCTTTTGGTTTTGGTTTAGTTTCTATGGTGATGTATCACCAGTACCCTTTTTTGTTAGTATTCTATTCAAACTCATACTGGACAAATAGCGTGTTCTCCATTTCCTATCTTGTCTTGCTTTATGTGCTTGTATGTTTGAGAGGCTAAGACGTTTAAAGGGGCTCCTGTACATTGTACCAACTACAATGGTGAACCTCTCTTACCAAATTTCTTAATATATTGCTTAAAAGAAAATGATCAGGATATAAACACAATAGGCCTCAACATCACGGGCATGGCGCTAAGCGCGATGCTCAAATTCAATTCTAATATATATATAGACACTACTTCAACCAACGAAGCTACTATGCAAATTCAATACTTCATTAATTAGTAGGTATAATAGTTAACCCATTAATTCACTTGGTTAATCCTCCGGTTGGGATTACCTTTCACATACATGTTACAAAAGGAAGGTACATTTAGAACCCAATCAACCAGTCATCAATCATCACACTGAAGACAAACATCCAGATAACATAATAAGTACCTCTTACATTTAGAACCCAAAATTAAGTACCTCTTACAGAATTTCACATCCATTGCTGCAAGCAACTGTGTTAATAACTCTCTCGGATATTTAACTTTTTGCGACTCATCATCTTGCCCGCGCAACCTTGCACCCCAGTTTCATATGCATCTGACATAATATCTGAAACAACACAAGTCCTAGTAATCATCAGAATACCATCCATATGCAGCAAAGATGATGCAAAATTATACATTTATGTCATTGGAACAGAGAATACATGAATTCTACCAAATCTTATACATTTAAACTATAAGCAAGTTTCTTATTTATTTTAAAGGAATAGAGATGAAACAATACTCCCTGGTAATTGAAGTAGCCCTGTCCAAGCAATGCACAATTTCGCCCTATCCTATTCTCTCCAAAAATATCCGGCTCCTACTCAACACAAATCTCAAACCAACATTAGTATAACACATAATAGTCTCTAAAGAGACTATCTCGAAATCACAAAATTTGACCCAAAACTCATACCGATGGACAAGAAGTCAACAACTACAAACAAGCATATACATATCTTTATACTAATTTCTTTATACCCTCAACTTAATAATTAATTTGTACCAACATACATGTCTAAGGTACATATGAAGACTTAAAAAGCAGGTACACATAAAGACTTCAAGAGCATACTTGATTAAACCCTTAACTTGATTAACGTAGCATACTTGATCTCTTTAGAGAGTAACAGGTTACAGGTATAAGAAGACTTCAAAAGCAGCACCTAGAAGCATTCACATGGCCAATGTAATTAGTTAAACTACCAATTTAACCTGAAAATTTTAAGAATCCAGTTGTAAAATAGGGCAAAACCAGCTGAACATTTACCCTGTTCTTAACTAAATCCTAATAAAGGGTAGTGTACCAAGTGGCGGACACAAAACAGAAACAAAGGGTAGTTAACGAATTGAATTAAATGGAAGACCATGTTTATCTTGGCATAGCATCAATCAGTAAAAATATCATTTTCAGATTAACGTACTTATTCATCTTGCAGTAATCTATTAAAATAATATAATAACATGATTGATTTACCCAATCGATTGACCTACCAATCAATTTTAATCCGTTTATCTTACTTATTCAATTTCAATCTGGTGCGTACATGTGTCATTATTTAATTAAAGGATGTAGGATTCGAATCTTGTTGGTGTGATTTTTCTCCATTATTTGTATTAATTTTATTGAAGGTGTTTGGTTCGAATCTTGTTGGCGTGATATTTCTCTATTATTATTTTAGTTGAAGGTGTTGGGTTTGAATCTTATTGACGTAATTTGTTTTCTTTTTTTATTTATTACTTCGTATCTTTTTATATCTTTATTCTTTATCACAAAATTTTATGGTCGTACTATACTGAATTTAAAAATAATCACGATATATTCTTATGAAAAAACAGATACTTCCTCCGTCCAATAATAAATGTAACACTTGATTTTGTTGACTTTTTCGAGAGTCATTTTGACCTTAAAGTATTCTTAAATGGCAATAGATAACGACGCACATGAAATATATTCAACTGATGAAGAATACCAATTAGCAAGCGAAAGCTGCATTGCAGATTTCGAAGTTGAATGTTCCAAAGCCTACAGATGTATCCAGATGGTTCTTAAATCATCGAAAGAATACTTTTATATACATCTAATATCGTCCGTATATACGTCTAATAATATCGCTCAATTTCAAAAAAATTATTGCATAACTACAAACATTATATACATTTATAAGACACTATTGATGTTAAGTTCAATTACTCAATTAATTATTTTTTGGTTACGTTTGAAATCATTATATGAAAATTATATATTGACTCCATTCATCTCAATACATTATTTAACAACAATATTACGCTTCACACGCGTTTCTAGTATATACAGAACAGTACTACATATTACTTTACTCCTTAATTTCTCTCTAGGTAATTTATTTAAGCTTTCTAGTTAGGTAGTATATATAATTTCATTCTAGTTTACTACATGTGGTTTCATCTACAAAATTTAATCCAATTTTAGCTAAACTACATATTTAATTTAACAATTACAATTAATTGAATTTCAATTAAACAACAAAATAAAAACAATAAAAAATTAGAGTTAGGGTTCTAACCTCATTTTTCTAGAGAATCGGAGAAGAGGTAGGAGCTGGAAGATTCCGGTGGTGGCGGTGGACGTACCAAGCGGTGGCACAATGGTGGTGGAGGTGAGGTATTCGACCAATCGGAATAAGAGAGGAGAATGAAAAATTAAGAAATGAGGAAGGAGAAGCTAAGCAAGAGAAGAATGAAAAATTAGGGAGGAGAAGGATGACTTACCAATCGGAATCGTGGTAGTGGTGGCGGTGCTCAGATGGTGGTTGTGGTGGGTGTGGAGATAATAAGGGTAGCTAAAATCGGTGGCTATTTTTTGGATATCTTGCAGTGAATTGAAAAAATTGGAGTAAAAGGTAACTGTGGATCTAGTAGGGTTAAAAATGAGAAAGACATTCATACCAACTAATATGTAGTAATAACATATTTATAAAATCAAACAATTAGTATAATTCCCTATCGTTGGTAAGGCCATCTCCAGCGGTCATCTCATCTCTCTTATGCCATGTCAGTGTTCCACTTACTTATTCCCAAATTACTCCAATAGTCATCCCCTCATCACACTTTCTTTTCATTTTATTTCACATTAATAAAGAAAATTAGTTCAAAAAAGATAAAGAAAGAAATAAAAGAAAATCAAAAGAAAAAATTAAAAAATGTAAAATGTGGTCATCTCCGCCTCACTAGGTTAGGCTAGGATGAGCACCTCATCCACTTACATACATCCAACTAGGTGGGGCGGGGATGAGCAATTTTTTATTTCTTTTCTTTATTTCTTTCATTGTCTTTATTTCTTTTCTTTATTTCTTTTATTAACATAAAATGAAAAAACTTAAGGGGATGACTGTTGGAGTAGTTGGGATGAGTAAATGGAACGGTGATGTGACATAAGAGAGAATGAGAGGGGATGACTGTGACCAAATAAGTATTATTGACATCTACATGTGAAGGAAATAATTATAAATAACTTTTTTAATGCATGGTTTATTAATAGAAGAACTTATTATTTATTGCATTGAATTTGGTGAAAAATGTAAAGAAAGAGATTTAATTGGTGGACATCAAATTGAATGGACATTAATTTATCCAATGATCAATAATTAATTGAAAGTTTATTGTGCACATTCCAAAACATTCCAAAACGTGAAGTATTAGACTAGTACTTCAAAAGCCAAAGCGTCAAAAGTAAAAAATAGGAGTATTATCTAAGGGTATTTCCAGGTCAACTTACAAACATGTTTTAAACTATTCCAATAAAGAAAATAAAATGTTGTGCACACATATAATATTGGACTCAAAGCATGGACACCTGCTTAACGCGATGCACCAATTCTAAGTATACAATAAATATGTCATTTCACTTTTCCCACAAATGTCTGGATGATTCATATCTTCCTTTACCTTGAAATTAAACAATAAAATTAGTCACATGTTGGCCTTAGCTTGGTCTTGTAACTCCAACCTAACTATACTTTTTTGGGTCAATTACATTCAGTTGATGTTTTGGAAACTTAATTACATGTTAGTGATACTCAAAATTTTCTTTTCAAAAAAGTAACGTTTGAGATGGTATACCCAAAAAATAATGACCCTTCATTTTGACTCTATATATATAACCCTAAATTTACTCCAGTATATAATATATGGTGTCTCATCCCTAAATTTTAGCTCCAAATCTAAGTCAACGTAACTTAATTCTTTATCCATTAATTATACGTTAAACTAAATGATAGTTTGTTGTTACTAGTTATATGGGGTACATGCATCATCAAGAGATGGCACATGATTTATATTTGTTGTCCAAGTGATTGGATACACGTTTGTGATACATGACTTATATGTGTTGGTATCTGATTACTGCTAAATTGTGTACTATACATAGTACAACATTATTTATGTTTCATGCATGTCAAAGTTCTTGACAAACTTATGTGGTACATGAGTTCGAAATTGAGTGATTGAATTATGTCCAGTGAGCTTCAATTAAAGTCTTATCATTTTCTTCATCGCATGATGAAATATCTTCGGCAGTATCATCGAGAAACAAACCGAGGACACGAATCTATATATCCTTGTCACATTCTTCTAATTTACCACTACTTGACGGATGGGACTCGGGATGGTCTCGATGGTTATATGGAAGAATCACATGTAAAAGATGTATTGTTGGTTGTGGCTTGTTGGATAAGTCAAAGTTTTTTAGTGTAGCAAACTAGCAATACTATGCACTTATTATTATTTTTTATTTTCCCGTTTAAATTTAATTTTAAAGGATTTATAAATATACGTGCATAAGACCTATAGCGCGCACACACACATACAAAATTTAGTGTGCAAGAATGAGGATATGACATGTCTAATTAATAGGTAAATTTTTCGTCGTTGTTCTTATTCACTACAAAAATATGTGAATAATCAAAAAAATATAGGTTAAAGACAACTTAATTTTCAAAACATGCAATAATAATATTTTTTTGATTATTGAAGATAAAAAAAAAACATATTATTTCGCAAAAAAGAAGAAATAAAAAGAGATAAAAACTTTCATGAAAGAGAACAACCTTCTGTATATATCCTTTGTGTCTTCCAACTCGTTTTAAAAGAAACAAATATACATTTAATAATTAAATTACATACCTCAATCTATATCAGTAATCCGGTATATATCAGGATCAGGTGTGGTGTGATGTAGGTGTATACCTCAATATCAGGATCAGGTGTGATGCAGGCGTGATGTAATATCAGGCGTGATGTATGTGTGATGTATGATGTAATAATATCAGGCGTGGCACTGTTACGGATATGAAAATAATGGTCCAAATCGGATTTCATTGTCAACTGCCCCGATCGAATATCAGGCGTGATGTATAATCTGATCTGGTGTGATGTAATATCAGGCGTGATGTATAATCTGATCTGGTGTGATGTATACCTTAATATGTTTAGGTTTCTAGTACTCATATAAATTATATTTTAATGATGTTTTGGTAGATGGGAGGGAGTAGGTGTTTCTCCCACCTATACCTTGATTATCATATATAACGATATATTTTCATATTTTAGTAATGTGGGACTTTAGTTGCATCTTTTACAACATGAAATTCATATTTAAAATTGAGTTAACTTTATATGCGAAATTGTCATCGTTGTTATTATTTTACTACGAAAATATGTAAATAGTGAAAAATATGCATTAAAAACAAGGGTTTGTTACACAAACCTCCCGTGAACAATGTATTAATTACACTAAACCAGTGTTATATTAGAGCACTAACAATAGAGGGCTTATTTGGGGCTCCAATAATGGAGCCCATGCTTGGGGGCTACATATTTGTAGCCCCAATATAAGCCCCAAATAATATTTTTTAATTTCATTTTCTTTCTCTTTCATCAAGTGTGGTGGTGCATGCGGAATGTATGTGTCATGTGGAACCACAAAAAAACCCTTAATAAACTCAAACCATTGTAACAAAAAATGAAAGGGGGTTATGGGTTATTTAGGACTTAAGCCCGAAGTTTGGAGCCAACCATTGCTACTACTCTTAGTTTCTTACATAGTGAACTCCACTCTTAATAAAGTCTTGCACAAATATTCCGACCGTTAACTTATAACTTTCAAACCCCCTTCGATAACATCATACATTTAATAACATATTTAATAAAGAAACAAACGTTACGAGTATAACTTATAAGTTTAAATATATATTCAATTTTAGTGAGGACATTTTTTTAAGTAATTTGCTTTCCTATCAAGGCAGATCGATTTTCAGGGTATGTTGGAGAGTGGAGACAGACTATAATTAATATTGTACTCTAGTGAGGGAGGGAACATATCAATGAATTGAAAATAATGACAGAATGAGCAAATTGCTCTCACTTATTGAACAAATGGGAAGAATAATCTTTCTTAACTTTACCAATCAACTTGCTATAGGATTTTTTTTTTCTTTGAATCTTCAAAAGATTTCAGTAATAAAAGACGGAGTATAACGAAAAATCTACTTTTTGGGACGAAATTTTTCGTGACAACATACTTTTTTTTTTTTTTTTTTTAGTGGCCCTAGTAACACAGATTATAGATACTAATGATGAATCTTCATTGAGGAGCATTAAGGGATTAACACCTGTCTAGAAATGATTACAAGCACCATTAGGCTAATGAAACTATCATGTTAGGCCTCGTCTATTAGCCACTTCGAATCGAATGCATATGCTACAAATGCAGTGTACTTCTCGAAAGAACCCAAGGAAAAAGGAAAGGCAGTACAGTTTACAGGGTTTCATTACAACATAATTTGGACTTTTCTCCACTTTTGAAGCTCTAGTTAATTGCACAAGGTTGGTGGCCTAATCAAAATTGTCCCCACGTAATGATGTTATGTTACTCTAATAACCTCGTCGCACTTGTTTGTAGTTTGTACGTAGCTTGTAACTTAATCTTTATCCATGATTTTTAATTCGATCTTTACCACCACAAATGTCATAATAGAACTTAAGAAGCGAATTTGTGGTATATAACTTTATCGATATGAATTTGGTTTGGTTTCATCCATATAGTTCATACATGTGAGGAACTAGGGAGCGTCTGCCCTCTAAAAAAAATTAAAATGAATTTTTATTATATGTAATATTATCAGTTTTTTAGAGTTTAACACCACAAAACATACGAAATAATTGTATATGTATATGTGTGTAATTTTGCCACTCCCCTCCAATTTCAAATATTGGATGCGCCCTGTTCCATATGGTTTGAATTTTGGAATAACAACAGGAGGGGGAATATGCGTAATGTGATGGTAATTGGAAACCATTTCAACCCTCAAGACAAAGAAACATATGCTGTCGTAAGTCATTATCTATAAGTCTGTTTTGACTTTTACACAGATCAATTACTGACGTGACTTCCATTTGTGTGATCGATCAAACGTGTAGGCACACCTTAATCCTCCTTAATTAAGTAACTTGACTGAGTCATTAATGACATTCTGATTGTTAAGGAAGACGACGATTAATATATAAAACCAACTAGTTGTGTTGTGCCTAATTATAAATAGCTGATCAAAATTATTCTAAACTATTTGAAGTCTCCATATATCCATATTCAAAATGATTATGTATACTTGTATTGTAGTGATATTGTCAGAGCAGTTTTGTCAATATCAGAACAAAAAATGTATTTGACAAAACTAACCTCAAGCAAAGAATGGCATCACCACCCAAATATGCAGTCAATCAAACCATATGGGCGCGCGCATGCACAAGGAATAACCAGACTGCGTGTGTATTTTTCTTTTGCAAAGACAATTTTGACATTTAGCTCGGACATTTTTAATAATTCGTCACATACCATATGATGTTTACTAGTATGGAGTAGTATGTAGTGAGTTCCACGTTATTATAAAATTTGTTTACAACTTGTCATAATATTATGATGTTACAAGTAGTATGTTCTTTACTAGTTACCTATACCATCATTTGCTTAGTAGAAACAACATCACATTTTATTAGCTCTCAAAAGTTTATATATGGAGATTAATTTACTATGAATCATATTACAAAGTGTAAAATTTTATTAGCTCCCAAAAAATTAAAAGAACTTGTATATATCAACAAATAAAAGATTAAACAATATATATCATCACAATTATTGTAAGGAAGAAAAGAAAAAAGAGTATTCATCCCCGAGATATTGTACCAATTCCTTTGGACATTTCATGGGCACCGGAACGAAACTTCAAGCAACCCAATACGCCATGTTTGTATGGCAAGAAAGTTCTCTTCTTCATCTCCTCTGAAGCTGCTCTGTTCGCAGTGTAATGCAATTCATGCGCCGAGGCCGGAGGCCCCGTTTTACGCCTCACCGAGGCCGATTCAACAGTGTCAATAGACCTGAAGCTTAAATTCTTCAAATCATCTTGCTGAGTCTTCTTGAACAAAGCACACTTCTGAGCCTCATTCTGTTCTGTTGCCCTGCTTTCAGACGCGCTTCTGAACAATAGTAAGTCCTTGATCCTCCATTTCTTGTACCAGGTTGAATTAGAACTTTTTGCGGGTTCATCGTCTTGGTTGAATTCAGGGTCGAATAGCAGGTCGGAAACTCTAAACATGGATAATGATCTTGTACCTTTCGTTCTTGGAGTTGGAAGAGTTTCCTGAACGATTTCTTTTTGAGTTTGTTCCGCTGCTGCTACGAACGGGTCGAATTCTTTCTTGTTACGGGGAGAGAACGCTTCCTTCATCAGCTTTTGGGCGAGCGAGGGGACTTTGGCGAATCTAGTACTGACTTGTTATGATCGTACTGGAATCTGGGAGGCGGTTTCAATGGCTTGATCTTGCCTCCGTCGAACAACTCATCAGCTGCTGATAGAGAGCCTTTATCAAACTGACTACTGAAATCGAATGCAAAGTCAATCTCTTCAAGATTTTCATCAGCATCACCGTAATTGGAAGAGGTGGCAGTGCTAAGGTGGGATTTCGAAATCTCAGGTTTCTGTTCCCAGTTGAAGGGAATTGCCGAACCGGAGAAGTGGGTGGGGCTGCCGGGAGCGCTGTAGAAGAGAGCATTGAAACGTTGGGGGCTGGAGGTGGCGCTTATGTACGGTGACGTGCTCGCGCTGTCGTAATTGGAGTCTGTTGGATGAGATGGCATCATCACCTCCATCTCCATTTTTGGTGCCTGTAGAGAATGAGTAAAAATGAGTGTCTTTCTGTCAAGAGAATTTATGAAATGGAACTTTGTGTTATATAAAGTGGAGGGAATGTAAAAGAAATAAGGTTTTATTTAATTTCAATTTTCATCATTAAAATAAAATTAAAGAAAAAACCAAACCATGGTGGTCCACTCTTACTTGTGCTTTGCTCAGCCTACAACTGGAAGAATTTTTATTAATGATGGTGAATCTGCTTATTCAATAACAGGTGTTAGTAGTATATCATGATATAGTATTGAAAAGTTTGATATTTTCAGAATGAAAAGGACTGGGAGTTTGTATAGCATATTTGGGGAGTAAGCATGAGCCATGACAGCATCTGGAAGAGGTTGCAGTGCTCAGCTAGGATTTCAAAATCCCAGGTTTCTGTTCCCACTTGAAGGGAATAGCAGAACCGGAGTTCACAGCTGGGCATCCGAAAACATATGTTGATATGCTACCCTTCACCACATTTTTCAGATAAAAGTTGGATGTAAAATTTTGCAGGATCAACTAATCACCATTGTCAGTTGATTATCTACATAAACTCACACAGTTTGATAAAAGGATTAACATAGAGCAGGCAAATACCTGTTTTCACTTTCTTCTCTAACGAAAAGAGAAGGCAATGACATGTTGACAGAAAAAGATACTCTTGCTTTAGATGCAAAAAGCCATCGTCGCTTCATCAGGTTGATCATGCCATGATGCCAAAATCAAACATCTTGAATGGAGATTCAGCCAGCAAGCATCATTTCTTTCTTCAATTTATAGGCCATTGCTTCATTCCCTTGTTTCATGTAGCCATCAATAAATGCATTATATATCTCTGAATTTGGTTCAAAACCCATCCTTACCATCTCAGCCTGAAATCGTAGAGCCTCTTCCATCTCTCCTTCCTGGCATAAACCTCTCGCCAAGCATACGTAATTCTCCTTCTCCAGGATGGCATCATGCTTCTTTACAGAGATTTTACAGAACCCCACAGCTGCAGAAATTTCATTTTTGTCGCAAAGTGATCTGACAATTGAATTAATAGTCAAACTCCCTGGACTAAAATGTTTCCTACACATATCCTCATATAACAGCATTGCGGAATTAACATCCCCAATGTTACAATGACCAGTTATGAGATGCTCGAAAGTGAGACAAGTACTCTCCAAACCTTTCATCACCATTTCTCTGTAAATCTCCTCAGCCTTACTGACCTCCCCAATTGCACAGAATCCACCAATAACCGTATTGTAGGTCACTGCATCATGCACCAAGCCTTTATTCTCAATTTCCTGCCATACCCTCAAACACTCATCCATTTTTCCAAGATCACAATATGCTGCCATTAACACATTATAACTGTGTAGATTTGGCACGCAGCCAACGTTCTTCATCTCTTCCCACACCTCCTCCACCTTATCCACCAAACCCTCTCGATAAAAACCATGCATGACCATATTTAATGTATCAGCGGAAGGGCTAATATCATGATCAAACATTTTTCGGTACAAACTGTACCCTGCAAAACCACCACGACTTTTGCAGACCAGCTCAATCAACGAATTCAAAGTACTAGTCCTCAAATGCACGTTCTTCGACTTTAACTTTTCATATATTTCAACAGAAACATCTATCTTCTTCGATTCCAAGCATGCTTTGACCAGCAAATCAAACACAAAAGGGGCAGAATCGCAAGCTCTATAAGTTTTAATAAGTGCGTCAAGTATTGCAACTGGACGACCAGTGATAGTTTCACGTTCACCATGAGATGAAGGAAATGCACACATGGCGGATTTTATTAAGGTTAGTGCCTGGTACTTGAGCCTGGAACGGGAGAGAATGTGAATGACAGTGGAGTAGGAAAAGAGGGTGTGGGAGCAGAGGGAATGTTGGAGAGTGAAGTTAAAGAAACTATGGGTAAGGTGGGCATTGTTACGGAGCTGGATAGCGATTTCCGAAAACTGAGATGAAGTGAGGAGGGTATTAGTATTAGTATTGGGTTTAAGCAGAGAGCGAAGGTGAGACCACCTGGTTTTGGAGCGGTGGTGCTTGAGGATGGACACTGCAGAGGTAACTAAAGTGTCGTTATGAGAGAGTGGTGATTCAGGCGATGAACAAATGGGATGGATTCTGGTTAGTAAAGGCATAAAGGGATGATGATGTTTAGTAGCAGGAAGAAGTAACTGGAACAATGCCATTAGTCAGTGACAGTTGAGTTGGACAATTCGTCAAACAGTTTGCATACAAAAATTGCCTGGGCAAAATATACAGAAAAGGATGCTGATTAGTGAGTGATGAAACAAGCAATTACAAAACTGTCAGAATCAAATTGAATATGTAAGATTAGCTAGCTTATTCTCTTCCATTCAATCACCACAAAGAAATTTCTGAAAACAAAAACACACAATCGCAACGCAGGAAAAAATTGAAAAAAAAATTTGGACCATTTCTCGATTTGTGCGTGTCATCCTTGCGCAGGGGCCATGCTAATCTTCTCTGTATCGTTCCAATTTTATCGGATGTCCCCGAAGGGACGAATTGTATTTGCAACTCCGCCATAGATGTACCGCTCGTTCTTCTTCACACTAGCAATGTGGGATGTAGAAGAAGAAGGAGCTACTTAGTCTTAAATCTTAATGGACTTAATTAAATAGGCTTGTATTGTTATTGGGCCTTATTTGCATTATTTGCAATGAGAAAAAGAAAAAAAAACGGCCTATGCAGACTACAGTATTACATTCCGCCCCTTTTGGTGAATCATCATATATATATAAATGGTTTTCCTGATCTTTTTGCTCGATAAATTGTTGAAGATAAGTTTTCTTCAAGTAATCCATTATCGTGCATTATTTTGCCTTCAATAATCGATACTTTGACATTTTGTCTGCAAATAATGTTTATAATGTAATATACTCGGACAATTCAATTCCCCTTGCATATTTGTGTTGGACACTCGACACTCGACAGTCGGACATGAATTCATTGAACACTTCGTTTTAGGCGCAAAAGTGAAAAAAAAAAAAATTCTTAAAATAGCCGTGTTCGACATGCGAATGCAGAGATGACTACAGCCTACTCGTGTCGGGTACTTGGTGCCGAGTCAAGGTAACATAGATATACCCAACTTCCCAAGAGTAGACTGGTGGGTATGTCCGTATGTGGATAATCAGTCCAAGAGGGGTCATGCTGTGTTTTCTAGGGATGGTTGGAATTTGTAACAAACCATCAATTCGAAGAATCTTGTTTCAGACAATTATCAACCTATATATGCAAGTTCAAGCGAAACTTTTCAGGAAGGTAATATATGCATCAAACACCCTGGCATTAACCACGTTGCATTACCAAGGAAGAGCAGAAAATATTTATCAGAAATGAACAGAAGCAGCAGCCAAAAGACTTGGTGACTGTGACACGGAACTGAATAAGTCGAATATCAGGTTCCCGCCAAACAAAAGGCAAAATAGCACATAAAATCAAGAACACCAGTTACACCACAACCACAAGCATGATTAATCATCACATCTTCATTTTTCATCTATTAATTGGATACTCAAGCTTAAATTGCAGGAAATGAATTAGGATCAATTGATTGTATTCCTTATCTTCAACATTCAACATGTCTTCAAAAGAATACAATTCTTATTGCAGGTATCCTATGTAAGAAGGTTCCCATCAATTGTGGGGAACCAAAAACTCATCCGAGCGTATCAACAAATGAATGCTTTAAAACAAAATTACTGTAGCAGTGTTAACGAGGACAACATTTCTGACAAGACTGCTCTCCAGGAAATAATGTGTTCAAGGAATTAATCCAGGTTTGCTATCACAGCATCAACAACTTCTTGGGTGGTACTCTCGCCTCCGAGATCCTTCGTTCGATATTTACCCTCTTCTATCACACGCTTCACTGAAGTCTCCAGTCGGTCAGCAAATGAAGGAAACTGCAAGTGTCTCAGCATCATAGCTGATGAAAGAAGCAGAGCCACAGGATTAGCCCTCTTTTCCTCTACCAACTTGTCATTTCCCACATTTCCTGCAGAAGCACCTTGCTCGAAAATGGCGTGGTCAGCACCAACATTTCCTGGAAATCAGCAAAGCTAGGTAAGTCAGTTGTAAACCCACACGAAATATCATCCAGAAACAATCATTTATATAAACAGCATCAAGTGTGCATGAGATGAAAAATGAAGCATTTGTATTGTAAACATGAAACTCATATGGAACTCAGAACTATTTACATTGAAATAAATTTTTTCATTAAAAAGGTGAAATATCTCAAATGGATTAATTTATACATACCTCCAGGCATGACACCAGTACCTCCTGCTATACCAGCAGCAGTATTAGCAACCAGATTCCCATACAGATTTGGAGTAACCTGAGAAAATGTAGATTTTTCCCATGATAAACGGCTGAAAGCAATCCTAATGAATAGTAAAAGCTAAGGGGACAACAAGATACTAATAAGAAGCTAAAAATTGTCGCGAAACGAATTGTGAGGCAAACTTCATTCAGATTCAGCATTTGACTTTGAGAACACAACTGGGTTGAGGTTTTTTGAAACACATGCATCTCATTTTTGGGAAAGCAGATGACTAATAAAGTAACAAGAGATAATCAAACTAGTAGTTAGGTAAAGCTGCTCCCAAGGAAAGAGGGGGCTTGGAAATAGGAAGAAAATGTAAAATCTACTCCAACTGCAACAATGTAGCTTATTCTTCAGCTCCCCATGACACATGAGATCACGTAGAGAAACTTGACATGAATTCACTGAATATCTAGTTAACATGCATTTGAAAGAAAAACAAAATCATGTTCAACACAAGGGGGGTGAGGATCTTGCCAGAAAAGAAATAGAAAAATAGAGTTACAAGTAACCTTGTACTATAAGAATCAGGAGATAAGACTTCATCGAAGCAAAAGAAGAGAAGTTGCATTATAAATTATGGAGATTGGAGAATAACTTACACTTGCACAAGTTTTGGACACCAACAAATTAAAACATAAGAATAAGATGAGCAATGTGAAAACAGGGACCGCAGTCCGGAACTGAAAATTACAGAGTATTTTGGCTCCTTACCATAACATCAAATTGCTCAGGCTTTGACACAAGTTGCATGGAGCAGTTATCCACAATCATCTCATTGTATTGAATACTAGGGTACTTGCTAGCGACTTCACGACATGATTCTAGAAACAGACCATCAGCAAGTTTCATAATATTTGCTTTATGCACTGCAGTCACTTTCTTCCGGTTGTTCTGGTAGGCATACTCAAAGGCGTATTTTGCAATTCTTTCTGAGCAAAACTTTGTAATAACCTAGGCATCATTAGAAAAATGAGAAACCAAGTTACAAGAAGATAATGTGACATTCAAAGAACATAACACACAAGTAATTTATAGCAAGAGAGAAACAAACAACCTACACGAGGATCACATATTACTAGAAATATATGATATCACATATAGTTACTATTAACCAATTATGCATTACTGCACTGTTGAGGAACCATGGAACTGAAGATACAATTGCAGATAGAAAGAGGAAGAAAACGTTTAGAAGCTGCAATGGCACTAGGATTCTCAATAGCCTACTACAGTATACCTTACCGTGTGGAATCCGTGTATCCAATTTCTGAGGGCAAGAGCAACAAGTTTAGAAATTACAAACGATACTAGCTAGCTTCGCCTTTAAATTTTGCAAGCAGCAGGCCTAGGATAATCTCATGGAGCCACTATGTTTAACGAACAAACTAATCATGAGAAATACCATCTTTGGAAACACATAGTTGATGTCAGAGCCACAACCAAATAGCAATATGAATGACATTTTCATAATCAAGCACCTAATTAAACAGCTCACACAGTCAGTCACACACAATAACAAAAACAATTTACCTAAACTGAGACACAATATCACACAACAACAACAGTGAGAATCAAATAATGGATAATCCGAAAATAGGACTAATTAATTACTAGTGAGAGAATTAATTAACAAACTACCTTAAGGCTCTCAACAACACCAGGAACAACCTCATGCTCAAGGCCAGCATATTCGCCCTCAGTATTCTCACGAATCACAACAATATCCACATTATCATGCCGAGTAGGAAGCCCAGGGATATTACAGCAGTGAACCAGAGAAGCGTACAGATCGAGCTCTCTCCTCAACATAACATTGAGCGAGCTGACACCTCCGCCAACCGGAGTCTTCAACCCGCCCTTGATACAAACCTTGTTCTTCCTAATTGATTCGATCACCTCCGGAGGCACAGACTTCATGTCACCATGGACGTGCTCGTACTTCTCGAAATACACCGGCGCGTGCATCGCCTCCATAACTTGTTCAACTGCGCCGGTCACTAGAGGACCGACTCCGTCTCCTGGAATCAGCGTCACGGGGAGTGGCTCGCCATCGCCGCCAGGACGGGGCATGTACGAGACGGATCGACTGTTGGTGAGGCGCTTGTAGATCGGGAGAAGACTTCGTCGAGACATTTTGGTGGTGGAATTGGGAATTATTCAAAGCGGCGTAGTAGTAGTGTCCTCCAAAAGTTGATGAAGGAATAGTACTAGTACTATTTGATTGGTTCCAAAGTTCATAAAAGTTCATGTGGAATGTGGAGACTCAAGTTTATATATTAAAACTATTTTTTCAATATTATAGTCCATTTACACGTTTCAATTTTCTTGAATTTTCTTTTTATGATAATTCAAAATTAATTTCTCTATTTTCTCAAAAACTACTAACTGATATTCCAAAACAATTTTTTAGAAAAGCATTAAAAATAGATGAGAATTCGAAATAAATTTATATGGCTTATAAATGTGGAGTTTGGATTATTACGCACATAAAATTACTATTAATAATTTGTGTCCAAAGGCAATTTTTTTTGAAAAATTATGTTCGAATCACAATGAGAAGTTTTAGAGTTAGCGGAGAGAGTAATAATATGTAAAAGAAAACATTAAAATTGGATGAAAAACTTTAAGTTGAGCCGAGAAAGTAATATTTTTCATTTAGTGAACGCATGCCTATATCATGACTCATGACACTTGATCATGTCTACGTTTTCACACTTGAATTCTATTCTTTTTTTACTGAAAAAATCTGAATTGAATTGATCATAATTAAACTAATTTGTAATAAAATAAAAAACTAAAAAGAAACAATTAAGTCAATGTCATTTTAGTGTTTTAATATGAAAATAATATTGCCTAAGTCAGTATCCACATTCTCCAGTTATGTGATACAAACTGTAGCAACCTCGATCAACAAATTAATCTCGGTCAATGCATGAAATTCACCTCAACACATAAGTGAAATTCCATGTTAATGGAAACCAACACCAACAGGTTTTCCTGTATCAATATAGATGGTTCACTCTTACAAAAACCTAGACAAGTCGGAGCTGGATGCATCATAAGAAATGAGCATGGAAAGTTGTTACTGCTGCTACATATTTGTGGGAAGAACTGATCACAACACTGCGGAGTTTTATGGACTAAAGATTGGCATAAACTTGTGCACAAATTTAGACCTAAAAAAATTGATAATACAAACTGATCCACAAGTCCTTATAAATTGTCTTTGCAGGCCGGCATTAGCAATACAAATCCAACAAATATTGCTAAAAGAAGCGGTCAAAAGAATGGAAGAAATGGAAGAAGTTAGAACTCAGTTTGTATATAGAGAGTGCAATCAAGTAGCTGACACAATCGCTAAAGAAGCAACAAGTTAACCTTTGGTGATGCACAACTTTTGAATAATAACATTGTCCGATGCTTCTATTTTGTGTGGGACTCTTGTTCACAGTGGATAAAGAATGTAATAGATCAAAATAGTAAGACTTTTATTCATAGTATTATGAACAATGTAAACCTTAAATAATTTCAATAATATGAAGCGATTTGATTTTTTTTTTTTAAATGTAATTCATCTCATGCCCCACTCACACTCCAATTCTTGCAGTTGGAAATCCATCGTCTAATTTCGAATAGTCCTCCTTAGTTTGAGCATTAGCCATGTTCTCTTCAAGCAATAAATTTGCAGAGGGAGCTGCAAATGAAATTCTATGTACTAAAAGGTGAAGGAGAATTTGAACGGAGTATATGCCAAATCACACAATTTGTTGCCCATACCATTCGTCCTTCTGAAAATGTAAGCTTCCGTCGGATGTGTACTACAGTACTACTAGTAGAATCCAACGCCATTAATGTCTGAAACCATCAATGTCACTAGATAGCCTACAGAGTACAGACTGTAATACCCCATGTTCGAGTATCTTGCATCTGGGAGTCTGGGACAAGGAATGCATACAAAGAACATGCAAAACTAGTCAGCGTACTTGGGAGAACGGAAGGAACATGGTAGAATTTGAGAATTTGACTAGTCGACTACCATAGATTTTTAATGAAGTGTTCAAGAACTTGACGAAGCAACTGCCTGGGTGTTTGGGAGAGGACTCTGATTTTCAATTTTCGTCGCCCAAAATCACATGTCTGACTTTGAGAACGAATTACCATCCAAAATAAAAAAAATCCATCACTATATCAAAACCACGTTGTATTACATCATCACTATTCAAAATCACAGTTGTCATTCATCATCCCTACTTTTTCCTCTCACCCCTTCCATCATCCTTATAATATTAAAACAACAAATCCAAAACCAAATAGTACAGTACAATTTTTCAAAACTCAATCCATAATCTGAAAACAAAAAATAATAATAATAATAATAATAATAATAATAATAATAATAATAATTAATAATAATAAAAACATAATAACTTTCACAAAAGTACCCTAAAAAAAAGAAAATCAATTTCAAAATCCCCTCCCAAACACCCCCTATTCAATTTCAATATACCCTGCCAAACACCCTACTACTCATAGTCCCAACACCCTGCTCAGAGTTACTTTTAGCAAAGAAAACAATTGGGGTTGATCGGGTAAACTCGCAACTGAAATCCACCATAAAACAATCTTCAAATAAACACCATGTTTCGGGCCTACCATCAGATACTAACATGAAGCAAATCAACCAATCTCTATAACCTCCTGTGAGAGAATAACCTGAAGTACGTGGTGGTATCTAACTATCTACTATCTACAGATCATTATGAAGCTACAAAAGAATGAATAACTAGCAACTAACATGCTAGTCTACCATTATAACAGCCTTATTTAGCGTCAAAATTGCAAATATAAGTTATAAAGAATCAAAACAAGAAGTCGCACTCAATTCCGCTACAAAATTTCATTATCCTACAGACAGGGGAGAGGGGGGTGGGGTGGCTTGAAAGTGTCTCTAATATGCTTTAGTAATACATATAAGTAAGTAATCCCAATGGATTAGCTTACGGGCTGCTGCTGGTTCGCGTGACCGTTAGAAGCTGCCCCGTAGCCTGCGCCTGCACCATACCCGTATCCATTGTATCCTTGCCTTCCATTCCGCTGATTAAACTCCCCTCTCTGCCAAAGGAACAGAAAGCAAACAGCAATTAATTAATTTCATTTGAAAATAAGTGTTCTAGCCATGCAATTTTTACAACCATCGGTCTAGAGTTGGTGTGCTTAAGGGATTTAAGTGAATAGAATTTTTTTAATTACATTTTTTAAAAATGTGTGAGAGTGTGGTGCGGTGGGGTGAGGTGAGATAAGAGTTGTTATCAACAAGCGCACATTCTTTTGAAACGATATAGGGAACCACGTCTAAAATTTGCTGCAAATAGTGATTAGTTGAGAGTTAGCTACCTCCTTCAGGTTTCGGCCCCAAGAAAGACGAACTGTCTGCTTGCCAATGACAGCTCCATTTAATCTCTGAATTGCTTCTTCTGCACTACTTCTGTTGAAAGAATTCCAAGATTACCATCTTTCGTCAGAAAAGATTAATGAAAATATTGGGCAAGAAATCTAAAACAAGGCAAGAATTTCATTTCTGTACAACGCCTAAACACCCATAGCCCGTGATACACATATCATACATATGCATGCACAATATACCAAATTGAATTAAGATATCTGGTACTAGTAATTATATAATCACATAGCAAAATTAAGCAAGACTTTTCTTTTCAATGCCTCAGTCCTCAGATGCTTTTGTTGATAGTATTCAACAAGTTATAAGAAATACATGACATAGAAGAATTACCTGTTTACGAACTGCACAAAACCACAGCCCTTCCCAGGTGGTATTTTTACAGAGACAACTTCTCCGAATGGAGTGAAAGATTCTCGAAGGATTTCGTCGCTGACTTCAGAATCTAGTCCTCCAACAAATATCTACATAAAACCAACGTTTAGCAAGCAATACAAATCAAATAAATCTGATTTCAAAGGAAAAGAACTCACTGTCGTGTTAGATGAATCACTCATCGACTGGCCATGGGGCACAGCACCATTGGCATATCCACCAGACAATACTACAGCTATAAAGAAACAGGTTGAAATTCGAGAGTACAAGTGTAAGTTGATGATATTCTCGTTATAACATCCAAAATGTAGGAATGTTCATCAAAGGAATAGAAAAATTAAAGACGCTCCTCAGGAGATTTCTCATTAAGACTTCTATACAAACATAAATAAACAAAAAGAGGAAATGGAAGTTCAATGATTGTCCAACCTAGTAAGATTGCATATTCCATTGATTCATAGTAATATATATCCACAAGAAAACAGACATGCTTACGCATAGAGTCAAGTTCAAGCATGTTTGACGAATATTCCCGATAGAATGATAGGGCTTATCCAATGCAAAAAAAAACCTTGGTATTAAATAAATGGTTCTTAGGTTTTCGAGGTGGGCCAAGGGTTGGGGTGGGAGCATGCAACCAACAATAAAAGTGTAGGGGAAAATGCACCTTGTGAAGAATATTGTTGCTGCTGGTGTGAAGGTTTCTTGGGAGTCGCGACGCCAATTCGCATCTGTCTAGTGGAGCAATATTCACCATTCATCTCAGTCATGGCTCTTGACTTTTCACTTTCATCACCGAACCTGACAAAGCCATAACCTTTTGAACGTCCAGTATTTGCATCAACTACCACTTTGGCACCTTTGACAGAAGGATATCTACCAGCAAAGGTCTCAAGCAGTAGGGTATCAGTAACATCAGGAGCCAAATCTCCAACAAATATTGACATATCAGCGCCAGGTTCAGGGCGCCTATCACCATTGCTGAAGCCTGCCCAGTTCAAGCGAAATGGTTGTTCTGCATTAGGCATCGTGGTTCCGTTATGGGTTTGCAGAACTTTTTCTGCAGCTGCATGAGAACCAAATTCAACAAATCCGTATCTCTCGGACTGACCCGTTTGCTTATTGCGAATAATCTTAACAGAAATAACCTGCATATTTGAGTTACATAAGAGATTCAATCCAACAGTTGTAAACAGGACACACAAGAGTATGACAGAGCAATATTTCCAACTTATTATGCTCAGTATGGTGTTTGACGTATATAGAAATGTTGTACACAAGTGAAAGATGATGCATGTGATGGCAATGCAACGAACAAATAGAAAGCAAACAGATGGCAAAGATGCACACAAAATACATAATATGCATTACGAGAAACTCTGTGCAGCATAAATAACACGAGGCACAAGCTAAAAACAAGCAGATTTGCAGAAACTAAAGAAAGGGCAATCCTTTAGAAATTTTTAAAATAATTTACTATCAAGTAATGGACATTCCACATGATCATATCAGCACAGTTATTGAGAAGCTCAATTAATTGAAGACCATGGGGAAATTTATACTAATTATTAGCTTTGATGTGAAGACAGTAATTAGTTAATGGTACAAAGCCTTGATTTCAGAAAGAACAATTAACATAAACAGCGGGAAAAGAATAAAAAACTAAACATGAGCAGCAGCAGATAATGGTTCTAGCTTTATAGAGCCTCCTAGCATAGATAATGCACATTAATAGCAGTTCAAGTTCAAAATTATGTTGAAAGTGACCTACATTCTGACAATTGACAAAAATTATCATCCTCATAAACTCAGAGTGAAACATAAAAGAGAACACAACATGATAATGATACATCAGCTGTCACTTCAAATATCGTTTGTTTACATCTAGATTCTACATATTTCCTCAAAGAGCTAGCTAACAAAAAGAATCATACTATCTTCCAAAACTGTATGAAGTACAGATCTCCTCAATTACTCTGAACAAAATCAATCAATCAGATATACAGCTAATCATATCGTATTCCAACAAAATCAGATTATTCAATTCAATCAATCAGCTGAATTAACCAAATCAAATCGATAATATTATATTATACCTCAGCAGTTTGGGAGAAACATTGTTGAAGATAGCCTTCATCCATCCACTGAAGGAGATCTCCAATCCAGATCGTCTTATTATCCTCAGCGGAGCCCTGAATCTGGTAACTCTGCTTAGGCTGCTGCTGATAGTGCTGCGGCTGTTGATGCGGATGCTGCTGCTGAGGATGCTGATAATACGGCATGTAATGACCACCATTATACATCATCTGCTGCTGCATAATGGCGGCGGCGGGATACTGCATCGCCATCCACTGCTGCTGGTACTGCTGCTGCATCGCCACCCACTGCTGCTGCTGTTGCTGCAGCTGCTGTTGTTGCTGCTGCTGCTGTTGCTGCTGTTGGTTCAAATCTCCGCCGCCGTTCATGGTTTTTTTGCCGAAAATACCCCTGGTCGTGGAGGAACCAGGTTTTTGTTGAGGGAAGAAAGAGGAGGAATGAGAAGACGGCTGAAGAGAGGAAATAAAAGAGAGAGAGAGATGGATCTAGGGTGGGATTCAATTCGACGTGTGGAGATGTACTGGAGGGGTTAGTGGATCTGGGCCGTTGGTTTTGGGAGCAGTGATCTGGACCGTTGAGGATACGCGGTGGTCAAGTGGGGCCAGATGTGGGTGTAGATCTGATGATGATATGATTGTAATTTTGGGTGCTGAGAAAACAGCTAACGGTTTTTGAGTGGATAGACAGCAAATTATGGTTCAGCTCAGCTAGTGGAAAGAGAGGTTTGCTGTTTTTGGCTAGGGCAAGACTCTCAGATTTCAAACATGGAAGTAGAAGGTTATTTACTTTTTGCCTTATTTGTGTAGTAATAATAATAAAATTTCATTCTTAGTCCTTCTTGCATGTCCTATTTTGCTCTATTTTCATTTATATTTTTGTACTAATATATATATCTCACATTTACTACCTTTCATTTTTATTTACGTTTATTTTTAAACGATATTTTATAAAGTTTATAAGAGTATAATGTATGAGATGTTTTATTTAATGACATGATCCACCATGAGATAAAATTTATAAGAAAAATTATGAAAAAAAAAATATGAAAGCAATCTAAACAAACAAATTATTAAACTCATTTGTACTTCTTTCTTTCTATATGTCACATCATATTCTCACATATATACTCTCTTTTTGTACAAAATCAAATTTGATATGAGGTCTACAGTTGAGTACTATTTGGCGTAGCAATTGCAAAACTATATGTAGCTTTTGGTAGACAAATAGTTATATGTGTGGGTTTTAATTGAAAATTTAATATAAATAATCAAATTTCGCATCTTCTCACTCTAACCCCACATTAAACGGGTTTGATTCGACTCGCCTGAAAATTTGGAACTGAATTGGAATTAATAAATACCATGATACAAAACTTATTTTATTGTGTTTATTTATGATGTGTTTGGATTGACCTGGATCATTGGACCGACATTTGTATTTTTTGGTTTTGGTAATAGAAAATTTTCTACGTTTAAAAATAATAATTTGAATTTAATCTAATTTAACTGAATGAACTTGAACTGAATTAAACTTATTTGAATTATAAATTTCACTTAAAGTAAATCTAAATTGAATTAAACTGGTCTTGTCTGGATTAAATTGTATTTAAACGAACTTAATAAATTTCAACAAAACTGAAGTCAATTGAATTGAACTTACGGTAAAATGAACATATGAACATGGCCGCCTAATTGATTTAACAACAATTATTATGAGTTGGCGGACTATGTTTTTCTCAAAAAATTCACTTTAATTTAAATTCATAACCTTTAGTCTATAATATTTTCATACGAAATGAACTGAATTAAAATACCTATGGAGTACAATTAAGTATGCATATATTTTTCGTGTACGTGTTCCTTCCAAACACTTATTTGCTTTCGTCATTCATCATTATCATGGATGGTTAGTTTTAACCAAAAAACCTAAAATAAACTAAATTATTAGGTCATAACTTGTTTTAGAATTTCACCTGAAAATATTTTCATAAATATATGAAAAGTACAATTCTGCTATGTGACATGCCTTAATTTTGTTTTAATTCTGCTTTGTATATCATGCCGTCCACACCGTATTCCTTGAGCATAATTTAATTAATCTTTAAAAAGAAGAAGAAGAATACGAATACACTAACCGAAAAGGGACACAAAATTTATCCATAATAATTTAGTATTTCCATCCCAAAAAAATGCAAAGTTTCAGATATCTAAACATTTATCATTCCAAGTTATTTTACCGCAACAAATTTAAATTATCATTATTATTTTCCATTTTTCTAATTAATCTCCTGTAAATAATAACTGTAGCATTTTGTCTCTCTCCCTGATTAGGTAAGTACCACTTGGCTGGAAAAAGCTGTGTAAACTGAAGCAGATAAGACTCGGAAGTTAACTTGCTCGCCGACTCATCAATCATTGATGATCTAACTCACCTGTTACGTACGGTAGAAATTTGTTTTCACCAGACGCTAAACATATTCGCTCAATACTTTCCCGTCTTTTTACATGATGCCAAATACTATGTTACAAACACTAAAATAAATCATAAATCGTGTAAATTCTATCCGGTTCAAACTCTGTTTGGTTCAATTTAAAGAACATATATACTCATTAATTCTTAAATTATTTACATTTGCTTTGTTCATTTCTTAAAGTTCGGTTCGACCTCTAATAAATCTTAAATTAAACAGTAAAAATGATTACGAAATGATATTATGTAAAAATAAGTCAAGTTCTGATCAATTCAGTTTTATACAGTTCCGTCCAGATAACAGACTTTGTGTGCGTTGAAGGAGGCTATTAAGAATGGGAGATTAATGAGTCAAAATTGGGAGATAATAGTTGGTAGGTAGATTAGCATTTGTCAAATGATACTAGTAGCATTAGAAATAGGTTAGATTTTGGTCAGCGACAAGTTTTTGGTCAACATAATATCGAAATTAATGGATTAGGTGAGTCAAGAAATCTCCTCATCACAATTTGTACTCGTGCCAAATCATACCTAGGAGTTACTAGTAGTGTTTATTTAGAATTTTAGACTCACGTTATTGCCTAGACAATTCTCGTGACACACGACGCCATAATGCAATCCACATTCATGTTATGTCTAAGGCAATAACTTAGTATCATACTATTAAAAAAAAATGCAATGCAGAATTCACAAATTAGTCAAACAATTCAAATTGATGGAGATAGAAATTAATAAGGATCTCTCATTTTTACAACTCCGTATTCTACCACTCAACCACTTTATAACTTACTCTATCTAGGTACCACGTTTTGTGAGACAGGGGAGTATAAAACAAGTACTCAGTATAAAACATCAAACGTTTTCCCAATGAAACGTCTCAAGATTCATCAAATGATCTCCAACCATGACCAAGAGAGGGTTCCTTCACATCACATGTACGCCCCACATATGACCATGTGCTTGACACCATGAAAGTTGGTCAAAATGGTTGAGACTTTACACTCCATAGCAGGTGTAACAGAAGGAAACACAATATCTTTCTATCCATCCGGAACCAACTTACAACAAGTCAACAACCCTTCTGTGTTCTCAAGAAGTTATGGTGCAAAGAGAACAGAGTTTTTGAGACTTAAAACATGCAAAAGATAAGCTTCCAAGTTCCAAGCAAGATGAAGTTCCAACTTTTCGTTGAACTCAGCTAGATACACTATCCCTTTCACAATCAGCTCAGTTACAAACAAAACCTACAGCCGCACTAAGCAGAATACAAGACATATTCGGGAATCACATGCCGCAGTCAAAAATTTCAACGGGAAAATCCTGTGACCGGTGAGTCTGCGCGGGGGGTTAAAATAATAAAAGAATATCTAGCCTAAACTAGACAAGTTAAATTATCTACAAATACATTACATAGGCACCTACAGCTTGTAATCCTGTCCTAAAAAGCTTTCATATTGCGTACCCTTGAGAGTCTTCTTGATATCATCCCAATTTTCAACCTGTGAAGATAAGGATCCTTTGTGTATCTTCACCTGGCGACTGTGTAGTTTCCTTTGAGGAACCTTCAGAAAATCTTGAACATCCACCAGTTTCTGGAGAAAGATATACAGTGAGTGCTGGAAATCATGACATGAATTGCTGAACCTTAATAGTGGTACGGTGACTGGTTTTGAATATAGTATAGCAGGGAGGGAAAAAAAACACATTTGCAGCTACCCATTACAGATAAAATAATTTTCATCTATTCTATAATAGATACCCTCGCCTAAAAATAAATAAATAAAAAAATAAAAATAAAAATAAAAATGACTGGAAAATGAGGGGCAAGTAAAAAATGAGGAATTCCCAGGTACGAGATCGTAGATGTCTTACAGTTCGATTCTTTATTATATCCTCATAATAGAGGACAATATGTCGTGTGCTCTTAAAATATTCCAAGGATTTGTTAGCCAGATCTTCCACTTGCTTCAGGTCTGGTATGAGCAGCTTTGTATCGATAGTTGGCTTGTATCCTGCCAGTATCTCAGCCTGCAACAATTCAATAACTAATTACTGCATAGTTCTTGTCATCCAGCCAACTATCGGTGTCCTTTTTTTCCACAATATTATCTATGAATAAAATATGCGTAGATATTAAGCATGATACCTCATGGGGTGAGTGAACATGAGACTTGTGAGTCCCATTGAGTAGTTTGGTTTTCTGGTCATAAGAATTAGCCAGGATTGACACCATTCTTCGCAAAAGATTCCTTCTGAAAAGAAAAATTGCTGAAACCCCTCTAGTATTGAAGTACTTTACAATTTCTTCATGATGTTGCATTAAGCCCTGCACAAGATCACAAGATGCAGAGAACATGTAAATTAATTGCTTTACACTTCAACAGAAAACAAAACAAGTAAATAAAAGTAGAATGCAAAAAACGGTGATATGCTAATTCAACTGGTATGAGCAAAAAGGGGAACCAGAAATCATGAACCTGGAATCCTGGATGCATCACAAATAAAGTATGGAAACATCATAATTTGAGCAAATGGCGGATAAGGTGATTCAGGGTTACTCAGAAAACATACATAGCCGCGCTTTAGAAATAACATACTATTGAAGTGTTGAATGGTGCTACTAGCAATAAAATGACGTGATAAAAACAAGCACAACCATGATAGAGATATCATAAATTCGTAATACTTGAAAATAATACTACAAACATTTCAAATAATATCCTGAATTTACTCGGTTCTTATGTACTGTGATTTTAACCATAAAACCTCTTGAGTTCACAAGCTTATCATCTCACAAGCCCATCACAAAATTTAACATACCATCACAAAGAAAGACCGTAAACCCTCAACATCACTGGACCATGACATGAAACGTGCATGTTCGTGGTTCAGCTTATAAAAACAAACAGAAGCTGGCACGGTGTACTTTACAAAATTATGACGTGAGCAAATACAATAGCAATGATCTTCTTATTAAGATAACATTCCAAAATTTACTCTGTCAGGCAATTGACCTAGTTTAGCCACATGATTTTATCATTAAAACAAGAAAGTTCAATTTGTTAATCTGCGACCGAATCTTGGGAGAATAACGTATAAGTAGAAAATTCCTTGTCTCTAGTTATTAACTTATTACTGATAAAAGAAACAAATCATTTCCGAAATATGATAGAGCCATAAATAGTTTAGTGCTTAAATGATAAAAAGTTCATAATACTCGGAAAGTGACATTTAAAGAGACCAGTTTCTACAAAATCGGAAACAAAGTAAGAAATTATCATATACTATATGAAATTAGAACATTTATGTCATACCAAATGTCACTAACCTGATTGAGCATCCATTTCAGACCAACTGCAGCAGTGCACTCATTTTTGGAGGCACTCGTCAGCCAATCTAAGTTATAAATATGGTCCAGCGTTTCTACAATGGACGATATGTTACTTCTCCGGGCCTTAACTGAGAATATTTCCCCATTGGAGCTTATGTTGATGTGACTGTTCAACAATGTCTCGAACCATCCGCTCCCGGACCTCTGTGTTGACAAAATTGCAAAATACCGCACAGGGTTGCACATGCATTCCTCCCTGGTAAATCACAGAGGAGTAGAGGACTATCAGCATGGGTCTTCAGTAACAACACAAGATCATTCCTAAGTCGTCAAGTAACTTGTAAAGATATTTATTGATAAGCATACAAGAATAAGATGTATTACCTGCTGAAACTCTTTGGTTTAGGGAAATGTAAATAAGGCTTTTCGGATGGTTCCACATCAGTAACTTCACAAGGTCTATCTATTATATTATCTATCATTTGATTATTCGATATACGTCCAGCTGAAAGTCCACCAGTTTTCCTAAGATAAACTGCACATACATACACCCCGCAAATCACCGTAAACATGAAAACCAACGTCCTCAATGCAATTGGACTCTTCTTTTGAGGTTTTACACTAAAGCCACCCTGAAACTCACAGTATCATCATCACAATGTCAACACTTGTTCCACAAAGCAAATTCACCAAAACACACAGCTGAATGAGCAAATCAAGCTAATCCACAACACAAAAGCCACAACAATTCAAGAAATCCCAATACCATTAATGGGCGAGAAAAACAATGTGGATTTTGCTTCAATTGAAATTCTCCAATACTAATTTTTTATTATTTTTTTTAAAAAGCCCTAAATGTATGCTACTCAAACAACAAAATATGTCCATACACATAAACCCAGATCAAGAAACAGACGCTATTACAAAAAGAATGCAACAAAACACGATCTTGTGCAAATCAAACAACATAGCAATAGGGCATCTGCATATAAGAACCAAAGAAAGAGCTAGAACGAGCTGAAATAAAGGAAAGAAACACACCTTTGCGATGGTCCAGAGATCATCAGCCATTGATTTGCCCAAATAAATACAGGAGAGCTCAAGATTTAAAAACTTGTAAAAATTTCAGATCCTTTGTTGCACCCTTTTCTTTTTAGCTCTACTCATGCTCCTCCGCCCAGCCCTTTCTCCTATTTCCAGCAACAACAGAGAGAAAGAAAGAAAGAATCAAAGGAATAATAATAACATGCACCGCCAATACAGAAATGGATCGAGTACGCGAAATGGGTCTCTGTCAAAGACCACAAATAAACATGAGCTTTTGTCTCGTGAAGGTGATGATGATGGATGATGTGTTTTCACGTTCTTGTCTTGTTGTTTCTTTGTTTCTCTTTGGGGTGAGGAGAGAGAAAGGAAAGGAGGAGAGAGTGAGGTAATGTGGACTATGATGTGGACGGGTCGGGCGGGCGAATCCAGGGGTGGCACCTTCAACAAAACATTGCTACTGCTAGTAATATCCTGGTCCGTGGACTATGGGAATGGGAATGGGATCTTATGTTGATTTTTCTCAATCATTTTGGTTTGCTTCTCCTTTTTTTCTCATTACTATATTATGTGTTGTGTATGTTAAGTTACAATGATGTGAATGAACAAATAGAATGTGGTGATTAATATGATTAATAGTAGTATGAAATCAAATATTAGTACCAACTCAACCTTAAACAATAAACACACATTTCTTGTTGCTATATTAATGCTTTGGGTCAACTTAGTTAATTTGATGGTTGGTAACCAATTTTATTAAATGAAATAACAACTTGAATTGATTATAATGGTAGATCATCAGTTTATTTTGATAATACCAAGTCGTCGAATGATTCGGGGATTAGAGATATTACGATGATGCTTTTCTAGAGAATAAAAAAAGAAAAAAAAAGAAAGTTGAACGGGACGGAATTGATATATCTAAAATATTTTCTTTTTCTTTTCATTACTGAATGGAAACGGCTTGATAAGTCATCAGACCGATTGATCGAGTGTTAGGAAATCGATTATTGCTTTAGATCAAATCTGTAATACCCCGCATCCCACATGGTATGAGGCTTTTTGGGTGATTCAAGAATATCATACCAACAAGAAGTGTGTGGGTTAGTCCGCAGTAATCTTGACGGACGTTGGGTCGGGTCTCGGCCCATTTGTGGCCGGGTCATTACAAATTTGGTTGTCAAAATGTGAAAGGTGAAACCACACCGTTGCAAATAAAATTTACATGTATAAACACGTGCTGCAACTTTGTTTTCCGAACTACTCGTAAATCAAAAGCTATGATTTCAATGTTATGTAACAAATCTTGCACTTTAGCTTTAAGAGTTCGTGATCCCAAACTTAATTACGCTCATGTCGTCCTTATACCTGAATGTAAATCCCATTATCAGGTTAGTCTGGGTAGTCTGGATAATGTAATGTTTAAAATTACCTCTAAAGTCATTACGAACATACTCAAGCCTCATATGTGTAAAATCATTATTAAAAAGTCAATCTGCTTTTGTTCCTCACATGTTAAAGTAAGAAATGAAGGGTGAACATAAACTTTACATGAGTATAAGGGTTATCATAAAGTGGTGTAGTTTTTTCTTAAAACAGTGCTTAAGTCTTCTTGGTTTTGAGGATTCTTTTATTGATTTCATTGTGCTTTGTGTGTACTGTCTCCTACCATGTGTTACTTAATGGAGTTAGCATGACCCTTTCCCGCGCGCAAAGAGTGGAGATCTATCAAGGGGACCCCATTTTACGTTATTTTTTCTTATTCATTACTGAAACGCTTAATGCTTTGTTCCATAATGCGCGCGGGGGGGGGGGGGGGGGGGGAGAGGTGTTAATGGGCTAATTGTATCCCCAAGTGCACCAAGGATCTCTCACTTTCTGTTTGTTGATGACACTTTGATGCTTTGTCATGCTAATTCTAGGGCTGCTTTGAAAATTTTTAATATTCTTTCTAGATTTAGTATGGTTTCTAGGCAGGACATAAATTTAGAAAGGTCTATTGTTGCTTTAAGCAGAATACTCCTGAAGCTAGAACACATGAGGTTATAATCTTGTCTTCCGATCATGGTAGATAATCATGGGAAGTACTTGGGTCTCCCTACGACTATGGGTAGATCAAGAAAAAAAAGTTTTTAGTTGGCTTAGGGATCGAGAGGGCGTGGACTGTGGAGTAACTTACGTGGTTATGGTAATAGAATTCTTTCTAAAGCGGATAAAGAAGTTTTTAACTGAAGCAGCTATTCAAGTTATTCCTACTTATGTTTCCTTTAATCTTCCTAATTATTTGTTGCAAGATATTGATTCTATTATTGCTAAGTTTTAACATAGGGAGATGGAGAGCGGAAGAAAATTCATTGGAATAATTGGGATTCTTTATATATATGAGTTGAAGTGTGATGGTGGAATGAGATTTAAGTATCTTCGTTATTTTACTCCGGCTATATTGGGTAAATTAAACAAGTGTGGGGAATTCCCTAATTCTTCGTTGAATGGGGTTTTAATTTTAAAGCTAAATACTTTCCAAGTTGTGATTTATTTAGTGCAACTTTTATAAGTAATGCTTCATTCACTTGGAAAAGTATTCTTCGATCCATCGGTCTTGCTAAGCAGAGAGTTTGATTGAGAGTTGGAGATGATATTCATATTAATTAATGTGTGGAATCATCATCAGATGCCATGAGAGACATGTATGAGGTCTATTACACCAAATTTGTATGAATTACCTGATCTTTATGTGGCATCTTTGATTGCTTGCTAGTGGCTGCAGGAATGAATACTTGCTTTAGACTATCTTATGGGAAGTTGATGTTAATAATATTCTGGAGATTCCTCTTCCCTCGATTAGAATGCCGAATGTTCTAATTTGACATTCTTATAAACATGGTTACTATACGGTTCGTTCGACATACTTTTTGAAAAGGAAAATGAAGTAGCAAGTGCGAATGAGCAGAGTTGGCAGCAATAGTGCAATTACGATTTACAATTTTGAGTAGATTTGGAATTCAGATGTGCCTAATAAGCTCAATTTTTCTTGAGAGTTCTTAAAAATGACTGACTTGTTCTAGATAATCTAGGAAAGCATGGCCTGAATTTGCTCAATGTTTGTCTAGTTTGCAATGTTTGCAGTGAGAGTATTTTTGCATAGTTTGCATTGTTCCTATGCTAGATATTATTGGTTGGTTCTAATATTCACTTTGCACATATTATGAATGGTTCAACATATTTGGCTTCGTGGGTGGCATTGGTGCGGACCAAACTCAGCAGGGTACTTTGGATTATTATTTTATTTTATTTTATTTTTATTTTATTTTATTTTGGTTTGTGTTGGTGTTTATGGATGAAAAGTAATAAGATTGTCCATGAGAAATTCAGCTATGATGCCAAGAATTCTGTCTTGTTCGTGCAGGGATACTTGGCTCGATTTAGAGGAGGACATATACTGTCCACTCGAAGCACAACAATGGCGCTCCCCAGATGCTAGCCATGTCAAGATTAGTTTTGATGCTTCTTTCCATAATGTGCTACAGACTTCTGGATCGGGTATTGCTATTTTGTAATTATCAGAGGGAAGGGAAAATTTCAAGCCGGTCACTAGTATGGAAAAAAATCGAATTCACACCCTTTAGCTTTCATAGAATTTGTTGACTTTTATGGGTGTGTGAAAGGTCCAAAATACCCCTAGTTAATAAACTGAAAAGAGTTGATTAGCACACCTAAATACAAGTTGATGACATTCATAGTGTCACCCCTAAATACGAGTTGATGACATTCATAGTTGACGAAATTGCAATCGGAAAAGTAGGAGTGACAGTTCGGGCCGAGTGCTCCGATCTGACGCAATCCAGATGCTTTTAAGCGATGTGTACGGTACGGAGGAACTCGATAGTAAAGTGGAAGACAAATCCCTGAGATCTACCGGCAAGTGCGAATCTGTGGAGGCTGAAGTGAGGAATGATCTGATTGTTTCCGTGATTGATATCGTCAACTTGCCACCGGTTTTCGTGGCGGTAGTTGGCGGCGGTATGATAGTTGCAATTTTAGGCAAGGCGGCGGCGATCTGATCGGCAGCCATATTTGTTGATCGGAGATTAGAACAGAGAAGATGCTATTCAGATACCTATATCTAGTAGAGAATGAGAAAGAAGATCTCACCCAATCTCTCCCGTAGGGAAAGAAGCTGTTTTGTTTTTGAGATGGATCTTTCTAACTAAAGACGAGAGTAGTTTATTCATTAGGCAATTTATACAAGACGGCCCGAATATTTTGAAAATTGACACTGAACCAAAAATTAATTTTGACTATGAAATACTAATAACGTGCAACATCGTCCAAAGATATTATGAATATACTATATGATATACGTTTTACTGTGTTAGGCCAAAGAATCTCGGACCCAACTCTACTCGGATGGTTCTTGCACGAGTCAAGAGTAGAATGTATTCGGATTTCACTCGATAAAGGTTGCAAGCGACAACAACTCTTCAAAACTTTTTGTTACAGTATGAGAATACAACACCACAACTCTTGAGTACAATGGAGAAATTTAGAAATGAAAATATGGTATGGTGGTAACGGTACTGGAGTATTATATGAGAGGTCAGGGGTTCGAACTCCGAAATAGGCATGAGATAGGAGTATGAAGATTTGTCGTTTTAAAAAAAAAAAGTGATATGCTCGATATAGATTTGAATTTTAACAAAATATAAGTGACTATAGATTCTTTTTTTACTAAACAGTTCTAAAATTTTCAAATATATAACACACACATATGGACACATACACTGCCCTTAGTGCAGTGAAATAGTTTTCACATATAATTGTTGAGAATTGAGATGTTAAGTGCAGTAAAGTTGTTTTGACATAGTAGTTGAAATGGGATGGAGAAAGTATAATTGTAGACACCGTACTTAGGTGCTCTTAAATTATTTTTGCATAGTAATTTAGATGGATGGTGGAGTATAATGGTTTACACTGACGTGAAATTGAAAGTTAAATTGGTAAAATTGAAAGTTAATGGATCGGGGTTAAATTTTACACCCACCCACACACACACAAGCCGAGAGTTCAATGTCTTTCATGAAATGAAATGGATGTACTAATTGAGTACAGTTATATAAGTACGGTACTTTTTGACATATTTGTATCCAATTTTATGGATAAACGTAACATTCACATATATGTCAATGAAGATATTTGCACATAATATTAAAAACAAGTATTCATTATAGTTGGATTATATGGTCATTTATACTAAAACAATCAGGTTAATTGGTGAATTTAAAAGTCAATGGATAGGCAATGTAAGAAAACAGCTCGACAAAAGTCAACGGCGAGTCAATAAGTTGCGAAAACAGCTCGACTACGCTTCGTTGTGTAGGTATGATTGAGAACATACAGAAGAAGTATAGTATCAAAAATAACAAGTATTATTCATTATACTTGGCTTGTATGGTTAACTACACTAACAATTAGATTATTGAATTTGGATGTCAATAGGGTTGAATGTCACGACTGTACTTAAGTGTAGTATGTGAAGTCGGTATGATACCATAGTAATAATAAAGATAATGTTGGAAGGGTCTAAAATTAGATTTATGACTAATGCACTTAAGTGCAGTGAGAAATATGAAGGTGTGGAAATTATAAAGCAAGGCATACTAAGGTTAGTCTTAAAACAACATTGAATAAAAGTGACTATAGTCAATATGTGATTTGAAGCCTCTGTTGATTTCGGTGACATCTTTCATTTGACTGCACTTAAGTATAGTCAATATGTTTTGTATCACGGCTCTTTGAACGTTGTGCTCCCTTATATGGTAAGGATGGAATTCGAAAACTTACATTTAGGTATCATAAACTTAAAAGCATGAATTAGGTTTATATTTAAAAAGTGTGGAAATTATAACACAAGTAATACGAAGGATAGTACTAAAACTAAAGACATTGAGTAAGAGCGTGAGAGATGATAATGGCATATAACAGTTAACAAGACAACTTATGCACAATTGCACGCTATGATACTCGTCCATCCATGTTTACTATATTACCTAGCCAAGCATTTGTATTTTTAGTTCGAAATTAGTGTATTGTCCAAAAAAAATATTTCCCTCGAGCTAACCCAAAACAACGTCCGTAGTGTAACCATGTCGTTCAGCAAATACATGTATTTGAGGGATCATGATTTGACAACGTGAATTAGGTTAATATGAAGGTGTAGAAATTATAAAGCAAGGCATACTAAGAATAGTATTAAAATAACATTGAATAAAACCGTGAGAAATCATAATGTAAACAATATAGCATCTCAACAGTCAATAATCGGATATCTCAATTTTGTGCTTGACTATCTGGTAACGATGAGATTTGCGCATGATTTGAAGCCTCTGTTGATTTCAGGGACATCTTTCGTTTGACTGCACTTAAGTATAGTCAATATGGTTTGTATCACGGATCTCTAAATTAAATGTTGTGCTCCCATATATGGTAAGGATGGAATTCGACAACTTACATGTAGGTATCATAAACTTAATTGCATGAATTATGTTTATATTTAGTCGTTATTTCATCTACACGTATTTTCGGGATCATGGTTTTACAATGTGAATTAGGTTAGTACTAGAACGACATTGAATAAAACCGTGAGCAATTATACTAGGAGATGGTAAACAATATAGAATCACAACAGTGAATAACCGGCTATTTCAATTTTGTGCTTGCCAATATGGCTACAATGAGATTTGACAAGTGAATTGAATCTTGTTTTAATTTAAGCGAGATCTTTCATTTGACTGCACTTAAGTATAGTCAATATGTTATGTATCACGGCTCTCTTAATGTTGTGCTCCCCTATATGGTAAGGATGAAATTCGACAACTTACATTTAGGTATTACAAACTTAATTACATGAATTAGGTTTATATTTAAAATGTGTGAAAATTATAACACAAGTAATACGAAGGATAGTACTAAATGTTGTGCTTCACTATGTGGACAGGATGAGATTCGATAAGTTATGTCATGTTTTCTATTTGAAATGAGAGAATTTCCCCTGTCTCTGGTTCAAGTCTTGTGGCTATAAAGAACACCCCATCAAGTAAATGACTGTACTTAAGTATAGTCAGTAGATCGTTTCCTTCTTATTGTTATGGACGCATATATGGTAAGGATTAGAGCACGTTGTGTCGACAATAAATGAAGCTTGTGTCACGTAGCGGTGAGCATGGATGCAAAATAGATTTCAGTTAAACCATGCCACACAGCCTGTGGCCTCCATTTAATTTTTTCTGTTTTTGGATTTAGTCAGCAATTTTTAAGTGCGTGCTGATATCCAATTTGCAAGTTCGATTTCCACCTGTCAAATAATAAATGAAGATTGTGTCAACGACAACTACACCTAGGTACCGTCATCGATTCGAATATAAGATATGACATTAACTACATTCACGTAGTGGTGAGCATGGATCCTAATAAATTTCAAATATATCTCATCCAGTCAGAATGTCAATGGTGCTGCCCTACTCTCTAAATAGTGTGCTTCACTATATAGCCAGGATGAGATTCGATAAGTTATGTCATGTTTTCTATTTGAATTTGAATGAGAGAATGCCCCCGTCTCGGGTACGAGTCTCGTGGCTGTAAAGAGCACACCATCAAGTAAATGATTGTACTTAAGTACGGTCGGTAGATCGTTTCCTTCTGATTGTTATGGACGCATATATGGTAAGGATTAGAGCACGTTGTGTCGACAATAAATGAAGATTGTGTCACGTAGCGGTGAGCATGGATACAAAATAGATTTAAGTTAAACCATGCCACACAACCTGTGGCCTCCTTTTTTTTTTTTTTAATTTAGTCAGCAATTTTAAAGTGCGTGCTTATATCCAATTTGCAAGTTCAATTTCCACCTGTCAAATGACTAAACTTAAGTACAGTTAACCTGTTGTTCCTCGCACCCGATATGGCAAGGATGAGAGAACGTTTACGATATTACCTAGGCCGACTATTTTGGGTCGAACGTACATGAATACTGTGTCAGCGGAAACTACACTTGACACTTGAGTACCGTCATAGATTCGAATATAAGATACTCTATGACAGTATTTGAAATTCCGTCGATTCAAATGCAACAAGTTCCTTGGCCAAAGCCATGATGTTCTCCCTTGCTCTCCTACAATCTGAAGTAGATTTCTCCAGCTCCTGCAACATGATACATTCAACTTAACCCACTGTTCTATTCTATTCTCATAGATAAATTTTTTAGACCAAGATAGGAATAGGCATAAATAATTCACCTCACACGAAGCTATTGCTGAATCGATGCCTTGTGAGTTAGAGCTTTAGTTTTCAGCAAATCCACATAAAATGAATCCACAAACAAGCCAATTAAGCACGAATTCATCCACATATACTCTTTCACAATAACACTCGATCCGCTTTAAATCCCAAATTAAAACCGATTAATAAACACTTCAGTCCAAACAAACATAGGGATGAAAAATATAAGGTACTTACGATCGGAGTGGAACCATTCGATCCAACAGAGTTTAGGTCGTTGATGAAGGAGCTGCTGGTAGCGATGGCGGTGGGATCGGTAATGCTCCAATTTCTCTCATTCTTCAGGGTGATAGCTTGTTAATGGGCGCTGTTCTTCGAGCTAAAGCCTAAATTCGATTCCGACTCTCCGGTTTGATTTTCATTATCAGGTTTCTTAATTTGTTCCTTCCGATCTTTCAATTGATGAATCCCAATGGAGACTAATTGGGGATAAAATGAAATTGATGTGATTATCAGAATTGTTAGAGAGAAAACGAAATTGTTTATGTGAAATTTTCAAAATTCAAAAACTTGGATGAATGTGCTGGGAGCTGAATGCAGGTGAGAGAGAATATTAGCTGAATGCAGGTGAGAGAGAAGAAATGAATTAAATATCAATGAAGATGAGTTTAATATTGAGGTAAGAGATTGAATGTGCAAAAGATGAACACGGCGGATGCTAGTATTAACAATGGATTAAGCCGCCATCATTAACATGCACGTGTAGACCACCAACTGCTAATTAAGCTCCTGAAACCCACGTGCAAGCTGAAGGGTGTTTTACCGAATTTTCTCCGTTGACTATCCGCAGCATCAAATTTTGGGGCCAAAGTGGGTGTTGGCACGAATTTTCCCAGGGAATTCTGCATTGGAAACGTATCAGAAATGATCATATTTTCTGCCTAGCGACTGCCGAAAGCTATACCAGACTTTGTTAAATTTTCCATAGAGCTGAAATATTATTTGGATTTGAGTTCATGGGTTGGTTGAACCAATAAATCGAGATGGACTTTGATGGTTATATTTTATGGACCATCAAGTTGAGACGGGCTATGTTAATTTCTCTTGGATTGGGCCGGTAATATTTTATGGACTTGAGTTGACGTGGTGGATCTCAATATTCATTTTCTGAAATAATAAATTAAAATGGACCTAGATGGTTGTATTTATGGACTGATATATCAAAACGGGGTTTGATTAACGTTCCTCAACAAAGAGTAATTAGAAACGTAGCCTGGGACAATAAAATTCCCAATGTATTGACTATTGAGAGACCTTGATGTTCAACATCATAATTGAAGATGCTTTGAAGGAGATACTCGATACCTTTGTTCGTGTATGTCTCTATATTATTGACTCTCTCTATTTTTGTCCTTTCTATTTTTGTGAAGTTCTCCAATTCTTATGCGGTCCTACTGGAAATGCTGTGTTTATCTAATTTTAGCAATGTCCAAATTTATACAAGAAATTAAGCTCCACACATCTAACATGTTACTCTTCTTGCAACTTATAAATCCATCTTCATCTATCTATCCCAATCTTCCATCACTTTGAACAATGGCCAAGTTATCTATAATTCTTGTGCAATACATTTTACTTATTTTTCATTTCTACACTTTAGTGATTTCAACAGATCCTTCAATTATAACCGACCTATATCCCTTCGTCCGCATCTACAAAAATGGCACGATTGAGAGACTTGTGGGCACAAAGACGGTTCCGGCATCAGTAGACCCGATCGGGGTTCAATCAAAAGACATTGTAATTTCACCCGCTACAAATGTTTCTGCTAGGCTTTACCTACCGAAAGATCCTAACCCGCGTAGAAAATTCCCTGTGCTAGTGTATTTTCATGGAGGTGCATTTTTTACAGAATCAGCCGCGGATCCATCATACCAAAAGTACTTTAACGCACTAGTCGCGAAAGCAAATATCGTGGTTGTTTCGGTGAATTACAGGCTAGCCCCAGAGCATCCTCTCCCCACGGCATATGATGATTCATGGGACGCATTAAAGTGGGTATTTACTCACCGTCGAGGTAATGGGAGCGAACCATGGCTCAATCACAACGTTCATTTTAGGCATGTTTATGTGGGTGGAGATAGTGCCGGTGGTAATATTGCTCATAACATGGCTATGCGAGCCGGGTTGGAAAAACGCCACCGTATACCATTAGCTGGACTTATACTAACTTGCCCACATTTTTGGGGAGCAAAATCAATTGGGAAGGAATCGGATGCTGTGAACAGCGTGCTTTCGAATTTGATGGGAAAAATTTGGCTCCAGGCGAATCCAAACTCGAAAGGGTTGGACGACCCGTTGTTGAACCCGTCATTGGATCCGAACCTTCCTAAGTTAGGCTGCAGCAGGGTTTTGATAGTTGTAGCTGAAATTGACATTTTGAGAGACCGCGGACTTTATTACGGTGAGAAATTAAAAAGCAGTGGATGGAAAGGAGCTGTGAAGGTTAATGATTATAAAGGGGAGGAACATGCTTTCAATGTACGTTTCCCTGACAGTCCGAGCGGCATCATGGTGCTAAATGAATTTGCTTCTTTTCTCATTGGAGGAAAAATGTAATGAAGGCTAAGCTTCATGTGTGAGAATCGCATTGCCATCTTCTGAACCAGGTTCAGATTTAGTGGTTAAATTGATTCTTGAGTAGTGTTTGTGTTGGTAGCTACTTGTGTTTACAATATTTGTTTTTAGGTAAGCTAGGTTTACAATTAGCTAGATTGCAAACCATATGGAGGACATGTTCCATTCACTTGTTATAGTTAAGACGATGACTATTGATATTGAATTATTCTTGTTCCTGAATAAGTGCAAGCTGTTTGGGTTTAAATTAGCATTTGGTACTTTGTTATTTTAATTTTTAGGGTATTTGGGTCTCAACTAGCTTTTGTTAAAAATACTTTATGAAAAACTAAACTAACAAAACCCCTTAATTAGGGATGAGCAAAATTTTACCGTTACCACCGGTTTACCATTTACAAGCGGTAAATTTACCACCGGTAATGGTAACCGCAAAAAATTGGACGGTAAATGGTTGTTATTTTTGATTTACCGCACTTTTACCATACCGCAGTCCGATAACCGTTAACGTTATTTTTACCACCCAAATATAACATATTTAGTAGAATATATTATTTAATTAAGATAATTGTTCAATATGGAAAGTAACATAGGTTTTGATTTACCCTAGTTTATATATTCTCTTCTGCCTAACACACCATATTTCTCTGTTCTGAGCACCATGCAATACAGTTCCTCCGTTCCCAACCCATCTTTTTTGGTATGTATAATGTATTAAACTATTAATTAATCATCATCAACTAAATTAGAATTGTATTAGTTTGGCATTGTTATCATTTTGATATTAGTTATTTGATTGATTAAAAGAGCAGAGGTTTATGTAACATGTTGATGCTTTATTCTAAACAGATTGATAGAATATGTTAGTTAATATACTTTGCGGGGAAGTTAGTTTTGTTTTTTGGACATGTTGATGCTTTATTCTATTGTTGGATTTCTTAAACATGATGGATTTATTACATTTCTCAGTTGTTATTCTCATGACATGTTGTTCCTTGTATGTAAATCGGTGATTTTCTAAATATTAAATCGTGTTATCCTATTAGGAGCGGTAACCATTTTACCAACGGTACGGTTACCATTTTTTACATTACCAACGGTAACGGTTACCGCACATTTTTGTACGGTAAACGGTTAGGAGAATTGTTAACCGCACGCGAACGGTATGGTAAACGGTTAGAGGTTTTTTTTTACCATTACCATCGATGCTCATCCCTACCCTTAATGCAGTAGCTATTCCGTCTTTTATTGAAATTAACAAAATACCAAATACTAGTTTAAACCCAAACAACCTGATGGTTACACTGATAAAATATAATATGCTCATTTTTCTTTAACAAAACATTACTGATCACTAGAATTAGTGTGCAATGTAGGAAAAATAATAAAACTATACAAGATTAATATGTTTACAGAGTAATTAATCAAATCAAATAAATGCCACACCCACTTACTCAAACTTCACCGCTGGACATCCATCTAATTTACACCCACCTCACAAATATACAATCCATCCATCCCACTCAATAGCTAGTATACGTTTGATAATTTTTACACTAGTTTTTAATGAGTGTGTTTATGCCAACTAATATACTTACTTACCTACTGTTTGGGAGTAAATTATCACCCAAAATCAAAAATTCATCGCTATATCAAAATCATATTCTTACATCATCACTACCCAAAATTACAATTTTCATACGTTATTCCTACTATTATCTCTCTCACCGCTCACATCACCCCTATACTCAAATCTTAATTCAAATTTTAAATAAATAAAAAAAAAAAAAAAAAAAAACTAAATTTTCACCAGAATCAAAAATCAATTCCAAATTAACTCCCAAACATGAGGTTACTACGTTCTACCATAAATTTCTCATTTATTTATTTCTCCTTTATTTATTGATTTTGCAAAATTCCATTTGACCTTAAATTAGATCAAAATTATATCAAAAGAGTAAATTTAAACTTATGTTATCAAACATAATCTTTTGACTTCCTTAATATCAGTTCAAAAAGTAAATTTTCCGATACATTTTGTGTTTAATTTGAACTCCACAAAGTCTTGTTTCGAAAAAAAACTCCACAAAGTCGTACTACATGTGAAAGTTACGGTGGACTAATTATTTAATTTCGCTCACCAACCTGGGTCCCGGCTTCAGGAAGTTCTATTAGGTAAAATATCTATGTTTTTTTTTCTCGCTAAATAAATTGACCCACCAGCTCGGCTGCCAACACTGGCAAAGCTCCAAATTCGTGCCCATCATCACCTTTCAGAGAGAGAAAGCAGGTCCCATTTCTTTATTTCATGAACCAAAATACATTTTAGATTTGAAAGAAACCAACTGATTGCCAAACGCCAATGCAATCAGTGATGGTGGCTGTTAATGATAGATTATGTCCGGTTCGCGGTACGAACTAAGAGACGACTTACCGTGATGTCAAGGGCACACACGTCCGACATATAAGCCTAGTCCGACACATTGGTTATTTCAAGATTGGTACTACTCGGAACTGAGGTCCGACATACGCGCGAGAAGTGGGACCGACAAGGAACATGGATGAAAGCTCAGGGTCCGGTACCTCAAGCATGGTATGTCCGTCACATAGCTTGGTATCGGACACATTGCGCGAGACTATCAAGTCGGTCCTCGTGAAAATGCTACGCGGCTCAGCTGTAGTATGTACAATCACGAAATCTCGGACGGTATGTCGGGCAGTATCTCGGACCCCGTCCCTATATCGGGC